>CM067491.1:5235197-5267800 GCA_034552555.1 Semaprochilodus insignis | reverse complement strand
GCAACAATCTCCATCTCTCTGGCAAATGCATTCACCTCAGTGGAAGGCCTTCTATAGTATTTCATGCATTTTTAAATGACTCGTGTATTTTCACTTGTGGAGGGGAAGTCTTTCTATATTGTTGCATGTATTTTTAAATGACTCATGCATTTTTCAATGCTACCTTCTGGGATATGTTCTTTGTCAGTGGAACTCTTGTTTTATTCACTCGAGTTTCTCCTCACACTGTAACGGCTGAGGATTAATATGTAGAACCGGGCTTAATCTGTGTCCGGATGACAGGCCCTACAGCTTATATTAGCAGCGCTGTGGCTTTATTCCATGGTGATTTTACTGCTAGGGGCTTTCATTTAGCACTTGATGGTTATATAAATTTCGCTTCCCATAATGTGCAATGAATTGGAGTGGAAAGGGGCCATACATGTCGAATAAAACTGCTATTATCCTCCGTCCATGACATGCTCCTGTTTCCAGAGTCCTTGACACGTTTCTGAATGTGAACTTGTCTTCTACCACGCCTTCTTACCCATCGATCGCATGCATTTTTTAAGGCATTGCTCGATATCCACGCTAGGGCTCGAACACAGCTGGGATTACATTAACTTGCTCTGTGTGTGTGTGTGTGTGTGTGTCTGTGCTCGTGCATGTGCAACTGTGTGTGTTAGAACATCATCAATGCCTTTGGTTCCTTTAAAGTCACAGCAGGAGGCTGTAACTCACCTTGCAGCCCATCAGAGATGTTTCCATTTAGTGCATAGTTAAATGCTGACGCACAGCAGGAGTCATCACAATGCTTTTTCTCCCTCATAGATGAAGACAACTGTTTATCTTTGGTTTGCGCTGTGGGACTCCACTCAGTAGACTTGCGTTAGCTTGTGCTAGCCATATGCAGCTTGTTGTTCAGGTGACCGAAATCTTAAGACTTTCAGAATAACACATATGTTCTATTGTTATTCCAGAGGGGATAGGACCTGGGGCAGCGGGAGAACTGAAATCCAGGCCCGGTTTTCTGTGCCAAAGCTTCAGTCAAGTGTAATGAATACTGAATGAATATTAAATTACATTACCGCAATGGCTTCCAGTTAGTTCATTTGGCTTGTTTAAAAGAAATGAAGTGCAATATGTAGCTGTGGGTGTAAATCTCTCTCCTCACAATGACTAAGGGAGCACTTTTGAGCCCCAAAGTCCAGTTTGTTTGACTAATGTGATTGCTCTGTGAAACTGCTTGAAGAGGTGGACCTGGCCAAGGTTCAATTAGACTCACAGTACACATCTAGCCTGTGTACTGTGAGTCTACCAGGCCTCAGCATGGAACAACAGCACATAATTGCTGTCCCATTAAACATACACGGTAGCAAAGGGATCACTCTGGTCTATGGCGCCAGAATGTAAGTGCCATTTACCATTTAAGGTGGAAAATAGGAAGCCAACTTCAACCTTGGATAACTCAGAAACTGTATGGCTCCGAAGAAATAGGGCAGTGAATGCTTTGAGTTTTGGCGGATTAAAGGCTGCAGCCGAGTGTAGCACAAAACTCTGCAGGCAAACGCATTTAGAGCAGCTCTTCCATTGTTGCACCATTCTCTGTGCAATTATATAGCTTTAATATACGCACCTGCTCAATGAACTCTCCTTTAAAATTATTCAGTTTGAATAAGTCACCGCCCATACAGTGAACGCCAGTGTAAGTGTCCAGTCACGCACTGTGACATTGTGAGGGGTGGGCATGTGGGGTAGCTATGATTGCATCACTTTTGGGATGTGCACCCTCGCGCCACTTACAATACTTCAAGTACATACCTAGATCATGGCTATAATGAGTGATGACGTAAGCATGCTCAGGCCTGGAACATTAAGCGCAATGTGAGCCCAGGCCAGGAGGCCAGAGTGGCTGCTGGCTGGTGATGATGCTTTAACCTTGATGTTATTACGTTATTATAATACTAACAACATGGATGGCTCAGAGAAGAAAAATAGATGAGATAGATAGCCTGGTGAATTTGGGGGCTGTACCTCTGGTTTCCTGAAGGCTAGCAATGTATACTGATCTGTGGGGTTTTACTTCATTCTAACATTATTAACATGTAATGTCTTTTATCTTTGTTTTCCCAAAAACTACATTAATAAGTTGTGTTGGTAGATAGAGGGCATAACACCCTATAATCCTGTAAAGTCTGAATGTCAGTTACTCTTATTATTGCCGGGTTATGGTGCTCTAATTTTCTCTGGCTCTACACACTTCGTACGAGTGTTTTGGCAAGGCCACCTAAGGTGCACCCAATTCAGGTACAAATGTACAAGATTACGGGGTTATATATTTTTGGCTAACAATGTGACTTGGGGCTCATTGAAAAAAAGGCACATCATTCTGGCCTGTGGCACTGTGTCATGGGTTTTTTGGAAATTTGAAAGTGACTTGCTGCAAAAAATTCTCTTCTCTTGTGGTTTTATTCATGACATCATCAGCGATTGGTGAAATTATCACATAACTGTTGACATTTACAAATCTGAAGTTTTGAATCCTCTTTGCACTGAGGTGGTCAATTTATGTACTAAGAACTAACTAACACAACTTCCATGCAACTTCATGATTAACATATGAGCAAATGCAATATAAACTACTGTCGGTCTGTTTTTTTGTACAACAGTTTCCACCAGGTAGGAGGAAAAAACTACTTTCCATTTGCCATTTGTTTCAGGTTGAAACTGTGACTCATAAGGTAGAAAAAAATGATTGAGTCAGAAAATTGACCTTTAAAAAATATTACTCAAGTATGTTATTTTAACATAATAATTCATTATTAAAAAACAAAAACAAAAAACAAGATATTATGTTGACATTACATGCCAGACATTCAGGAAATTGAGGTATTGTTTTGTAGTTTCTGTTTTGAAACTGTGCTTTGGCTGGAGGAGATGAGCTGAACCGTGTGATATTGTAAAATGCCTGTTTGGTTTCACTGAGCGCACCCATAAACCACTGCACATTGTCATGGTTTCCCTAGTCTGTCTCTGCCTCTTTTCAGATTTACTAATATGCTGCAGCATATGGTTTTCAGAGGTGTCTTGGGCATTGTTACAGTTGCTGGGCTATGAAGGAACAGCTGGGTGAACAAATTTGCTACAGTACCACCCTGAAGCAGATCAGTGCCTAATCACTAGTTAGCTTGCTGCTTCACAGCAGAAACAGTTAAACAATGACCTTTCCCTTTTGATTTGAGGGACTTTACATTTTAATATGTTTTTTTTTTTTGGACACCCCAGAATTGTCATTTTGATACATTCAGGGGGTTAAAGAGGTTAATTAGGGGATCCTGGACCCCCAAAGACCACTTGTATCTTTCTCTGGGTTAAGTTTTATGCCTTACGATTCGGGGCAATTTTATCGTCATTAGCTTAGCTGTGGTTTAGAGTTTAATTTGAGTCTAAACCTGAACGAGTTACATAGGTTCTTAAACCCAACTATAGTTCTCAGAAGCTGTGGGTTAATGTGGCCCTGGGGTTTAAACTAAACCTAATTGCTGTGTCATTTTAAATCACACATATGCCACTTGGTGATGCTTCCAATTTAAGATAAGATAGCCTTTTATTATCCCACATGGGGAAATTTGCATCGTTACGGCAAAATAGCAGCAGAACAGATATAGAACAAGAGGTAGGCCAAAGTGCAAGTTACAAAATAAGAAATTACAGAAAATAAATCAAATCTCTATTGTTAGGTAAAAAGTACAATAAGAAACTATACACATTTACATGTTACTGCACAGATATTTATCCCAAAGGTGTGCAGTGGGATTAAGGTCCGAGCTCTGTGCAGGCCCTAAAAATCCTTAACAATGAACTTTTCAAAGTGTGTCTTCATAGAACTGCTGGCACAAAGCTGGAAGCACATACTTTACTGTAGACACAATGCATTCAGCTAGGTAGTGTTTAACTGGCATTCGCTAGATGCAGATTCCTCCGTCAGAACAAAGTGAGAAACTAAGACTTGGTACACACTGAATAACAGAGACACAACTTCACAATGAACCCAACAAACCAAACAGCCTATATAGGCCATATAACAGGTGTAAACAACCAGTAATCAAGTGAGGCCGATCTGGGATAGGCTGCCCACTCAGCAGGAAGTCACATGACCACCCGAGGTATCCTGGGAAATGGAGTCCCCAGAGGCTCGCATCACGTTTAAAGTCATTGGGCTCTTCAACATGACCCATTCTGATGCCAGTACTGGACTTATACACCTGTTATCAATGTGTGTGACTGAAACACTTGAACTCGATAATTGGCAGACTTGTCTACATACTTTTTGCCATATTGTGTATGTTATTGTAACCACCCATGAATCAGGGTATGAAATTTAGTAAGTAGTGATCTAAGAGGTCACTTCAGCTATTGAACCTAAATGTCTCAGTTACTGTGTTGCAGTTCTGTCTGGTGCTTGAACAGTGCAGAGCAGTGCAGTGTACTTCGTTGAGGGTACACATTCTTTGTACACAGATGGTTCGAGTGGATAAAAAGAACTTTAACTTTAAAACTTGAATGGAATTACTTTTTTTCCAACCACATTCAGGACATGTGTCAGCCCTACAGTGCTGGGATTTATGCCACTGGATTGTTTTGCTACAGATCAGAACTTTTTTTTGTTTTCAAGCTGTTTTCAAATTATTCCACATTTTCTCCCCAATTCCGTCCACTAAGTAGGTCTCACATGATTGCTTCCAAGCTGGGATAGTGAAGGCTAGCATGTGCCTCATGCATGAAGTGCCATCACATTTTCAAACTACTGCTAAAGCAATCCCATTGGACAGCTCAACACGCATGGAAGAGAACGCTGACTGCCAATTATGTCACTTCAGATAACAGATGCTTATGCTGACTAGCATTACACCGAGGGATGAGGAAGGGTGTTTCCACCCAGAGACAGTGAGGCCTAGTATACTCTTTAACACTCCCTTCATAACAACTTTTAAAAATAGACTAAATACACAAATTTGACTTTGTATTCAAAAAACAATCTTGTGGGAATTGGTGGGGATTGATGGTGCTGGGGTTGGTGAACTGAATGATTGGGTAAGTCCATTTCAGAGGTTACATCCCATTACATGCAGTAGCGTATAGAGTGACACACTCCTACCATACCATACGAGTCACATGTCACATTAATGAACCCGAGAGAGACTTTCTCTCAGACTCAAAGTCACGACTGCACTGCACCAGTATCAGAATATAAAATATTCATTTGAATAAAGCAAATAATTTAAAATTTAATGGCACACTGTAGTGTTTGTGTAAAATGTGCCTTGGGCTACTTAAACCCAGCAAAATCCCCAGTATTGAATGAACTCTTAACAGCACTCATTTGTCTCCAGTTGGATTTAAATGAATGCTCTAGGTGTTAATTCAACACTGGCATGACATGCCTGAAATATCAACCGCTTTACAATCAGTAAAGCGCACCCTTTATCAGAGATATCCTACCTTCTTCAAGCGGGGTATAATAGTATAGGGCAATCAGGTCAGTCGTTTTTCATCCTCGGCTTCACATTCAACAGCAGACAAGCTTTTATAGTAAAGGTCGAGTCCTTCAAGACAATTTAATACGCTTATACTTTTGTCCTTTGTCGCTCCATCTCATTTCCAGAATGGCATCCTTGAGCATCACAGGGCCCCTGCCCTGTCTTGTCTGAAGACACTTAAGCAGAATGAGTCATTACTGCTAACTGCATTGATCATCTGAGCTCTCGGGTGCCATTTTAGTCAAGAGACCAACAGAAGGACTGAGGAAGCAATTGAAACCAAGTCCCAATGGAATAGTTTACCGATTCATCACGGTGCAATGGCACTTGGAATCTGTGATTCCATCTCACCGACTTTGAATTGCTTTGGGACTTCCTTCTGATCTTATCTTGGTTTGTCCCAGAACATTGGCCCTTCCTTGCATGCTGATGCTGAGGGAAAGTGAGGTGAAGTAAGTAAGGTCAAAACATGGTACTTGATCTTAGAGCGTGCATTTATAGGAAGATGGCATCTGCCTTACTTACTTTGCGCGTAATTAGGAGCTCCCAATTCTTCTGTAACTACTAATATGAATTTAAAGGCCTATGAGAACTCAAACTGTTTCTAAAATTAGATCTTGTGTGCTCTAAATAGCTACATGACTCATTGATTTTGTCTGAGTTAGCTGATGCCAGCTGGTTTGAAACTCAACAGACCCTATCTGTCCCATCCAAAGCACTGACCCCAAAATGCTTACTAGCAAGTTGACTAGGCTAAAATACCTGACTTCTGGTGCTATGCTATTTGTAATCGAGTCTCATATGCCATGAACAGACACTGGCACAGCTAATTAGCCAACTACACAAGTGTCTACCTAAACTAATTATATAGCTAACTAGCAATCCCTTGTATGTGCTGGCTAGCTAGCTAAAACTAGAGATAGCTAGTTACCTAATGTTGTTCAACTTTCTCTAGCACTGGGGGGCATTGCTCTGGACCATTAGCTTTCAAATTTCTGTTCATCTGTTTTACTTTTCTTGGTTTGTTTGGCCATGTATGCCATCGAAGTAGTGCCAAGTAATTGGTTACCTTCTCTGGCATTATTTCTTAGGATTATTCAGCTGTTTCTTCACAATTACGATTAGTTGTTGGCTAGCTGTAAGGCTAAGGTGAGACTGTGGCTTCCCTCCATGTGCCATGCACACCCAAGATGAACAGGCAAGTGGAGGGGCCTTCTTGTCTTGATGAGTTGAATGTTGGTGGTCCACATCATTGGATTTTTCTCCCTTTACAGAGCCTGAGGGAGCCACAGAGACCAGACATTTTCCTCCTGGGTATATATATATATATATAATTACTAGCTACTGGAATGTGAGGAAAAATCAACCATACGTTCTGCAAGTAAGTAGTACAAATTTGTATGTTGTGCCACATTTATCAACATTCTGCATATATCCGACACAAATAATGGTGCACCAAATCACTCATTACTCATTGGCTTACCTCACAGATCCTTCTTAATCTCTCTTATGACCTTCTACTATTTGTGTTAGTGATCCACTACCCAGTGTTGACCAGATGGGGTGGGTTACTGTTTTGGCATATCCAGACTGAATCCTGAATGATCTTTGTTAGTCTGGATAGCAGACCACATGAAAGATTTTCCAAAAGGTGGAGTTGGTTTGAAATGCGATTCTGGTTGGATTTGGCACAGACTGGATCAATTGGGCACCAAAATCAGATTTCAAAGTGTCTGATAGACAACCACATTGTAAACCCAGAGTGACAGAAGTGCTGGGAGTTGCTGCGTAGTTATTGATGCCTACGTTTTTACTCCCTCAGTTCCTTGTTAAAGTCTGAACACACAAATTGATCTGATCACTTACAAATAACAGTGTGGACAGTCATCTCACAAGATCTGATTCGAGAAACAAATCTGATTTTTGATGCAGTCTGAACACAGCGTCTCAATGTTCTTCCTCTTTTTAGCCGCTGTCATTTTTCACATGTTGCTTGATCATTAGAGGCCTGGACCTGGATTTCTGTGAAGTAGCTTTGGGACAGTACAGTGTCTGCTGAGAAAAACTATTATAAATAAACTTTAATCGAGAAGAAATCGTTCATACCTCCTTATAAAGTGTAGCATATTAAAGGTGTCATAAAATGCTCAAAAATTGTAAGTTGTTCTTTAATGTCTACATAGAAGGTATATGACTTTGGTCGAGGTGAAAAGTTTCCAGATGCATTTACACCTGTGCGATTCCGCCCTCGAATGAAACAAGCTGTTTTGCCTTTATGTTGAGCTCATGAATTTTTTAATAAGCTCTGCTGTGATTGGTTGGTTCGGAAGCAAACCGTCTAAACAGACATGAACAGGAAAATGAAATAAAGCTCAACAACAAACACAAAGTCAGTTAAAGGTGTATAAAACCACCATCTTGGAATTAAAGTTGTCCAGGATCTTGTTAAACATGTAGGCACCTCCTGTTTACCGACTTGTTTTCAGAAGTTTCCATTCCACCTTAAATGGTTCCACAGCTACACTCTGAGACGCAGAGAGAAAACAAACAGCGTTATTCCATCTATAACAAACACGGTTTCAGGCATCATCCTTGCTTCCTAACAAAAGCTGTGAGTTGATCTATAAAACCAATTTTCTCTTTTTTAATATTCTCCACATATTACAGTACTTCCATCACGCTCCATTTTTCGTAAAGGCAATAAAACCACAATTACAAAGAAGGCAAGTGAAAATATAATCAAACTCCAAATGAATTATTGTATGACATGTGACACAGTGGTGAAATCCGAATTCGCCTTGGGCCCTTTTGAATCTGGTCGAATGGTCTGGCAGCTCCATCATGAAATAAAGGCCTGTTATTGAAATAGATAAATGAAGCAATGATTAAGTTTAAATAAAGCTGAATGTGATCTGAAATATAATTAGTTGGTGTGACCAAGTCCCCGGGCTGGACATTCATAGTAACCTTCATTAAAGCAGGTCAAACAGCAAGAGTGCCACCTGTTACCGCCATGCTGCACTGTTGTGCTCCTGTATTGACCTTTAGACCCTGTGGTCTGGAGCAGCTTGGACCATCAGTTTCTTTATTCATGGTGATTGATCCTGAGCAGATGGTGTTTGTCTGTGTCACCAGTTGCTGCATTATGCATTTATTAAAGAACTCAGGCTCAGTCCTTTTCTCTTTCAGTATTAAAGCCTGCCACGGATGATCCACATCTCCATATAATTAGATGTGGATTATCACGGAAGAGAAGTGTATGCTGAGCCCAGGTTCAGTGAACGGGAACCCCAACACTTTAATAATGAAACAGAGAAGCATTATAGGCCTGTCAATTTCCTGTGACATGCCGAAATAAGGAACTCTGGGTCTAAGTCGTTTACAGTGGAAAAATAAGGAACGACATTGCTGCTATCACACCCTGTGGTGATGCCAGTGTTTCAGTTTTTGGTGCTCTGTATTCTGAGGTTATCACAATGTAAATATTGCTCCAGTATTCATGCATGTAATTTGCATCACTTAATACTTTAACCATATTGCTTCTATAACAACTAGAGACAAGTGATGATTTGTATTTTAATCCAAACTGATACCAAATAATAATACCAAAGCTAATAGCCAACACTTTTGAAGCAAAATTACATAATTATTTTTCCACATTTCTGCTGAATGTAATAGTTTAGACAAAAAATGTGATTCTGGGTGGTTTGATGGTTCATTGTGGAGAAACATACAGAGATTTATTTACAGTGGTGGTGATAAGAACCTGAGGCTGTGATCAAGATGAGAAATAGTAGGGGTCCTGGGGGGTCTGAGCCTGCCTAATTAACCTCTTGGACCCTGTAAATGTCCTTGAAAATAAATGTATTATGATGTAAAGCTGTTGTTGTTGACAATTGACAAGCTGTGATATGGATGACTAACTAATGATGGTGCTGTAGCAAATTGGTTCACACAGTTGGTTCTTCATAGCCTAGCAACTGTGCCTGGGATACGTCAGAGAAATTATACAATACACACAATATACTGTAGCATATCTGTGAATCCGAAAACTTACCCAGTTCATCCAAGAGATTGGTGGAAAATGTGAAAGACAGGACAGGTATGTGTGGAGGAGCGCATAAGAAGAAGAAGAAGAAGAAGAAGAAGCATCAACACCGCTATGTAAAGTAAGCAGCCAGCCAGCACTGCATTAGCAAATCAACACGGGACCCCAGGAGATATTTCGCACACTGGTTGTGTGGTCTATATACAGCTCTGGAAAATTTGAAGACACCACCTCAAAATGATCAGTTTTCTAGTTTTACAGTTTCTGGGTTTGTGTTGGACCAAAATGAGCAGTTCTGTTTTATTCTATACACTACTGGAAACACGTCTCCCAAATTCCAGATCAAATATTGTATTTAGATCTGTTTATTTAGAAAATCACTAATGACGCCTCCAGAAGCCTGTTTTTTGAACCATGCTCGCTGTGCGTTTCATCCCAGCCACCGCTCGCCAGTCTTTCTGTAGGTCACTTGAGGTCATTTTACGGTGGTTAAGTGACATTGGAATGAGGTGGCGCTCATCACAGTCAGTAGAGAGTGGTTTTGGCCCTCTGCCAGTCTGTAGCTGTGTTGTCCTGTGTGTTTGCTGCTTGACCTTGTTCTTATGAAAAGACGCTCACTGTATCTGCCAGTAAAGCTAGAACCGAACCTTCTGCTCCTCACTAAGAACGTGCTGTACATGTGGAGATGCTGATTTAAGAAGAAACCGGAGTGGTCTCTTATTTATTTCCAGAGCTATATGTATGTCTGGATATAGTCATATTTTATAGACTATCCAAAATGACCAGTGAACCTACACATGTCTAAGCCATCTGTAAATAACCCCAAAAAAGATCCACTATTATGTCTTAAGCGTATTAGACAGAGACATCCATGTCTAAAACACAAACAAAATAAACAGCCTCTGATCTTCATGAGTGAGCTGGTGTCTCCATGTTGGCAAACCCAGCAGTCTGTAAGGAATACTCACAGAACCATTTATTAAGAGCGCAAGTGGAATTACATTTGAAAGCTTTTGCATTAATATTGCATAAACTGTCACATAAACTGAACATTAATGAGAGTGGAATAACTCCATAGGATCTACTTTTATGGAGCCTCCTGTGGCTGATTGTGTCTGCACGTTCCAACCCTACAGATTCATTTGCTGCAATCCTTTTTACCTTTTCGCTATCAAAGACATTTGGCTCAAAAACTTTCAGTATTGACACATTCATGTCAGGATTGATTCTCAAGATTGGATGTATCGATACTTTTAGTGCTGATCAGCCTACAGCTAATAACTACCACATCAATAAGATTAACAGCACCATCAACTCGAATTGCTGCTTTGCGTGGGGACGTTTAATGAGGTGTTGTGCCGGTTTTATGAGTTCAGCATGCAGAAGCTTTGCTTGCATGTAGCAGTATTAATACAGTTTTTGCAAAATTAGACTCAAAAAGCTGTTTTTTTTTTTTTTTCGGGTCACTAAATATATATTTGCACAGAAAAAAATACTTTATGTATGTCATTAACTTGTGGCCTGTGTTATTTATAGTTATTGTCCAATACCTGATTTGGGTAATCAACACTTCAATATGTTAGGTGTGCTGGTGATGGAATTTAACGAATCTATGTGATGGCAGAAAGCATCGAGGAGAAATTTGGACATCACAAGATATTAACGGTTTATTTACATTCATTCACATGCTTAGGGCTGAGATATATGGCTTAGAAAAGTGCATTCACTTGCCTGAACTTCACTGAACTATGAAAAATACTTTCCACACAATGAAACAGACTTTTTACTTAAATGGCTAACACAAAACAAGTTTGCAGAAATGAAAGCTTTAGCGCAAGTTCTGCCAGGAAGGCTCCAATGCTACATCACTCATTCATTCATTACTCTGGCCAATCGCAATGCACCACCTGTCTTTAAAAGGATTCAACTTAGCTCATGTTTTGCTGCTTTCAGGTGCCAAAGGTTCTACGTTCTCCTCCTTCCTGCCCCCCACCATCAGTTTGGCCCCAGTCCTGTTTTCCAGAAAGTAGGTTTTTCCCCTGCCATCCATATCTGGCAGGATCTGCGAGGGTCTGAATGCTTCAAGACCTGGGATCAGGATGGAGCCTATGCCAAAAACTATTACGCATTTTAAAAATCGTTAGCCTTTAAATTGTACACCTTATAGAAGATTAAATATAGTTTTCCATCACTTTTGCCTTTTGTGTCTTTCTGGCAGAACTTGATTTACTAGTGTTGATTTTGTATATTTTGGGTTAAAATCAGTGTAATGCCCAATTATCTTAAAATCTCACTCAGCAATAGAGAATTTGGAGAAAAGCCTCATGTCTACAAAAAGGTCACTTTATGGGAGAAGGACAAAATCTTATTAACTGTAAGTGGAAACTTTTATTCCATGTTGTTTTGGAGCATTTCTATTGGTCCGTTCCTCATGAAGTTTCGACACAATGTAAAGGGATTGTGTTACATACACAAATTATGCCAAAAAATTAAAGATGTCCTGTAAGCAGGGATATAGTAATGCGCTACACCATACAAATAGTATCTTAATATTAAATATTATAATGATATGAAAATATTATTATAATTAAAGAGAGTAGCTAAAAAATATTACTTCAAATAATAAGTCAACAAACAAAAAACACAAATAACTTCTCTGTTACCTTAATAACAGATGTTTGGTGAACTTCACCAGGTTATCTTTTAAGATAAAAGTTGCAAAAATTTTTTTACAGTGTAGCCAAGAATAGTGAGGCTAGACAATTAACCAAAACAGAGTATAATCAAAGAAAGGTAGCCCAGAAGGTAAGAACACAGAGATGGTAAGTAAACCATGTCCAATATGCCAACAGACAGATCCATGAGCCAATTAAATCTTAAGTCTCTTCAGACTAAACTAAAAATGGATATGCTGACTCAACTTAATGATTCATTTGACTATGGAAATCATAAAAAATGTAAAACTAGTATACCCATCTTATGGAAATTCAGTGTGGAAAAACTCTCATTCTGTTTTCATTTGACTGGATTTCTTTCAGCATTAATACTTTTTATAAATAGGTCACTTGAATTAATCTTACCTTGACTTTTATGTCTTACGTCGGTACCTAAAACTTGCACAGCACTGCACATAGGACAAAACATACAGGCCTTGGAACTCCTTGATGTCTCACATAAGCTAAAAAGCCTTAGGTCCAGGTCTCCTCTGGATGCGAATGACAAACTACTACATGATGATGTGTCTTCAGAGGGCTAGGTTTACCACACTTTTTGCAGTCTTTCCTCTCTGCTTATTCAGACTTTATGATCTTACCTGAAAATCTCTCCTTTGGAACGAAATGATTTATGATCATATCTCCCCTTTGGGATTATATGATTAATGATCACGTCCTCCTCTGCAGATCTGCACAGGCCTGAGCCACCCGTGTGTACCATCGTTAGCCTCCCTCACTGTATTACATTAAACTTACAGCAAAAAACTTCACTTTATACGTATCACAGGAGCTGAGTCATCAGGGCCTGACGAGCAGGGTTTTCTGAGGTAATAGCAGTATTTTTTAAGCTGCGGTGCGTTGAATATGGAGCTAATGGCCAAGCATTTATTAGGGAATGATTAAATATTCAAATCCGTGCTCTCATCGCAGGGCCACAGCTCTAGCTGCCATTGATTGTTCAGTAAGTGCTCTCTGGGCCAAGAGCCCATATCTGCCCAAGTGTGAAGATGTTTTTCACCCGGCTACTGGCTGCCACTGTGGGTTGCGTGCTGCCCTCAGCCATGCATGTATTTACACTACTGTTCTAGTTTGAAATCGCTGTTTTCAACAGTATCAATCTGTTTGCAAATGCATAGAAAACATGATCCTAATATGCCTGAAACTGTGCATCTGTATTCACCCTCTGTCTGAAACACTGTGTTGTAGCTCCTGTGTCTTTAAGCCCCACCCTCCTGATGTGTGTCTCTCCTCACTGTGCTCTGACTGTGTTCTGATAGGTCAAAACGCCATGCAGCAATGTAAGGTAATCTTACAATGGCATCTTCTCAGCATGGCTACAAAAGTGAAGTTCTTCCCGATCTCCAAGGATTGCCCCTACTCCAGGGCAATAAGGATTATGTGATGAGATGATGTCACCTTGTAACAGAGAAAAAGGCTGGAATTCCAGGCACCTAAGACAACTGGTTTCTGTGGGAGAGAGTTTCTCTGTCTGGTGTGTACCTTGGGGTTTATAACTTGGCAGACCTTTGACATGCTCAAAAAGCTCCATTACACAACAGAGGCATCATAGAACACAACTATACTGCATCACCTAACTGCTACACTTCTATAACGCTTGTAGGTTATTATTTATTGTCTTATGTGGTGTTCCTAATGTTCTCTCTTTATTACCGAGTGTTTTATCTTGCACTTCATTGTCTTATTACCACAAACTAAATAAACTCTACTGTCTATTACTGAATTTCCACCAATAGTGCTGTGTGACAATAAAGAATAAGTCATGAGAGGCTGGTTAGCTTTATGTCATGCTGAACAACTTCAAAACTCCACCAATACCATCAAAATGTCTGCATAATTCACTAGCTGAGATACAAACAAAGACGTATTTCAACAGATGTCAACATGGTGGTGATGGAAACCTGACGTCTAAAGAGTTGAATGCCTCTAAAAGCTCCCTCACAGAAGGTTAACATACATTCTTGGCAGAGGTGTACATGCAGGTTGTTGTAAGGCAAAATAATAACAATTCACCCCAAATACTTTTATTTTTTATTCCTTATAAACTTATTTTATTTTTATTTTTTATTTTATTTCTTATAAAATGTTTTATTTATTTCAGGTTTACCATTTTTATACATTATCAGTGTTACTTCTAATATCGTTGGCGTAGACGAAAACCAGCACTTGCTCTTTTATTGAACACAGCAGCAGATGAGAACCGCCACCAGCGCTAGTATCCGGGTTGCTTCTAACCAATTCTACTTTACAGTAGACAGCAATCCCACACAAACTACCCTGCGGCCCAGCACAGAATTACACAAACAACACATCTGCACACTGTTAAACCAACAACAACTTATTACAAATGGTCATACAAGCTAGTAGCAGAACACTACAACATGAAAACTCAGAAAACCTGCAGATATACTAGTCACACAACCTTTCCACCTATGTATTTACACTACTGTTCTAAATTTTGAAATCGCTGTTTACAACAGTATAAAACCAATGTGATTGCAAATGCATGTAAAACATGATTGTAATATCCTAATCATATGTATCATATTCAATGAGTAGGAAGCTGAAAAAACAGAGAGAAAAGAAAAGAAAGTGTCCAGAATGATGAAGATCTAAGCAGTGTATGAAGTTATATTTGTAAAGTGCAAAATGCTATATTCTGAATAGCACTAAATAAGATATTGATTAATATTTATGTAAGATTTGCTGTGTTTGCTGTGTTTACAAGCAGAAACATACTTAGTGCTGACATTCATTTGCTTCTTTACTTGAACTTCACTGAACTATGAAAATACATTCCACACAATAAAAAACTTTTTACTTAAATGGCTAACATAAAAGAAAAGTTTGCTGAACTTGATTTCCTACTGTTGATTTTACTTATTTTGGTTTAATTGGTGTGGTCAGTGCCCAATCAGTTTGAAACCACACTCAATAGAAAGCAATAGAAGAGCCTCATAGCAGAAGAGCCTCATACTGTATGTCCAAAAAGGTCACTTTGCGGGATAAGGAAGAAACCTTCTTAACTTTAAGTGGAAACCAATGAAGAAATTATTTGCACCTCGAGGCAGATAATCTGATAAACATGTATGTATGTATATATATATATATATATATAATGTCCAATGTCCAGCTTCCGTAAAGAGCTTCTTGACAGCTGCACATCCTTTCAGACCCATAGAATTGTTGAGTTGTCTTCTCACAGTAGAAGCAGAGAAATCATTGACCCCAATGAAGAAATCCACATTTCACCCCAAACCACTTGGAATGACCTTATGGCTTAATAACCCAACCACTTAATTCATGTAGAAATTGATCAAATTCCATTTCTGGAGCAGGCTGTGGGTGCCAAGACATATAATAGTCTAAGATTATTATTTCTGGAGCATTATTACAGCATTCAGATACATTCCGGGCCAGACATGGCTCAGCCAATCAGATTTCACCATGTCGAACTGAACCTAGTTCACATTCCAGCGCTACCGCAGGGCTTCATTCCTTTGTTTCTCCCTTCATCTTGTCTCCAAATGATCTAATACTTTCCTGCAGCAAGTGCAAGATTGTGTCAGAGATGTTTCATCCGGTGAAAGTGGTACCGTGTGGTATTTCATGTGGTGTCGCAGGCTTTCAGCGTGAGCCAGGACATTGCTCTCTGAGCTGCTGGCAGTGCACTTTGTCAGAGGGGAGTGTTAACATGGCTTTCTGTGTAGGTTAGTGTGTGTGTGTGAGGGAGTGCATGTGTCGGGGCAGGGGGGCGTCAGTAACCTTCAGACTGAATGAAATAGTGCCAACCTTATCCATCTGCTGCATCCTCTCTACTGATCAATAGACTGACAACCCACTAAATCACATGCACAGACACACGCAAACGGAAACAGGAGAGCTTACAATTTATTCAGGTCCGCTTTACAATCAAAAAAACTAGTCCATCCAACGTAGCGCAGGACGCTGTCTGCTGGCAAGATTGCGCTTGATTCATGCTTGATTCTTGTGCTCATACATGACTTTAATATTAATTACACAGGCAGTGGTAAAATATCATTGTTTCATCCGCCCATACCAGTGTGGCCCTCATTATCATTCTGATTGCTGTATGAAAGTGATGGGCTTTGTGAGCTATGTCAGACATGGAGTTGGCCTAATGGAACTATGAATTATTTATATAATTCTCTCAGTATGAAACAGTACGCTGTCTAATCAAAGCCCGAGTCCTTATTAAAGTAAGTACGAAGGAGAAAGTCATCTGATCTGTCCTGGATAACAGAAACTTTTGTTTTATTGTATTTGGGTAGGGGACAGGGCTTGGAGCAATCCGCCGAATTACGATATGAGTTTAGGACCTAATTAGGTTTTACAAATGAACTGGGGTGCACTGGTTTCGCAAATGAGACATAAATGGGGCAAAATGAATGCTTCTAGCACTTCCAATTGTACTCTGAATTCCTCAAGGCTTTGCAGGCCTCGTTTGTGTCCTTCTTCCCGACCTATGCATTTAATAAGTGTAATCGGTTTATATCATTTTCCAATGAGGAGCTTTCATGTGAGAGTACCTTTAAAAGCATTTCTGCATCATGCATCACTCCGTATGCTATTTAAACAAACCTGTGACACTTCTGCCAGAAACATATACTGAAGACTAATGGTGAAGTTAGCTAGCAGCCTTCCTCCACCCACGGAGATGGAAAGCGCAGCCTCCAGCAAAAGTATGATTACATTTAATATTACGTTTAGAATAATGGATAAGTAAAAGTAGGTGTGAGAAAAAGAGAAACAAATTCCCCATAGAACTGTGAAGGAACTTCTTAGCACAAACTGCAATTCCTAACATAGTATGTGAAATGATGATAAAAGCAGAGAGCAGTGATCAGGACATTCTGTCTGGCCTGTATTAAACTGGAAGCAGTAAGAACCGGAATATGTGATGTTTGACCGTATTAAATTATTGTTTATATATTTTTTGTAAATATATGCTCATTTCAAATTGCCTGCAGCACATTCCAAAAAACAAGGGCATATTTACCAGTGCGCTACATCTCCTTTCCTTTTAAAGCCCTAGGCAATGTAAATATGTGCTTTCCTTTAAATCCTGTTCCTCTGGGCTACAATATGCATATATAAAGTATGTCTTATGAATATCTTTCCAAAGTCTAATAAATGTCTGCTGTATTTCACCATATTTCTCTCCACTCCATGTACACTGGGCCGTCCTATTCTTGGGTAAAGCTTTCATAACCATTTACTAAGCAATCAGAAGGCTGACGTCTCTTGCTCCGCCCACACAAAAAAAGCAAGCTTAAGCTAACCAGCAAAACCAAAAGCTAGCAAGCTTGACCACCGGTCTGTAGCTACTTCTCACCCATTCATTCCTTTATCCATACACAACATTGCTCGTTCATCCGTTCCTTCGTTCATGCATTGCTTCATCCATCCATCCATGCGTCTGCACTTTGGTTCATCCGTTCCCTGCGCATGTTTCTTCGTCCGTCTGTTTGTTTGTTCACCCGTCCATATGCATGTCTGTTGGTCCAGTTAGCGTCCCGTAGAACTGAAGACTAAAGACGGTTTCCATTCTGACTTCAGCTGCTCAAAAGTGAGGCATTTTGATCTTCATAATGTGCCATGACAGAGACAGGACTGAACTGCAGGCAGGCAGAATGTGTCTTGGCATTGTCAGGTTCAAATATGTATGGACATCCCTGAAAAAGATGGAGTCTAGAAGCCAGCATATTTTGCTCCTAAATGTGTCTATATCTTTCAGCATTAGTGATGCCAAAGCAGATGGGCATGTTACTCACTAATACCAACCATTGCTGGCTTTACGCTGGTAACAATCTGAATGTTCGTTCTCTTCTTTGGTCCGTTTGGTCCATTGTTTCCATAAACATTCTGAAAGACCACAATATACATTTCCAGTGTACATCAGTCTACTTCAGATGAGCTTGAGTCTGGAGAAGTCGGCTGTGGAGCATATGGTTTTGGCAGTGCATAGTACAGTTTTAACTTTTTTGTGTGCAGCAATAGACAGCGTTCATTAACAACAGGTTTTTAAAGTATTCCTGAGCCCATGCGGTGATATCCATCAAATAAGTATGCTTGTTTTTAATGCAGTGTCATCTCAGGGGTCGAAGGTTACAGTTTTTAATGCAGTGTCATCTGAGGGGTCGAAGGTTCACTTGTGGCTTTTGGTCTTGCCATTTGTACCCAGAGATTCCTCCAAAGACTTCTCCAGATTTCTTGAATCTTTTAAGGATATTATGCACAAAGAGGGTGAAAGTTGCAACTGCTCAGTGAGGAACAGTAAACTGTTGGTTTATTCAGTGATGCCTCATTTGCCTAATTAGCGAGCCTCGACCCATCATTGCTCGTAAAGGGCTTGGCCTTTACTGGATACTCTTTTTATACCCAAGCATGACTGCACCACCTGTTTAACAAATGTTTTCTGAACATTTCACAACATTGCATTGTCTTAAATTGCACTACAGACATCAATTTCAGGACATATGTATGTTTACAAAAGGAATACAGTTGATAAGCTAAAACTAGATCTGTGTTTGTATTTTTTTTGTTTATTTACAAATATTTACAAGTTGATTCACGCAATCTGAATATCACACAATATGAAAACATAAAGAGACCTGTTTCTGTTATTATGCTTCCGAACTATGGAACTCAATCCTACTTTTCATGAGGGCAGCTAAATTTGCTTTGTGCACAATAAAGAAGCAAAATGTATCTTTATCCATTTAGCTTTTGTTTAAAATTCCAATTTTCAGTTCATCTGTCTAATTTGACCTGGAACTCAATGCAATTAAACTGGAACTGAACAAAAATATATATTTCAAACATACTCAACATACAAAGTCATCAAAATTTTAATTCAGTGCACACAACTGAGTAAATGGATCTAGTTACTACCCACCTTCGCATGCTGACAGCTTATGGCTGCCCTCATAGGCCTTCAGTCCTGAGGATTGGATTCGGTGTCCAAGACTGAACAGACTGGTGGAGCGAATGCAGTCTGGCTCTGCTCTTTTGCTGGAGGAGTGTCTCACACTCTCTCTGCTCTGCAGGTTTTCCATTCATGGCCATAGATTCGCTTCCTCTGAAGCGCGCGTTTGGATCAGCCGGGGGTCCGGTTGGGAGGTTTAATCTAATCAAATGCAAATGGAACAGGCAGTAAAACGAGAACAGAATCACTGAGTTTGGAGAGACTGGGTGACTCACAACTTCATGTCAGAGGCTCCAACATGATGCTTCGACGCAGTCTGAATTAGTGACAGCTTGGCTGATAATGGATCTTCATTATGCAGAGAGATGCTGTTGTTCTTGTGAGATCAGATACAGCTTCAGTTAGAAGCCATGGAGTCGTTACTGCTGCTTTTTTGAGTCCAGTGAGGTCTAGGCACTGAAGTCTACTTAAAGCTCAACTATAAAAAAGGGTTGTTTTTCAAGATTCTCTCTGAGAGGCTAGACCTGGGGTCATCAAGTAGACTTTACATGGTCAGATTTACGCATAACAAATGCTCTTTGGGCCAGACCCCTGCTTATATATAGACTGTCCAATCAATTATATAGCCAAACTATCCGCTGTGAACTAAGAACATAGTGGCTATCAAGGACAGCTGATGTAAGTTAGTTTATTTATTTCACCCTGTGTTACTGTGATACTGTACTACTATATCCTATATACAGGAGGTTTATACGTTTGAATAGGGGCTACTGCAGAGGTGTGCGCAGGTTTTAGAGTAAGCGCTTTAGAACACTAAAATCCTTATTTCAGCATCTATTATATTCCCTTATGTTACACTCTGCTACTCTGAAACACAAGTATCTCAGTGTGAGCATGCTGCAAAAGGCTTTGTTAAGGACTTGAGGGTAAAAGCAGAGATGGTCTGATCTGACCTGGCCACTAACTATACTAACTACTCTAGCTAATGCTAACAAGGTCCCAGAACATATTTTCTGAGAAACTAACATGTTGGCACATCATTCATCCTCATCAGCATCCAAGACTAGTATTATCTCAAAGACTCATCTGAGGAGGCAGCCTCTGTTACTCATTCGACATAAAAACTTACATTTCCCCTGGCTATTTTTAAATAACGAAAAAGTTGTTCACATTGGTCTTTCATCTTTTGTTGCTACTGTTTTTCATCCTTACATTCCAGCCTTACATTAATTTTGGCCAAAACTGATTTCCCTGCAGTTACTCTGTTACTCCTAATGACACTCGAAATATCAAAAGTCTGAGTGTATATTTCTAGTCAATGCTAGTAAAACCTTTTGCAGTCTGCTAAATGCCTTAAATGTAAACGTAAATGAAGCACAATGTTTTAGACATTTTTAGAGAGCTGGCTGAAGCTGGGAAAAAACGTATGGGCCGGATTTGGCCCGTGGGCTGCTATTTGATGATGCCAGTGCTAAATTAATGGTGTGCTTTCTTTTGGACTGGCTGGGTAACTAAGGTGTAGTTTACATGCAACAGATGATGTCAATTGTTATAACTTAGCATCATCACAAGGTGGGAAAATATGAGCCAGAATCTCATAATTCAGTTGACCCACTTAAAAACAGAGTTTGCAGTTCTGGTTCTGATGGTTCTGAAGAAAAATTGGTATACATTTTGTGGGGGTGCTTTAAATTTAAAAAGACAAAAAAAAAAAAAACAACAAGACAAAACAAAGCACATAAGGTAAATACTGGACAAGAGCACTAAGCAACTTATGGTGGGACGGTGAAATACTGCTAGGCTATTTAGCACTAACTAGTAATATTAGCTAAGCTAAAAGAATGCATTAGCTTGCTAGTTTTTCCATTTTGTTTTAGCATGCAGTATATAGGCATCATGACTTCGCAATGCTGTACAGTTTTGTAGAACGCCGCTGTCCACAGCAGCTCTTTGTATTGTCCGGAGCACTATCAGCTGTGATTGGTTGGCTGCACATTAGAGGGCCAGTGAGGGTGGCTGAAAGCTGTCCATAGAGCATGCCTGATGTCCTCCTACGTGTCACCATGCCATTTCTGTGGCCAGCAGGAAACCCAGGACCAAGCTGCTCTGTCGAGGAAAACTGGCACTGCAACCATTTGGTGACGACAGTCCAGCCTGGACACAGTACTGCTAGTTATTTATGTCCAAAGCCATATGTTAAGGGTGTGCTTGAAAAACAGGGCTACAGGATTGATATGTATTACACCATATGGGTTGAGCAGCTGTTGTTTCCCACAAATATAGGTGCTCATCTTTCTGCAGGTTTCTGCAGACGTCCTCCTTTGTGCTGCTTGGGAGACAAATGCATTTTTTCATTGAATCAATGTTCTTGCTTGTGCTTCTTGCGCTTTTATCCCTCAGGCTTACAAATTCAGCCACAACAATGAGCGCCTCTGCAGGAAAGCTTCTTCTCATATGTTTGCACTTGAAAATGCTTCACTGATGCAATGCATTCTGTTGGAGAAATCTGAAGATTAAAGCTCCATACAAGTTCTTTCATGGATCGTGCGCCTCGCATGTCAAAACAGGTTTTCCATATCAAAAGCTTGGGGAGTACTTACTTAGAGCTGTGCTAATTAAGATTTCTTAGGATATTGCAACTCTCCCATTAGTGTTGATGATGCTACAGGGAGCCTGCACTGAATCGTGTCCGATTTGCCATGTGTGAATAGATCAGTTTGCTGTCATCTCTGCATATGGCGACATCTATTTAGGTGGCTGAAGAATTCTTAAAAGACAATTAAAACAATTGTAGCTACAAAGTGGGTTAGGCACTATATTAACAGGACCCGTTTCAGATAAGGAGATGGGGTAATGTACATGTTTTCTGTGTTTCTCAGTGATTTTAGTCCCATCTGAATGTGCCATGCCAGTCATCTGCGCTTCCACTGGAGATTCTGAGGCCATTTATCTTCTGGAAAAATAAGCTGCAAAAAAACTGTACATTAATACTGCTTATCCTTCTGGGTCGCAGAGGGTGCCGAAACCCTTCCCAGCACTCACCGGACGCAAGTCTATCCTGGACATGTAAGAAATTACATAAATAGGTTTGATTTTATGTAGTATAGTTGACTATTGGCTGTGAATTCCCAAGTTAATGACGATGCTGATTTCACAATGACAGATTTCAAAGGTGTTCTTTTGGTTGCTGTTCTGCTAGTAAAGTTCCCACTACAAATCAAAACTGTTTATATTCTGCCATTTATTGCTTAAGGGGGACCCTAGGGGCTTGGGTCCCTGGGCACGTGCCCATAAAACCCAAGGGATGATCCGAGCCTGAGTGACATTACTCTACCTCCCCATGGAAAACTAATCCCATCTGAATAGGGCTTAAGAAATGCAAATTTGACATTTTTAACAGATTTATAGTGATTTTTTAAGCCTAGGAGAAGATTCACCTCAGTACCTCTGTCGAAAGAGCTATTAAATACAAGTTAGTCATTTTTCAGCATAAAAGGGAAAAAAACAGAAAACTACACAGAAGCCTCAACAACTTAATCTAACAGCTTTTCAGTATTTACTGTTCACTCTTTTTTATTGCAGCCTTTATTACAGCTTCCACTCCAGGACTTTTGCTTCCAGTTTCTCAAGGAAATCTGCAGGGATACTGTAGTGACCCAATATTGATTCACTCTGCCGTGGACATGCGGGAGGTATCACTTGCAAAGGCTCTCGGGATGCGCTGCGGCTGCGGTAGGAAAGACTTTTATTGTGGTTGTTGTTAGTGTAAAGATGTGTGCGTGTGTTGTTTGTGCTATTCTGTGCTGGACTGTGGGATAGTTGGTGCAGTGTTAGTGCACTGGACGTGACCTGCCGGCTATCTGCTGCTGCTGTTCAATAAAGGAGCGTTTGCTTTGAAGCACTGTGTTTCCTGCATCTCCTTCTATGGCAACATCACGCAAGTGTCAGATGTGGGATAGTGCCCCTAGCAGACTGAAGAGGGATGGCGCTACCACAAACTTAAAAGCAGAATGCTGGAGAGAAAAGACCCCTGGCCAAGGGCTGCAGAGAAAGAGCCAGCGTGGTAGGTTTGACCAGCAAAGACTGAGGGGGAAGCAGTCTGGTGGGGCAGCATTGCAGCATAATTGTGTTACTGTGGCCCTTTAGCAACCCTTCAAGCAAGCCCTGGTGGTGTGGTTGGCTGAGGTCAAAAGTCAGGGTGCACGCAAGCACCACCTTTGAACTGAGAGGAATGACTGTTTTGACTGGAAATGAATTAAGCATCCACATCTTTGCACAGTTATGTGCAGTACACAGATTATTCAGAGGAGAGAGTATTAAAAATGGGGTGATACGTACTGGAGTGCAAAGGTCTATAAATTATAACTTAGCTGCATTATTTAGTGCAATACAAGAGTAAACAAGAAAGGAAATAGCACATGCCTGTGAATGTGTTTCCTGCTCTTGAATAATCTATTATAGATTAACTACACATTCAAACCTGCAGCTTGGTGGAGCTGAAAGGTTTCTGCATTAGTCTCTGAGTCAAAACCACACAGAATGACCTGGTACAAGTGACCTCAAGGTTCCAGTGGTCTTCCTCTGAGCCCTGTCCACTTAACTACTCTGCTACGCTACAACACCCCTATTTCCCTCCACACCAGCATTTGACTTTGCCCTGGTTAAATAAAGGCTATAAAATATTCATCTTAATGCCAGAGTGTGACTGCTTAGACGAATGTCTTTGTTATGGTTCAGATGCAGCTCGCCTATATGTTTAGAAGGTTCAATAGGGTTTGACATTCTATGTTTCCCTCCATATTAGTGGCGTCCTGTGCTGGATCATGTCTAGTTTTGTTGTATCTGCAGTGACACTTGGATACTCTATCTCTGCTCTTTCTCTTTCTCTCTCTCTGTCTGCTTTCTCTTTGTACCTCTCTGTCATTCACTCATGAACACATTTTATGATCTTTTTATTTTATTACGTTTCTGTTCAGAGTCGTTATAATCTTCATTATTGCCTGAAACAATCATATTTGCTGTATTCAATAGTTCTGGGTTGCTCCCCATGCACAAACATAAAGCAGAATGTCAGTACACTTAGTAGAAGTCAAGGTTTTTAGAATATGCTTAAAACTAGTACAGAATGTATAATTTATGCTCCTCCTTCCTCGGGTATTGTATCTCTACAGTAACAGGTTCATTACTGTATTCACTGTTATGTGTTTCTACAGAACTCAGTCGTTCTACATGATCACCATTTGATAGAATGTTTTTTTTTTCTTTTTTTATCTTGTCCAAAACAAAAACAATCTTGGCAGCTGGCCAGATCGACACTCACCACCTCCGGGTGTAGTAAATGATGCTTTGATTAGTATAATAGATAATAATAGAATATAATAGATTTCTACATTACAATTCAGGACTTTATTTTGTTAAAGTAGAATCTAATGTAGAATCTAAAGTGACATTAGGTGGTGATATATTAGGTGGGATTTCAGGGGATTTCGGTATCCAGTATGCTGGCCATTGGAATTTATGCTGGTCATGAAATTCTGAAATATATATATATATAAATTATCAATAGACCCAAACAAAAAACTAAACATTTCCTGTTATTTCTAAAATGAATATTATTTCTGTGTGCAATGCTGGGTTTGGGTGTAAAATGTATTTAATATGTGTGATATGTATAGAATTACATATAAATGTATGTCATATGTAATATAGCATGCTTAATGTTTTTGGACCTAGATACAGTAATGTAAACCCATGCATATTCTTTGTATTAAAAAACTCTTTAAAAAGCTCTTTATTTACTAATATGGCGAAAAAAACATTAGGAGCGGTTCATACAGGAGTCCAGAAAGTTTCTGAGTTCAGTAACTTCCTCATGCAGCTGTACATACAGTAAACACAGTAAAAGATTAGTACTTGCTTATGCTAGTGTTGAAAAATATGTTTATTTCTATATGTTATGTTTCTATGTTCATTAAGAAGAGCTATATTGTTAGAAGTGACCTATCTGCTTCCTGGCCAGCATTCTCTTTAAGTGTTATGTCTCCCCACGTCTTCTTACTCTTCTTTGTGTACTTTTCTACAGTGGTGTCAGAAGTGGGATTGCTCCCTAAGCAGACTCGAGGAGAGTGAAGTTAACCCAAACTTGAAGATGAGTTGCAAGGAAGAACGAGAAGTGGCAAGCGAGGATGGAAGAGGATGAAGATGGCAAAAGGGACAATGCGGTGAGGACAGGGGGCAGAACCCAATGGAAGACCGGCAAACAAGGCGGCAGTGAGGACACCTTTATGGAAACATGGTACACAAAATCAGCACACATAACAAGCTTCGGCAACAAACAAGTACCCCAACTTTACTTAACCCACACCCCCATATCACGTGATACAAATGGCCTTAATTGAACCAGACCTCACTTTTTGCACATATAAGCAGTGACCTGACATCTGAACCCATACTCTATGGTCTATGGTTTGTCTGCATCGCTTGTTCAATTATATTGCTGACCACCTCACGTTGCAGGACCCATCAATGTCAGGTAAAAAAAAATCAAGCCAGTTTGAAAATATCACAAGGTCTCTGAACGCTTGGAGATAGATCAGAAGGTTGAGTGACTAATTTGAGTTCTCATCGTACTAGATCAGTTCACCCTTCTGTTGCTTCTGGTTGAGCTCCTGGCCTGGAAAAACGCTTCAGATAATGAACGGTTGTTGGAAGGAGCAACAGTCAGTGTGGTGTAGGCCCAGCATTAGAACTTCAATATGCTGGTGAGGCTAACCTGCAGTAAAATTCAGAGAAAGCTGCTTTATGAGGAGCTAGGCTCTTTTGCTTCGTATGCTAAACCCGAAGAAGGGAGCCTGGGTGTAATCTTAGACTCTGAGCTGTTTTATCCTGCATGTAAATGCAGCCACTTAAGTAGGTTTTTATCATCTGAGAAACGTCACTAAAGCTCAGCCTGATGCAGAGAAACTCGTTCATGCGTTTGTCACAAAGTTGATTACTGTAATGCTGTTCTTACTGGGCTTTCTAAGAAAGCAGTTTATCCCCTACAACTCGTACAAAGTGCAGCAGCATGGATCCTAACAAACAAAGTGTGCTCACATCACTCCTGTACTGGCTGCTTGTATCTTTTAGAACAGGTTTTAATGTTCTGCTACTGGTCTATAAAGCTCTAGATGAATGTAAAATACCTGCTTACCTCACAGAATGTCTGTCTGATTTTGTTCCAACACGTGAACTTAGATCTGCAGATAGTGGCCTTCTGCAAACACCTTCCACGAAATACAGAAAACCTGGAGAGTAAATTGTGGAATTCCACCTTGTGTTAGACAGTCAAGTAGTAAGAAACATTTAAAAACTCTTTACCTCAGCGCTGAAATAAAGTTGCACTTCTCTTTTGGTAAGGTCACCAGGCACATAAAAGAGTCACCTGTCACTGTAACGTAACAAATGGCATGTAATACCTCCACAAGCATGAATAACAGCTGTGATTTGGTTTGGCCTGGACTGGGCAAGTTTCTGGACGTAGGCTGCACCAATGTTCAGACACTCCTGCATCAAAGAATTGCACAGTTAGGCCAGATTTGGTGGATGCCTTCCCTGGCACAAGTCTGAGGGGAATTTCCTTGTAGACTGGGATTTTAGCCACTGCCGGTAGACCTGTATGACCGTACACTTCCATACCCTGCATATACAGCTACTTTCTTCACGCTATGGCCTTTGGAACACCATTTTTGGAAAGCAATCACTCCTCTTTTTGCCAATCATTAACATCTGCTTGGCGGCCCATTTTCCACATATCGAAGACATTCATTGCACTTTACCACCTTGTCTCAGTCTATGAATCCCATCCCGCACACCCGCAGGTATTTATAGCCCCATCAATCGCCATCTGCAGGAGCCTGAAGTTACTACCACCTTAAACACACAAGGTGACTGATTTTTGTCTGTTGAGTTTACTTATCTAGCTTATTTGATCTGTGTCATTGTCTATAACACTCAAAGTTTCTTCTAATACTTCTAATACTGTTAAGCTTTGTCACCTATGAGCTGCCACTGGTATGAAAGTGGTCTATAAATAAACATATTATTATTGTTATTATTTATCTTATTTTGACTTGAGTAAACAACTGTAGATGCTCAGAACAAAGACGTTATTTGAGCCACACTGGTCGTAAATGAACTCATGTCACCTCTGTCTATATACCCCTTTATTACACACTGCAATTTGGTTAGCCATGAGGAAAATATCCTCTCATAACTGTGATTTTTGGAGGCCCTTGCTGAGAGAGGCTAATGACACTGCCAAACCAGGCAGAGGAGAGAGTAATCATCTCCAGTTTTCACTTGACTGAGTGGGCCTCTATGATATTTTGGAGCGCGAGCCGTGCTCTATTGTTGTGTTTTTCTCTAGGGAGCCCCCGGTGTAGCCGTCAGCCGCAGTGAGGGAGAGTTTGACTCGGGCTCAGACATGCTGCGCTGCACCGGTGACACTTCAGCACTCTTCTCGCTCATGCATATGGACACCCGAGGCAGGCGGACTTCACCTGGAAGGAATCACATTTTTTCACCCTGATGCCGTTTTACTGCTATCACGTAGATCTAAACTCACCAGTTTAATGTGGCCAGTTTATTAGAAACACACTGTTGCTGAGGCTACTTTAATACGCCATTTTATCAGAAACACCTACTAGGTTTCCAGGGACTGACTGTAGCTCATCTGTTGCTGCACAACTTATCAGCCCCCCCACCCTGTTCATCAGCATAAAGGGAGCACAGCAGGACCACCACTGACAAGATATTATTTGGTAATTTCCCATTCGCAGCACAGCAGTGACACCAGCGTGGTAGTGCAAAAGCGTAAGTGAAAAATGACAGAAGAAAAAGCCTTTTCCCACCTGAAAACCAGATGGCTGTTAGAATGGCTGGAAATAGATCACAGACTTGTGCTTTATGATAACTTCAAACCCATCCGCTGCCTGTTTCCTTTTTTTAGGCCGTGATGGCTCATTTCGCTCTTCTTTCACATTAGGCTTGATTTTATCCAGCTGACGTGACAGCGGGCATTCGTTTCAATAGATAGATGTCTGTTTAATTAGGTTTCTCCTTCGGCCTTGGCTCTAGCATGGCAGCTCAGCCGAATGTAATGATTTACACACTTCCTGTTGGAAATACACAGGAACAAGATTAGCACATAATGATGGCTCAGCACTGACATAGTGAGGGTGCGTCAGACGGTCTTTATAGCAGATTTGATCTGTGATAGTACTTGGACAATTTCATTTTAATATATGGCCAAAGTAGAAGTCATTATCCCATAGATGTTTAGAGTTATTACTGTCTATTTGTTATGCTATTTACATGTAAAATATAATTATATTGTGAGTTACATGATAAATTACGTTTAATGTAAGATAAGATAACACTATATTGATCCTGAAAGAAAATTGCAGTTTACTAGAGAAGCACTGATCTGTGTTTTTTGGTTGGCAACTGATACTGGTCAACAGTGTGACTAGGCTGTTTCATTCTGCAACTCAAAGCAGTATGTGGCTGAGGGTGACATAAAGCCACACAAATGTTGCCATGATGACAGCATTACTGGCAAAAATGGTTGATTACAGTGCCATTCAATTTTTTTTTCTTGTTTTTGAGTGTGTTTTCATTCCTTAAGCCTAAAATGTACAGAAAATGTCTGTTGGTCCCCACAAACTTTGCTTTTGTGGTCAAAACAATGATGTTTTCTATTGTATCTATTTTCCAGAACATCTGTGATACAGTGAGTAGGCTTCAAGTAGCTTCTGGAACTGAGAACTCTCCAGAAGTTTAAAGAAATGTCCAGCAGACATTTTCTTTTGGTATGTCTGTGGCCAAAAAGCACTGCTGAAATGTATGAGACCTACAAAGTGTACTTTGGCATGCCTGCCCAGAATCAAGACAAACCGTGGGCACCTCACTTCGCCTCATTTCTTGAGCACTGCAAGAAAGCTCTTGAAGCTAAGGTGGACGTTTTCTGCTTGCTTAGATGGCAGAATTTTGTTTAGTAAAGGTTTAATGATTCATTGAAGTTTAAAAGTGCTGTTATTAAGAAGCAAAATTTATTGTACATTACTGTATATATTCCCTGCATTGTGTAAATATCTTACATATTACTAAGTAACGTGTGAAATAAATCACTGTTGTTTTTTTTTTTCATTTCATTTTCCTGGTCACAAAATCAAAGTTTGTGATTAATATATCTTTTTTCATTTATTGTTTTTTGTTTATCAGAGGGGTTTTGTCAGTGTAGAATGTTTATTTAAGGTGGAGAAAGACAGGAGGAGCTCAGAATCAAATAAATTCCACCACTGTAGTTGATGCCAAAAAAGTTGGCACAACTGAACTTGTGACGTAATGTTCCGCTCCAGTTTGTGGAATGTTGCTACTTGTAGTAGTGGAATTTTCCATTGCGACTCCAGAACAATGAAGTATTAATGGAATATCTGGTTTGCTGTCATCCATTCATCATGCTTCCATGTGCAGATGCACACAGATTAATTACAGCTAGTATCTAAACTTGGATTAACTGAAGAATGAATTAACTGCTGCTATTAAACAAGCTAACCGTGACTGTATTTGGTAGGTTTTGCTGAAACGCTTCTTGTCCAACTACAAGACAAAAAATCCACAAAATTCAAAACATGTCTTTATGCTTTTCTCCACATCTTTTTTTCTATTCTGTTTTTCAGCTCCAAATGTGCATGTTATTTTTTGAGACATGTTTAACCAGTTGCTCTTTTCCCCTCACTCGAGCATCTTTGATAATCCAAAGGTACAAATGTAACCCAGAAGTTGTCAGGGGACCCCTTGGTGGCAGGGAGACCCTTTGCAGCTACTTATGTCACATATGAGTAGATCCCACACTACTCATTTGCAAACGGCATGTCACTTGTATACTCATTTTTTGGTGGAAATACAATTCTTGGGAGATTTTAAAGCATAAAAATGTAACTTAAATTATAAGGAAAGCTTTTTTTGCCTGCATTGTTACATCATCTGAATAGTAAACATTCAACAAACACAAAAATCATCAAACCACGTCGAACCCTGGTGCAATCTGATATTTCACAATCCATCACCTGCATTTGAAACTGGTCTGTATTGCTGTGGAGTCAGATGATTACTCCTCCTAATAAAGACAGAATTCAGAGAGGAATTGCTTTAAGCTGATGCCATATCAATCTTTTTCTTTTTTCACTATAAGCAAAGAACTGTTTGTGCACCCCCGGTGTTAATGTCAGTTTGAGGAAGAAAAACAATGCTGGCGTGTGACACTTTCTCCCTCAACATCTGTCGTGCCTGGAGAGATGGTGGAACATTCAGGTAAACACAGATCCCTGCTCTGTTGTGTGACGTGTACCCCCACACACCCACCAAGATTGTTGCTAGTTTCCAGGAAAAACCACCTTCACAGACCGGAATGCCAGTGTATTTGATCCTGAATGTTTGGTGTTCATTAGATATTTATGAGCATCTGGGCATCTGTTCTAAACAGCATGGCGAGCATGACTATGGGCATTTTGCCTCTGAGAAAAAAGCCTTCTGCACATCATGCATGGGACCAGGACTCGACCTGACCAGTTGGACTGCCCGAGCTTTGCTAACTTTGACATCCCCTCAAACACTATACATTGCAAAAACATTGCATTGCATTGAATTTACTCTAAATATGAATTTAGTTTCTATATAAATAAAATATATTACATCAACACAGTTTTGTAATCCAGTTATCTGCTTTGTGAAAGGTATTACCTTATCAGCATGGATGTCATTAGCCAATTTCGTACTTCGTATTTCGTAACCCTGCCAAAAAAAAAAAAAGGATTAAGAAAAGTCATATTTGGTGTAAAATAGTTTTCTCACTTTTGTATGTGACTTTTGGCATTTCACTGTATTTACTCTTCAACCATGTTAAAACACAGTTGAAGTTAAAGCATTAAAAATGCTGGTTCAATGCTAAGCTGGTCCATAGTTGCAGGTCAGCGTGCTCTGGATTTATGACCGCTCTCTGCGCGTTTTTTATTCTCTACATAGTGGTCTTGTTTTATGTCCCCTGCTGGCATAGGATCATAGGTGGAAATTACAGTTGCAAAGCTGTCACTTGGCAGAGAAATCATGTTGGAGCTGAATGTTTGCTTAAGGGCTAATAAGCGTTCGTCCATGGTAAGATAACTCCTGGCAAGTTACAGCATTAAAAAATGCTGGTTCAATGCAAAAAGTAATGTTTGGGCACCCCTGGTCAAAATGTCTGTTACTGTTAAACGCTAAGCAAGTTAAAGATGACCTGATGTGCAAATTGAAATATTTAAGCCAGAATATTTAACAGTTTCACACTTGCAGGAAAGGTTCTAAAACAAACATTTCATGGGCTGTCTTGCATACACTGCTCTTTTGTGCCGTTTAGGTTGGGCGACTGTGAGGGCTGTGGTAAAACCTCTAGCGTGCACCTCCTGAGCTAGTCCACTGTGGATTTTATGGTGTGTTTAGGATCATTATCCTGATCGTAGAATCCATCCTCTTTTCTCATTTTACAGATGGTGTGATGTTTGCTTCTAAAATTTGATGGTATTTAATTGATTAATTACATTCTACCCTAAAGTGCCCCTTAGTGTATGTGTAAATTACTGTCTGTGTATCTGCCCTGCGATGGACTGGCGACCTGTCCAGTGTATTTCCTGCCCTCTGTCCAATGAGTGCTGGAATAGCCTCCAGCACCACCCCCCAAAACCCCCACCCCTCCACCACCCTCCACTTCTGCGATTCAGTTCACTTTTTCAGTTTAATGTCCTATTTGTGGCCTACTGGGAGAATTCACTCATAGCTTACATATCAGCTTCATAAGCTTCATATAATATTAGCTTCATAAAAGTCAAAAAGAAGAAAGAAAAAGAAGGATTTGTCTTAAGGTTAATAACTGAATAAAAAGCCTAGGGATCAAAGAGATAACCCAGAAGGTTTGAATTTCATAATGGAAATCAATGACAGATACTACAGTCTCCTGAAACTGAATGCTGCAATAGATTGCAATACCTGCAGTAGACAGTGGAAAGCAGATAGCCTCTTTCTTTATTCGTTCAGTCTGTCTGTGCTGCAACACATTCTCCAGCATGCAGTCTTTTCTCTGGGCGCATTTTCTGTGCTGCCGCATCGCTGAAGCAATGCAGTAGACCAGCCAAAATTATTCAGATGTAACATTTGTCCTGGGCCATATGACGGCATCCAGAAATCGATACGATATCTCAAAAGGGTCTTCAAATGCTGGGAAATGACCTTGTCCTTCTTGCCAGGGTTAGCTACACCCCCCCCCCCCCCCCCCACCCCCT
>CM067491.1:5204499-5235172 GCA_034552555.1 Semaprochilodus insignis | reverse complement strand
GGCATTTTGCCTCTGAGAAAAAAGCCTTCTGCACATCATGCATGGGACCAGGACTCGACCTGACCAGTTGGACTGCCCGAGCTTTGCTAACTTTGACATCCCCTCAAACACTATACATTGCAAAAACATTGCATTGCATTGAATTTACTCTAAATATGAATTTAATTTCTATATAAATAAAATATGTTACATCAACACAGTTTTGTAATCCAGTTATCTGCTTTGTGAAAGGTATTACCTTATCAGCATGGATGTCATTAGCCAATTTCGTACTTCGTATTTCGTAACTCTGCCAAAAAAAAAAAAAAGGATTAAGAAAAGTCATATTTGGTGTAAAATAGTTTTCTCACTTTTGTATGTGACTTTTGGCATTTCACTGTATTTACTCTTCAACCATGTTAAAACACAGTTGAAGTTAAAGCATTAAAAATGCTGGTTCAATGCTAAGCTGGTCCATAGTTGCAGGTCAGCGTGTTCTGGATTTATGACCGCTCTCTGCACGTTTTTTATTCTCTACATAGTGGTCTTGTTTTATGTCCCCTGCTGGCGTAGGATCATAGGTGGAAATTACAGTTGCAAAGCTGTCACTTGGCAGGGAAATCACCAAATGTGTGCCATTGGAGGAGCTGAATATTTGCTTAAGGGCTAATAAGCGTTCGTCCATGGTAAGATAACTCCTGGAGGGCTGCGTGAAATGGATTTACTACAACACTGACTGAGTTATGGTGGCTTTGCTTCCACAGTTGTATCATTAAAGCTGCCCAATCAGGGGAGCCGGTGTACTTAGTGTCTGTTCGAGGACAGCACTGCAGGCCAAACCATCCCTATGTGAGCTGTACAGATCCTCTCGGGCCGAAACATCAAACTGCTGTGGTAACGAAGGAAGCTCCTCCTTTTCCAGAGCAATTAAGACTAATGAAGCCGTGTTCTGCATGGTAAATGGCCGCGTGACTGATGTCCTGCTATAGACTTGCTGAATTACTTTCACTCCCGCCCACGGCCTGAGGTGAGAGCCGCGGGGCTGCGATAGTAATTGCCAATATCTATCTGTCGCCTATGTGCAACCTCGTCATCCCTATGTGCTGATGCCACCTAATGTAAATGCTCTATAGTCGCTGTAATAAGCAGTAGCTTAGATGTCATGTTTCAACATAATAAGCCAATTAGGCTGCAACTTCAGAACTCACCTGCCGCAGGGTATACATACATATACAAACGCTGGGTGTCAATTAAAATGGCATGAAAATAGCACTCCCAAACGATTTGTTTGAACTTTTAAATAGATGAAAATTTTATTTAACCCCTCTCCATGTAGAAGCGAATGCATATATTAAGTTTACATTGTGCCAACATCCTGCACCGTATATTGCAGTTCTATTATATTGCGAAAGGCAGGAGAAGCATTTCAAAGTCCCTATGTTTGCCTCATGAGGTCTGCTGGGTATTATTCACATCTTCAGACTAACGATCTGTCAGTAGCACAGTTATATGGACAGTTAAGTAATCTCTTGTTGAAAGACAGTTACACGTGACGGTAAACGTTTCGCACTGTAAAGCCTTCACATACAAAAAGCCGTATTTCTAAACAGGTCGCTCGTAAAGAACTTAGCGAAAGTTTATCAGAAATATAAAGACAACATGGTTCGGTTCGATCAGTCGAGAGTAAATTAGTAAATATTAATGTGCGATACGTGTGAATATTTTTGCACTACAGCTATCAGTTCTGTAAATACGAGGCCTACTTGAATCCCAACCGAACACTTATGGTGTCCGTGTTGTCATCAGCTTGGTTCTTGAAAGAAGCAGTGCAAGACATGGCTGTTTCCCTTGTGTATTCGCCTGAAACAGTGGCTCCCAATCCTGGTCCTGGAATCCCCCTGCCATGCATATTTTGGTGTTTTCCCTGTTTTAGCACTCCTCATTCAACAAAACAGCCAATCAACAAGCCCTTTCGGAGTTGAAGTGGGGGTGTTAAGGCAAGCAAATACTAAAACATACAGAGCAGGGGTAGTTTCAATCATACTGATAGACTGGTCTGAAACAGCAGCTCCAAACACATACATACTAAATAAATACTGTGTTTAAATAAATAGTAAATAAATATACAATCAGGATCATAAGTATTTAGACAACAGCATCTTAATGTTTAATTAAATAGTGTGAGTATGAGCTCAGAGTGTAGACTTTCAGCTTTAATTTGTGGGTAATAAAAGGCTCAAAGATGATTAGGTAATTGGCTGCTCAGCTCACATCTACAGTACTGTGCAAAAGTCAGAGACCACCCTCTCAATTATTTAATTTTCCAGTCAAAATGGCCATTAAGTAAAATTCCTCATGAATCAGTGCCAGAAAAATAAAAAATAAAAATAATAATTAGTCTTTTTGGGGATGCTTTCAGTTTTTGAACTAAATCTGCAGGAAAGTTTCTCCACACCTTCAAAGCTCAGTCTGGGGTGGTCAGTCCATTGTTCTGAGAACACCAGCATCTTCTTTGTTTGATGTGCCTGTCTCCTTTTCTGTGTCACCTTCTTGACAGCTCCTTTCAGACCCATAGCGTTGAACTGTCTTCTTACAGTGGAAGGATGGACAGAAACACCTGTGGATGTTTTCAGATCTGAAGAAAGAGTGGAGCTTGATGTTCTCCTCTCTCTCAAAGATGAAAGCTTTAAGTAACTGACGGGGACAGGTTTGGTGGTCTACCAGGTCCTTGCACGGTTGTTAGGACTCCCAGTGTTTCAATAATATTTCAGTTTCTGACGTTTCATATTTTTCTTTGGCTTTCACCTTGTGCAAGTGGTTTATCTTACATCTCCTTGGAAATATCTCCTGAAAGACGAAATGCTTGCAATGAACGGCTCTTTTGACTGGAAAATAAATAAATTAAAAGTGGTCTTTTTTTTACTGTGCTGTGTTATTTTTTTGCCAGTAAGGTATTTGTGGGTTCCACCTGTGTGGGGGGTCTGATGGTGTACTGTGTGGGTGTCAGACAATTTTCATCTACAGTACATTACATTACCTTATAGTGGCATATAATAGTTATCTCTATGCTGTAACACAATATAACAGCTCTCCCAAGAGTACAGGGGCATAGCGGAGTGGTCATGTTGACCTATTAGAACAAAATCATTTAAAAGCTGAAACTCAATTCTAGCATAGACTAGTATTCAGGAGGCATGGCTTTATGAACTAATATAATTTATATGTTATGTGATACTGACCATTATTTTTGTCTATTTTATGGATGTATTAATATTGTGATACCGATTACCCACTACTAGGCAGAGACCCTCTGAGACCAGGTTGGGGAACCACTGTACTAAAACAATCACAGTATAGTCCAGTTTAAGTACATAATTAATTCGTGCTTTAAAACAAGCTTTGGCCTGCTGAAGCCTCTCTGCTCATCTGTGTGAGTCTTGAGTATGAGGCCTGTGCTTCAGCGGTCTGCGTTCATCCTGCGCAGTTTGGCAGGCAGATTGTCCTCTGGCCGGCCACCGGCCACAGGCAGGGAGTGGAGATTTGGCCCTGGAATGGGTGGAGGCAGCAGAGTCAGTCTGTGGTGCTCTAGTTCTCCTGCAGACTGGGTCTGGGTATCTGAGCCAACCTTCAGGGGCTTCAGCTGGAGTTGCTGGTTCCCTGCTGGTTCTTCTGGGCTGGCAAAGGAGCCCAGGCGCTGGACCCTCAGTGGCAGGTCGCCTGTGCTGGATGCTTTCTCACTGGCCTGCTGTGTTGCTGGACCACCCCCCGTTTTGAGGGCCTCTTTGCCATTTCTGGAGCTCATGCGCTGGAGCTTGCTGGGCAACCTTGAAGCAGGCTCATCCTGTGGGACACCATCCAGGGAGAAGATGCGTTCCCTGCGGCTGATCCTGGGGTCACCCGGGGTGGGGGTTAGGGGAGGGGCTGGTGAAGGCAGGCAGGAGGTCTCCTCTTGTTCCTTGACACTGTAAGGGGGTGTGGGGACCTCAAACGTGCTGTGGAACTGCGAGTAGTCGACCCGGAAGAAGCCTTCCTCCAGAGACATGACGGGCAGGAAGCGGTGACCCCACAAAACCTCATCCTCAGTGTAGGAGGTACGAGCCTGGCAGGTCATACCTTTGGGGAACAGAGTGTGAGAGAGAGCAAGAGAGAAATGCAGATGCAATGAGTCAGTCTCACATTGCTTGATACTATAACATGCAAGAAAACGCTACCGGACCTAAGGCCCTGCCCAGACATGAAATTTTGCTTGCTGCTACTGTGGACTGTCCAGGTTCAGGTCATTTGAGGCATAAACATCCAGCTGGGATAGATAATTCATATTTGTGAGCCTGACTACATTGTCGATACTTTGCATTTACTAATTTTTACTGTTCTTCTACAAAATAATGGGCATTTCAAACTAGTCTTACAATTCACACCCGTTCACCTCAAAACTGGTCTTGACATAAAACCTGGATTGTCAAATTGACTGGCTTGACGGCTTTACTAATACATATTTCAGGCAATCTAACATTCTGATGTATATACATTTTTCAACACATGAGTGCAGTAACAAGAATACAGTGTCTGATTGACACCAAAGTTGGTATATACCTCCTCAGTACTTAATGTTGAAATGGGGTGCAAAGATCGGCTGGCATGTTTTAATTGGGATGTGCTGAAACAGTAATTCCACCTATTTGCAAAATGCAGAACCTAGTAGCAAATCAATTTATAAATAATTTCCAAATCACAGTCCAAAAATCATTTGAAAGCCTGTCATACTATGTACATACCAATGATGAAATAATTTTACTGTAGCTTTTTTTAAAAGTAACTGGCACACAAAATCATTTTACTGCTCTGCTGGTATCTTATGCTGGCATACTTGCTATATGTGCTTGGATCCCTGAATTGCTGCTTGCAGCTAATTACCTGCCTATTTATGTATTTCCCATAACACTCAAATAAAGTACAAATCATCTAAAATAATATATAAGACCAAAACATACATTTAAGACTGACTCTAATGCCTGGTGTGTTCTGAAATCATGTTTACACAGTACTTCAAACCCTTGTTCCATAAAAGCATGGCTAAATCCTTTCTGCACACGCCACGAGTCCTTTACAGCGAATTACAGCTATAAGCTTTAAACGCGGCTATATTTGTCCTCATTTTCCCACAAACCACAAAATGTCTTTATATGAATCTTTTAGAGCCCTGATCCATTTGTTTTGGTAGTGATCTCAGTGTGATGCTAACCTGTGGTTTCTACGATGCCCTCCAGAATGACAACAATCTCAAACTGCTCGCTCATCAGAGAGCGCTGGGAAAGGTCGAAGAAGGGGCTCTTAGGGTTTATCTCGTGGCAGATGGTGAGAGGAGAGACGAGAAAGAGCTGATCGGCGCCCGTCCCGAAGCCAACATCCAACTCCCTCTGGTCCAGAGGCAGAAACTCACCCTCAGGAGTCTGTCGAGACTACAAAGAGAGAGAGAGAGAGAGTGTATACATAGTTTATATATCACAATAATATATATTAGACTTCACTTAGAATTTCACTTTGTTATTACCAGAAACAACAAACTCTATTAAACTAATAAGCTTATAAATGCCACTTTTTCTTTGTTCTATATATATATTTCTTGTCTCTCTATTTATTTTTGATGTCCTTTGATGTCTGTACGTTCATCATTTATCACTTTGTCAATAATGTAGCTTCTCACAATCGTGCCAGTGCCACTGCTGAACTGAACTGAGAGCCAACGAGAGAGACAGAGTGAGAGAGGACAAAAAGAATGAGATCGGGAGAGAGAAAAATAGAGCAGTGTAAGAGAACGACAGAGAGCGAGAGAGCAAAAGAGAAAGATAAAGATAGAATTAGAGTAATAGGCTTATTTCACGCCAGTCGGCATTTGGAAATTTCCGTGAGTGAAGACGAGGCTGGGGTGGGAGGAGTTACGGAAGTGCTGTAAGAACTGTGCAGAGCAGAAAACAGATTTGAGGTGGTGATGATATTGTTGTGTACCAGGCTGTACATCTTATCAAAGACCAGAAAGTGATCACGGCTTGTCTGTCCACCGATTTCCGAGTAACCCAGACACCTGTCGCCAGTGGACTGACATGATAAACGGAGCCAACATTATGTTAGCCTACCATGATAATAACCTCAGAAAGCTTTGGCTATAGTTTACATGCTGATAAGGAAATGATTTGGCTAATGTCAGATGACTATCACCTCTGGATGCGTTATACTGTCCTTCTGGTCTTTGGCTGGCAGCATGTAAACAGAATCTACACACTCCTGTTTTTCAGTTAGTCCTAACCGGTGAGTGATCTTTCTTCCTAAGCAGTCCTGGGAGAAGTGTTTGGAGCACTTCTGTGTTCCGTGTGATCAGGGATGTGCTGTAGTGAGTGTTGGTGTGTGCATTGATCTTAAGAGCTTTTAGAGGTTACTTTCAGGGTAAGCTAAAGTTATGTTTGCTAAATTACACACAAATGTTTTTGTCATGATTTTGCTAGCTCAGCTAACATAAGCTTGTGATACATTTCAGAAAATAAGGTCCTACATCTCTACAAATCATTGGAAAAACGTGCCATGATGGCATCCTAGTCTCTGATAAGATGTACAGCCTGGTACACAACAATATTCCATACTAGTATCAAAACCTCAACTCAGTTTTCTGTCTCATTTAAGCAGCTCCTCACTGTTCTTACCACACTCAGCACGCTCTCCCACCACAGCCTCGTTTACACTCAGGACACTTTCTAATGATGAATGCGTGAAATAAGCCCATGGAGAGAGAACAACAGAGAGAGAGAACAACAGAGAGAGACAGAGAGAGAGAGAGAGAGAGAGAGAGAGAGAGAGAGAGAGAGATGAAGAACGATAAAAGTAAAAGCCACTGAGAGAGCAAGACAGACAAAAAGAAGCACAAGAGCACAAAAGCATTTAAAAAAGAATCAGAGAGAGATACAGAGAGGGAGACAGGGAAAAACACTGTCAAGACAGAAAGATGGAGAGAAACAGAATGAAAGAGAGAAAGAGAGAGAGAGTCAAAACAAAGATTAAAAGAGAAAGAATCAGAGAGAGATGCAGTCAAAACAAAATGGTTGAGAGAGAAACAGAATGAGAGAGAGTGATACAGTCAAGATAGAAATATTAAAATCAGAGAGAGAGAGAGAGAGGGGAAGATACATTCGAATCAGAGAAAGAAAACATGAGACTGACAGAAAGCAAGAAAAAAGAGGCAAGGAGAGAGAGATTGAAAGAGACTGAAAGACTGAATAAAGACAGAAAGGGAGAATGATAGAGAAAAAAGAAAAAGTGAGAGAGAGAAAAAGAGGGAGAGAGAGAGAGAGAGAGAGACATGACAGACAGGAATGGTTAGAAGCTGCTGAGGTGTTGTTCCTCCACTGGTGGATCAGCATACACTGATAATACTGAACTGTTACGAACAAGCCCGGCGTCTGTCACATTCCTCTGTTCTTACAGAACTGCTGTTCTTGGAATGTACAATAAAATCCTCTAAATGAAAGTGTAGATCCTCCTGCACCACTCCGGAGCGATACACCAAACGTGAGGGCAGAAAGAAACTGCTGGCTCGTGTTCTAAAGGTGCGTGAAAGTTGTACATGTGTGAGTTATTTGATTTTCTTAATTAACCATAAAAATATATAACCCATATAACTGATAATTATATAATTATTATAATTTGGATTTGAGCAACATCCCGCCATCTGCGTTACAGTCTTGCCTGTCTGTCATTTCAGACTCACATATAGACCTCTCTTAATTCAAACAGAGCATCAGAGATACACTTCAAATCTCTGACAGGCTTATGAACAGTAGGATGTGCACAGAGATGCCTTAAATTAAAGGACAATATTTTTATTAAATGTCCAGGGAACCTGAATTCACAATGGGTTTGTAATTAAGTTTATGGTCTTACTGTGGATGATGCAACATGCACATTCTAAGTAGGACCTACAGTCACAGGCAAATGACTGGCGGCACATGGTATTTATTTTCCATTTTACCCTCTTGAGTAAAATATCACTACAACCTGAGAAACAGACCCTCCCAATAGCAGCTTTACTAAACTTGTACAGCCAGGTTCTTAAGCCACCAGAGCCAGAGTCGGAAAGGCTTTGGCTATTTAAAGCACAGAGTAGCGGAAGCCAAGGTGAAATGTAGCCGCTGGGTACTGACTGGACTAGGCGTGTTTTTAGGCAGTGTTTCTTTATATTTCTAATAGGGCTGTGGACACATGTAGGCCTGGGTGGGCCTGGTCCTGCCCAGATTGATCACTGGCTACTCAATACTAATGTTTTTTGTTAGGGTGATGACTGCACCACTGTCAGGAAAAGACTATAGTCTCGTGTTATGATATCATAGGACATAACACAACAATACACCAACCAAGCTGGCCTATTCACTTAATCTCAGACCTACCCAAAATGTGATTTCCACTTATTCCACTGATTTCTATTTTTGTTTGGTTTTATGCAACATTTCCTGGAATGTTAGGTCCTTTTCTGTGTTCGTGATACATATCACCAGCCCATCAAAGTATGGGCTGGCATTGGCCAGGTAGAAAGCAGTCTTAATGGGCTGCTTAGAAGAACACAGGTTTGGTTCCAGAATTCTCTTTGATTCAGCACAACTGATAAAACTTAATTTCACCACAAGACACTTGCAGTAAATTAATGAAGGATTGCTGTTGCATGACAACTACAAATAATACTGGGCTTCCTTGAACAGGTTTGGAAATGGATAAGCAAATACACTGACATACCTAAAATCAGAATGTGCTCTTTTTACAGGTTGCTATATGGACTGTGAAGTAATGGGACATGGGAACGGGACATTTTGAAGCTTTTGAATCTATTTATTTAAAAAAATAATTGGAGGAAATTTGGCACTTCCTTGATATGGGCCATTTATGTTTGCCATTTTGAGTGAAACATCAGTCAACATCAGAGTGAAGGAAGCCACATGTGCTGTTTGAGTGACAATGTGCCAGCATGCAATCATTTTCAAAAATACACTTTACACACTGTTCCTGTCATCAGACTGCAGAACCCCTGTTTTAGCACCAGGTTCAGTCTGCATGACAGCTCACGGGAAAACATGACAAGCATTTACATAGAGTTCCTCTAAGCTCCAAAAGGATAATATGCCTGTGAAGATGTTGGTCATGTCTGTAATTTTATAAAAGGTCTAGTGCTTTTAGTTTACGTCATACGACTAGTAGTCAGCAGCATTATCTTAAATTTCACATATTAAATTTAACAATAACGGTGTGGAATTAATTCACCAAATTCCTACTTTATAGTATCTGTTGAGGAAGAAGCTGACTGTAGCTTTGCTGTGCTTATTGTAGTCTCTCCAGGTTGAACAAGCTACTTTAGTAATGCGATATCTAACACCCATTTGAAGTCGGACCCCTGCCAGAAAATAACAGCCTGCAAAAGAATTAAATCCTGCTGCCATGGGACTGATTTACACTGTCATAGTTAAAGTAACCATGCCGCCCAAAACACACACTCTGTAGTCTGTGTAGCTTTTATAGCACAGCTTTCCAAATCTGATTATCATGTCACATATCTTGTAGATTATTAAGATCGATATGCTTACAAATATACATAGCCACATTAACAAGCTGGCTATAAAAACCAGCAAGAAAGTATGAAAGTGGAACACACAGTTTTCTGTTATGTTTCTGGATCATAATAATAATTGTAATAATATATATTTCTGAAGAGCTTCATTATAATTGTTTAAAAAACACTTTGAATAATATTACACTGTCACTGTTATTATTTAATGTGTGGCATGTATTAGGATTGCATGTCTTAAATGTACATTATACACTCATCAACAACAGAATAGTTGCACCCAAAAGGAATTAACCAACAGGAATGAAACTTGGTGGGTAGGTTTGACATAGTGAGACATGCGAATGATTCAAGTTTTGCACTCGGCCATGCATGTGACATCAGCAAAGATGGGCCTTATCGCTGTACCTGACTGACCCAACAGCCACGATTGCAGACATTCAGTGAGCAGTGATGCCCTCCATGAGTCATCCTGTTTGTGCCAGCACCATTGGCAGACGGCTGCACAATGCAGGACTACATGCACGCCGACCGTTACAACTGCCCTTAACACCACATCAACATCAACCAAAGACTGCAATGGTGTTGTGCCAGACTGTCAGGGGGTGACTCCGAATGGCAGCGGCTCATCTTCAGTCACAAGTCACATATTTGTCTTGGTGGAGACGATCAACGAATCTGTGTGTGGAGGCACCATGGTCAGCGCCAAGATGAACAGTTTGTTGTCACATGTCCAGAAGGCCTGGTGTCAATCCACCTCCACCCCTACCACACAATCTGCAGTAACTGTGAGAGAAAATTCAAGCTGCATGGCATGGATTATCACAGGACACCATTAGGAGCCTCTATAAGGCCATGCTGAGACGTCTGGGATGTTGCGTTAGCAAAAATGGTGACTTGACACCATACTGAGAGACACTACTTCTATATGAGTAGCTCAATAAATATTGCACATATCTGTGTAAATTTGTCATCATTTATTGCTCCTGGTAACCTTTATCTTCCTTCACAATTGCACTGCAATCCAGCACTTCATTCTGGGTGCAACAATTGTTTTGACGATGAGTGTATTTACTATATGGATCTGCATACACAACACCCCAACATTAGAAAACTTTATTTTCATATGGTGGAAAAATGTTGATATGAACTTGTCCAGACCTGCCCCAAGAACACTGCCCACTGGAAACACCTCAGCTACTGCACTCGCCAGCTTCAGAGCACGCTGCTGTGAGTAAGCATGAATTCCTTTGTTAATTCCAATATGCATTCCTCTGACTTGTGTCGTTTGCATATGAACATAAGGGACTGGCTGGAATGTGGGTTTGAGCTGGCCGCCTGCGCTGGCGGCTCCAGATGGTGAACAGACTGAGCTCCACTCATGGTGGTGTACCCGGAGCAAGGGGTGAGACTTTTCACAGGATAGACGCAGTACCCACACGTCGCCCTCTTAGTGCTTTCAAAGGAACACTTCCAGCACATACACGTATACACATGTCAAGCATCCAGACAAGCACAAGTTTCGATATAAGATTGCGACAGAACACGAAAAAGCAAAAACAAAATAATAAAACACAAAAATCATATAAATATTACAACACCCACGGAGAAACAGAGTGGATATTAACCACCAGAGAGACAAAAACAGAAAGATTTCTGCTGTCATGTCTGATTATTACTGTCAGAATGATTGAGTTCCTGCGGTTCTACACCTGCAAATCAAACGAAACTTGACTTTGATTATTGTGCCTCTGCCTTGTTCCGTCTCTTCAAATGAAGAGTGCAAGGCCCTCCATTTCCTTCACTTTCTGCCAAGTTATCTTGAAAACGAAAGTTAAAAAGAATGTTCCACATGCATTTTTGAAATGATGAGCGCATAATTTGCCTCGTATTCTCAATAGAATTCCTGGAAATTCATCTGCACTGCATCACTGTTGCAGCGTTGCAGATAAGAGAAACTGAACACAAATGGCTGTCTACCGCCTGGCGGGCACATTTCACACATTTCGTTTGAAAGAATGTCCATGGAGGGAGCTGAGAGAGTCCTGAGATTTGGATTCCCTGGAGTTGGGAGGTGATGTGAGGAGAAGAGCTGCAACAGAGGGGGGAATGTTTAGCAGGAATGCTAATGTTTAGGCCTGCGGTCCTGGTTCCCAGTATGGTGTCCCAGGTGATGTTTAATAATGACAGTGTTGGAGGCACTCGCCTGTCTGATCCAGCACTCAGGAGAGGCAGCATTAAAGCCCTGCTATTCTAACCGTGAAGCTCTCATCTTCACTGCTACATCCCACACTGTAAAAGAATTTGTGGGTTCTGACTTAAAGATTCTAGTTATTTGAACTGGGAGACAGAATAATAAGTTACTGGGGACAAAACAAGGAGTCATGCTCTGTTAACTCACTATTCGAAATTCAGTTAACAGTCCGAACAGTAACTTCTTTAGATTAACAATCCACAAATTCAGGAGCACACTGTTTTTGCCCACTGATAAGATGTAAGGCCATACTTTTCCCATATGCATTGTGTAAGAAGATGCCTATAGACCCCATAACAATATGTCCCATATTATAATATTATATTACAGTATATTTCTACATCGTACTCCGCACATAATTCGTCAGTTCTCTCTCTCCGTGATTCGTGTAGGTCTTATAGATCCTTCATGTTGCTGCTGTGTGCTTTCTTCTATCCACTGCCGCCAAGAACTATACTATTATGGTAGTATCCACACAACCAGTATGCTGTGAAAAACGTCAATAAGACCATCTCGCTTTCTCGACCCCTCTCCAACTGTTCCAATTGCTCAAATTGCTTTTGAACTCTTCTCTGAGGCATACTTCACTTGCAAAGGATGCTATCAACGCAGCAGCACGAGTCAGAATGGAAGGCACGCGCAACAGGCCGACCTTTTATAGTCCGTCAGGTACAGCGATAAGGCCCGTATTTGCTTATGTGTGGCTACCTAGCTAAACATTCTGTGCTACTGGACCGGTTTTGTAGCAAGAGTGAACACCGATGTTTCAACTTTCTGAAACACCCCTCCACGCTCTGAGTCAAACTCATGTTGCTCCGCTCTTTTCTCCACTCCAACTCCACACTGCTCACATGTGCTTATCCCAAATGTATTATACATATACACAGTGCCATGAAAAAGCATCTCCCTCTTCCCGATTTCTTCTTATATTTGGTTATGTGTGGGAATTATTGCTCCCTTAGTTACTCAAAAGAAATTCTGTAAAAAATTAAATATTGAAAATAACTGACTCTGGTAAGTCAATGCTAAGGCTCTAGGACTCTAGTAATCTTGCGTGAGAGCAAATTTCTCCTAATGCAAAGACGTCACAAAAGAACAGATGAACATCTATAGAACTGAAGGCCTTGATCCCCTCATATGATTCATATGATAACATTTATGATTCTGCCATCAGAAAGAGACCGGCCAAGGAGAGTTGCAAGGCGAAAAACAATGTACCAACCACTGCACTAAACAATAACATAAAGGCTTGTCTAATATTTCCCGGAAAGTCTTGACGACCTCCAAGCATTCAGTAATAACATTCTGTGAGCTTTGAAAATTGAACTTTTTGGTAGATGAGGGACCCATTACAGGTGACTTCAATCTAATCCAAATTCCACAATAAGAACATCATATTAACAGTGAAGCATGGTGGTGGTAGTGTCATGGTATGAGGATGCCTTGCTGGGCCAGGGCCAGGGAGGCGGAACCAATAAATTCTGCCTCAGAAAATCCTGCAGGAAAACCTGAAGCTCAAGTCGGGTTGGGTTATGCAGCAAGACACTGATCCAAAGCGCAGGAGGTAATCCACCTCTGAGTAGCTCAAAGGAAAGAACCTGAGATTTTGGAGTGGACTAGTCAAAGTCTTGACTTAAACCCCTTTGAGATGCTGTGGGAGTTTGTGCTGGGAAACCCTCCAATGTGGCTATTTTAAAGAGATTCTGTAAGAAAGAAAGGGGTCAACATTCCTGCACAGTGTGAAAGACTGACTGTCTATTATAGAAAGTGTTTGGGTGCAGCTGTTGCTGCTGAAGGTGCCATAACTGGTTATCAGGTTTAGCAAAGCAATTACTTTTCTCACCTGGGTGATATAGGTGTTGTTAAAGTTCCATTTAATAAATGAAATGATCATTAAAGACTGTGTTTTGTGTTTCCTCATGTTCCCCATGTCTTATAGCTTAACCTAACCTAACCCAAGCCCTTCCTGAGGCAAACTGGATGTAGTTCAGCCATAAAAGTGTAACCTAATAAACCATCAATGGCCACAGGCCGTTTTTCTCTGGCTTTCCTACAAAGTTAAGACGCTGATGATCTAATTTAGTTCAGAAGACAAAGCATGACCAGATGACTCAGAATGACAAAGTGTAAACACATAATACTGAAAAGTCATGGAAGCATTCCCTGAAGCATTCCCTTAAACATTAAGGTTCCTAAATGGTTCTGAACTGGGATTTACAGTTCTAGGATAAGAACCATTTAGAAGTCTTCACTTTAAAGGGTGTACTCCAATCAGTAGGTTTGGAGTTTAAACCTACTTTGTGGTTGAGTGCATGGCTGTAACTTTTCAGGACTTTTTGTAAACACTAAAAACATTCCTTAAATCATTTGAAAGGTTTTTGAGGGAACCAAAAGTGATCTATGGTGTAGCTCTAAAGAACCAGGTGTAGCAGATTAGATTAGTTTTCAAATTAAATCCCAAGAAAAATCACAGGAAAAGAACAGTACAGGAAGGGAGGAGGAGACCATTGTTTAAAACACTGGTCATTTGCGCACAGGTCATTTATGCTAGCTGTTGTATAACAACAAGATACTTTGTGTCATTTTTCACAATAGATAGATAGACACGCATCACGACATTTAGCTGAGATTTTTTCTGAGCTACAATACAAAACAGCACCGGTATCGTTAAGTAATTTAGCACGGTAGCGATAAATATTGTCATATTTCCTGTTTACTGGTCCTCAATTGATTTGTTTTTTAGAATTATCATGAGGAGGGCTTTTTTGTGTAATGTGAGTGATTAAAGGGGAATCCCACATTCTAATGTCTGCATAATCAAATGGTTAATATCTATACAGTCATTTCACTCTATACAGAGTGATCTGATGTAAAATGCTCTGTCCTGCAGAATAAAGCCAGAACCATCCAAAGTGGCGGTGATAGGAACCAGACATCCAAAGTGTATTGTTAATGCTGTTTAAGAGAATGTTGTGAATGCTTTGTTGCCTGATGCCTAAGACATAATTTGATGTTAATATTGCCATTTTTTTATTGGTATGTTTCTCATGACAGTGATAAAAGGTAATGACCATTTATTATCATGATTTTAGTGATCAAAATCATCACAGTCATCATCGCTCATTGTTAAAATGTGCTGAAAATGTACTGATACACAAACTGAAATCATCACTGAGGTTCAGAAGCCATAAAGAAAATTATCTGCATTTTTTGTCTGCTTAAATATTATAATAACAATACTTCATGTACCATATCAAATGTGCATTAACGTTAAAAGTAGTCATGAGACGTCTAAACAGTTCAAATGTTTTGTCGTGCTTTTGATATTAATTCAGCACAGATACAGCTTAATTTAGATACAGCTTAATTAAGCAGATTTAGGCTATCAGAACAACCTAATTATTCTTCTTTTAATGCTGGTGACATTTCCCATGAGGACATTTAGACTAGCAAACATCTAGTCCCATCTGCAGTTGTAACACCAGCCTCAAGTTGGCTTCCTCTTGCCAGCCTCTTGTTTGAATTTTCCCATTTCACCTTAAATGGTGCCACAATTACATATTGGTGCAGGAGGCCTTATAATAACTGCAGCAGTTGACTTCAGCTACATAGTTGTAATTCTGGTAGGTTGTTTTAATTAAGGTGAATTAAGCTATCAAAACATCTCTCCTAAACTTTTGTGCACAGAGCTAGCTATGAATACACACTATTGTAGGACATTTCCACAAGGTAGCACATTTTGTCAGAATACATATGCTACGTGTGCTCCCCTTCTACAGTGATATTCTTTATACATGTCTTGCAGAGGGATGGGCACCTTAAATCAAGTTTACCTCTGCACTCTTATAAAAGACTAAATACGGCTGCATTTTAGACTTACTTCTCTTAAGCATCTGAAAAATCTCCAGAGAGCCGTCACTCTCTCTGGTCGCTTCTACCATACACAAATAATGCCATGTTGCATGCTGTGCCTGCGTCTGTTGCTGACTGTGGATGATGCTGGACAGCATTTAATATGAGCTTTTACAAGCATGGCAATCATGCACAGTTTTAGTGATACTGATGGTAACACTAACCATCAGGAATTTTACTGTGAAACTGGTATCCGTTTCATCACTAGTGGGGAGGCACATGCAGGATGTCATATGGCAAAATATTAGGCCACTATTTTACAACCATAGTAAATAGAAAAGGTGGCTGTATTTCCCTTATAGATATTATAGTTCCAATCACCACCACTGTAAATACATTTGAGTCAGTGAGCAAGTATCTCTAGACCAAATGACTGTTTATATCTTAGTGACTAAATTACGCAGAAGTAATAGAAAAAGAAGGTGGATGTCTACTATAAAGTGGGTAATATACACCTATGCCTGCTTATGAAACTGCCTCAAATAAAGTCTTAATGATCGTTTGACTGATGGACTACAGTGGTTGGACCAAGCCTGAGACATGCACAGTTTGTTTTCACCCCTGGTGTAGCTCAGTGTTAGCAGAGGAGGGTAGTGAGGGTGTAAATCTCTGAGGCAAGACAGAGTTCTTACTCTGCACACTGATGCGGTGGAAAGATGTGCTACTCCCGCTGACTGTCTTCTCTATGCATTGCTCTGTGTTGGACTACACCAGATGGAGAGATACAGAGAAATAGAGAGGGAAAAGGGGAAAAGTCAGGCCGGCGAAGTCAGCCATCCGTCACCCTGGCCTCTCCGCAATGCGCCTGCTCACATCAGCTGCTCTCAACATGAGGCGAGACATTGACTGTCAATCAATTCCTTCTTTTCTTAAACCCTGGAGTACAACCCCCCACCCCCGAACCCAGCCACCATCCCATCCCTCTCACACAAACACTCTAGTCCTTCTCGCTCTGATCAAGTCTGCCCTTCATGTCTCTACTCGTTTCTTTCTTCTCCCCTCACGCGCTCTCCTCTTCTGTTTCTCTAATCCCATCTCGGCTCTCGTTCCCCTCTCCCCGGCTCTAACTTCTCCTCGCTCCCCCGCCGAAAAGACGATTAGGAAGCCACCAAAGTATATCACAGAGAATATTCCAGCCCAAACTGGTGCTGCGTTCCTCTGATAATAAAAAAAGGAAGAAGGATCTGAGGAAGGGATCAGATCATTCGGAGAAACGTTGGTGCAGCACCTCCATCTCATAGAAAATTAATCGGAGAGCACAACAGAAAAGAAAGGCCAGAGGCGGCAATAAACAAAACAGAGCAGAACAGATCTGCGTGTAAACAGCACACGTGTTTATTCAAAGCACTCGTGAATATTAAATGCCATGTCGCCTGATGAATCTGCGTGCCTTTTAATAAGCGGAATGGCTTGTGTTTGTTCTTCAGCCCGGGTGACCTTGGACAGACAGCTTGATGCAATATTACTTCTTTTTCTCCCTGTCACTCAACCCCTTTCTCTAGGCTACATTTCAAAAGTGTAATGATCCACTACCTTGGCTTTTAAACTGCAGCCCTCCAGCGTTCTCTGACAGCCAGCCAAGAACAGACGCCAAATCTGCTACGTATGGGCCGAGGTGCGATGCTTCTGAGAGGAAACGGATGCCTAGAAGGAGACTGGTTTGAGTAGCTCCGTTATCTTTGTCCTTAAGGGCAAACACAAGCACTCAGGAAACGAGTGACTCTTCCTAAACTTCCTCTGCTTAGTATAATCCAATTGGGTGGCAATCATGTAGCGTTTAACCTTGTAGTCAACCGTGAGCTCTACTTGGGATCAATAAAGGTGGACAGTGCACAGTTCTGCCTTCCAGTTTCCTGGTCTGGCCAGCGGTGATGTCACTGAAATCACTAAGAAGAGCATCAGGATAAACAAGACTGTTATTTAACTCTGATCATTCAAAGCATATAGCTCAGGTAAAGATGAAGACAGTGTCAATGACAAAGACTATTGTATGGCCACTACAACTGTACCTGTTATGTTTAGTGCACATTATGTTGACCTTTCCTCCTTTTAGGTATAACTTTTTACATGCACATTGAACAGGTCTGATATGATGGAAGACAAAGTGAGGATGCCCCTGGATCATATTAAACCCTTGGTTAAATTAACAGTTTGCACATTTAATGCACAATTACTATTTATTTGCTGATAAACAGTAATAAAACCTTTTCCCTATTATATTAATAGAAATTGTGTAACTCAAATTAGCTGAATAAATGGCATTATTAATTTTGCTCTCTGTAGATTTATTTGAATTTATTATCACTAGAAATCAACAAAACATGTAATCTGACTGCGTACGACTGCAACTATGTTTATTTTATTCAAAGAAATGATTGTGCATTCCCTTTATACCACTGCCAGTACAAGCATAACACTACTGGTACCTTGCCAGATGTTTCAGTAGTGACTGTTTCGCTGCTGATCTAGCTAATTTGCAACAGAACTCAAAAACTAACCAGTACATGACTAGCAAACACAGATTTGAACAATTGTAAAATCAGCATATTTTTACGTAGAGGTTATGCAATTGCAAAAAATGTATGTTTCTGTTGTGACACTTCTTAATGTTACACACTGGTTTTCAGGCTCACTTTCAGACTCACAGGCACTGCTCACCATGTGATCCTGAGGGACAGAGGTACAGTCTCACTTCCTGCTCTAAAATACAGGGGGTGTGGCTAAAACCAGGCCCCGCCCATGAACTTAAACTGTGTTTCGGTAGCGACATAAAAAGTGATGTTGGCCACTTTACTTTAAAAGAAGCTTAAAAAATAAACACACAAGACTAGATTTAGGAGTCAGGGCTAGATCCCAATACAAATGATAGAAAGTGCCCTAATTAAAAGGTGCCAATTAAGAATTTGTTCATATTTAACTCAATGCTAGCTTAATAAATGTACTGGGATTAAACAGATCATAACAAACAATATCTAAAGTCTAAATACTGCATTAAGAAGAAAGAGTACTCTTAATACGCAGATTTGTTCTATTATTTAGTTTATTATACATGTGCAGTGAACTAACCACATACACAGTGTTGTCAATGGTTTTGCACAAGCAGAGCGGAAATTTAGACAGGACTTTACAAAGAAGTCTTTACAGTGGAACCCCTGTTCTTTTAGCCAGGGTCCCATCAGATGCTGTGTGCACTGTAGTTCTAGTAACATTCGGACGCACAGTTACTGCTCTTACTGTTTTACTGTCTGTGCACATATTGTACTGTGTCTCTGCCGTTCAGTCTTTGTACTATCACTTATTTATTAATCTATTGTTTATTCACTGCACTGGAGAAGTAGACCGACAGTGTTTCATTATACTGTACAGCCCTGTATTGGTATAATGACAATAAAGTTGAACTGAATTGAACTGAATCGAATCAGAGAGATTACATAAATTCATCTTACTGGAGGACACGGGTTCAGCTCCCATAATAATTAAACCCATCGATAAGTTTCTCTGGAGCGGATCAAACATTTCCCACCAAACCCTCTCTGAATAACTTTATGTACATCGTGGCTACAAAGTTATTTTAGAGGGCATAAGCTTAATTCTCATATTAATAATGAGAACAATAAGGCCAGGGGTCAGTGCCAGTTCGAAATGTTCTCTACTGTACTTTCAGACTCTGCACTTGTAGAAAGCGAAACATCACTGAAGCATAAAAATACTGATGAGGATTTCTCAAAGGGGAATTCCACCAATTTTACAACATTTCTGCATAATTTAATTGCAGTGTTGGGATGTTAGCAGGGTCATTCAGAGTGCTCTGACTGTGAAGGCAAATGTACAGACTCCTTTAGAGGAGCTGTTAAAGACATTAAACGCTTCAGACGTCTGGTTGCTATCACCACCGAGAATAATTCTGACTCTAGAAAAGAGCATTCAGCATCAAACTATTCAGTCATCGAGAAAGTCATTCAGGGTGTTTAATGTAAAATGGTTAATTAGAAACTGACCTCTGATTTCCTTGCAGTGGTGGTGATGGTAACCAGATGTCCTGATGTCTACAATCCAAATAAAGCCATTTTATTTACCATCCAAAACCACCAGTGAACCCACATGTGAGGTTTTCTGTGTAACGTTGATTATACATGGTGGTAAATCTAAGAAAAGTTTATGGGGGACTATTTTGCTACCCCAATTTATAGTTTTAAATTATGTAAAACTACCACAAAACAATGTCTCAGGCATCAGGCAGAGCATCATTGGCTGATTTATGCAGTAACTTTCTGTGATGGAGCTTTTATGGCCACTGTGAAGAATTCTGACTCTTGAAAGGAGCGTTCAGCATCAAACCACTCTGCAGGGAACTGCAGGGAATTTGCAAAATCTCTGCATAATTTAGTCATTGAGAAACAAATTACAGGTAATTCAGGGTGTTTTGGTGTGAAATGGTTCATTAGAAACTGACCTCTGATTTCCTTACAGTGGTGGTGATGGCAAACTGGCACTGAACTCCTCAGACGTCTGGTCCCCATCATCACCACTGTAAACAGTTTTGCCTCTACAAACAAAGCGTTGCACGTCAGATCTCTCTGAATGACTTCATTTACAGCCTTTTAATGAGGCAGGAAACCTTAAAAACGAATGCAATACTGGGTTCAGGATTGCATGCGTGGCCCACCATAAATAGGCATAATAGCCTCATGGTGTCTCTGGCTGATGAGTCAACTTTTGGGTGCATGTCTGAACTTCTATCTATTCTCTCTTTGTTGAGCGCACAATGAACAACCTAAACGCGCGTGGACTCCAGTCTGGATTAAAAGCCCACTGCAGGTAGCCTACCTTAATGAGTTTGCACCTGATCTGCGCCGACACCATGTGGCTGTTCCTCAGGTTGCCCACGCGGAACATGAGGCACAGCTTGCCGTCCCGCTGCGAGATGACCGCGTCCTGGCTGAACATGAGCGTCTCCGCGCGCTTCTTGGGCTGCGACATCTTGATGAACATGCAGCCGATCAGAAAGGCGTCCACGATGGAGCCCAGCAGCGACTGGAAGAGGAAGAGGATGATGCCCTCAGGGCACTTCTCGGTGATGTAGCGGTAGCCGTAGCCGATGGTGGCCTCGGTCTCGATGAAGAAGAGGAAGGCGGAGGGGAAGTTGTAGACGTTGGCCACGCAGGGGGTGTACGAGTCGTCGTGCCCGCGACCGAGGTCCCCTCTGATGTAGGCGATCACCCACCACATGGAGGCCATGATCAGCCACGCCACCGTGTAGGTGAGCAGGAAGATTAGCAGGTTCCAGCGCCACTTCAGGTCCACCAGCGTGGTGAAGAGGTCGGACAGGTAGCGGCTGGTCTCTCCGCCCAGGTTGCCGTGCTGCACGTTGCAGCGTCCGTTTTTCTCCACGAAGCGCTGCCGCTTCCTTTTGGCGGGCGCCGGGAAAGTAGAGCCCTGTCCGGTGTTGACCACCTGGTAGTCGTCGCCGAATTTCCTCCTGATCGCGGACATGATCAAGCTGGGTTGCCGGTGGAGCGCGCGCGCAAGTCTTGCTGAAGTTTACCGTGGGACGCCTCCTTTACGCACGGCATGGGTCACGCGCCTCGCGAGCGGCGAGCGGTTCTCCTGGAAGTATCTTCCCGTAGAGCTCCATAGATGGTGAAACAGTGAAGAGCCGCGCATAACTTTAACCCACCATCCTCTCAGCTCCTCCAGAAGTACTACAATTCACGAACAGCAGAAGGACAAAATGCTAGTATGGCAAGAACGAGCGTCTCTTCTGGCTTTCCAGCTCCTTCTCTTTCACTCTGGCGTCCCGCTAGTTTACCTGACAGCTTCCAGCATGTAGTAGTAATTACTAACCCACTACAAACCACGGGCAAACTGCGGCACTCGTTCCTGTGATGCTTACGTTGAGAAGAGAGAGAGGCTGGGCGAGCGTGCATGTGCGCGTCCAAACCAATCGCATGTCTCTGGAGCAAATGGGATTTAGTGGAGACTGCATAGGGCCGAGAAACTAAGATCTAGTGTTGCCATCTGCTGTTCGAACCGTGCACGCTGCAGGAAAACTGGAGAGTTCAGCAGAGCTGTGTGAATGGAACGTCAAAAACAAGTAACTAGTGTGGAATTTCGTCGCTGTCTGAAAAAACATGTATATTCATTTTTGTTGATTTTCACTTTTATGCATCATTTGAACACAGCAGCTGCTGTTTACACTGTATGGAAATGTCATGAAGACTGGGCCGGCAATGGCCCAAAACTGCTTGGAAAAACATCTGGTTCCATTGACTTACATTCAGATTAAATCAGGTTTTTGCCCTGTCCTGTAAACTTGCCATTTTGGAAATACTTGTTTTCCTTTGGACAGTGATGATATGGTGCTTATGGTGCCTCTGAGCTCGTCTGAGCAGAAATCTGAAGAAATCTCTCAAAAACTGGTCCAAATCAAATGCTTAATTTGTCACTTTCAGTCAGTTAGTCACCAGAACACTTGTTTTATAGAAATCCTAATGAAAGTATGTCAGCAGCATTCAGATGTTCAACTGAAGTATAATGATTACTTTAGACTAGGGGTGCCCCATCTCTGTCCTGGAGATCTGCCATCCTGGAGAGCTCAGAGGCAACACACCTGGTCACCCCTAAAAGCCTTCATGACTAAATGGTCTGTTATAATTATCCATTATGAGCCTAGCTCCTGAATTGAAAGTGGATGGATTAAGAAGGTTGGGTTCTACTTTGCATACTGTCTTTTTATTTTCTACAGATGTTTAAATGGGTCTAACTGTATGGAAGGTATACATCTAATAAATGTGTATTGAAACAGTTTAAGGAGTTTAACTGCTGTTGATACATTTACAGTTACAGAGGGAGAAGTGCAGCTTAAACCCAGAACGCTGGCTAAGCTACAAAGCTATATGTTCGGAAAGCTGTTGTTTCCTGTGCAAATACAGTGCAACTTTTTCATAATGTAAGTAAACACACTTTCTCCCTATACATGACCTCCTGTTACAATCAGAAATGTCCTGCTGCAGTCAGTATTATTCTATTACATATGTGTCATAACACAAAAGAAAATATGCACTCATACACTGCAGGATTAAAAACAACACAATTTGGGTCATATTTATAAACAAGCGCCAGGTCAGTATATAACAGAGCATATGCTGGCCCATATGAATAACCCAGTGAAGCTATACCAGCTTATACCACCTTAAACCTACATAACATTAGCTAGGTTATATAAATTAGCTGGGAGGCAATTATAGCTATTTACAATACAATTATTATCCCGATAATGTCAATGGCCTAATATTCAGATATCAATAATCAACGAATGTCATATAAAGGACTACTATATCAGTAAACCTCAGGTAAGATAATATAAACAAACATTGAAGCAAGATAACGTTAGCTAAATTAATCTTAGGCTCACATCACAGCCAGAAAAAATACACTTTATAATATTAGAATTGTTTTATTAAAAGTAAGGAGGAAAAGCCTGTTACCCAGCACTTACCCAGCACTATCGAAAGAACCCAACAAAATGGACCAACAGGTACAACCCAATGGTTAGTTAGAAAAAACAACCAGCAGGTTTTAGAGTGCACTGGTACAAAAATTAAGTAGTAAAAAACAAAGATAGCACATACGTATATTTACATAAGCTATACTTCTATAACCCACCTGTAACAGTGAACATATAACCAGTAGTTACATTTTTGTTTGCGTGTATCATTCATGTGTAAGTACACAGTTGTTAGTAACGCTGAATAAAAAAGTGGATCCAAACTGTTAACAGCCTATCTTGTGATACTCATTAATTTTCAGCTGTGTTAGATTAAGAGTTCTCATTAATACCAAGGTTATAGTTAGGATCAGGTTACAGCTATCCAAATAAAGTGTTAACGAAACCTGATAAAACTGGTTTACACCGTTTACATGGCACTGAATACAATTATCCAAACTGAAGAAACCTGACCTGAGATCAGCGTTCTTAAACCGAGATGTGTGAAATGTATGGGCCAGTGATCACATATCATAGCTGTTAATAATAATGATCACAAACAAACAGGAATTCCAGGTGTAACGCTTTAAGAAGATCAGTAAATATGCAGGAAATATGGATCAGCCACTCACCAAGCACACCCTAGTGAGCATATAACATGCTAGAGAACATTCCATCAAACAAAAGGCTTGAGATTGACTGCTGCATACTATTCACGCTACATTAAACATTAAAATGAAACCAGGCCTAAAGGATAATGATTAGAACCAAACCATGAAATGGCTCTCAATTGAATTTAGGCCTCTAATAATCTACTGTGTAATAGTCCACTTAGTAAAAGGAGGAGCCACCAAACCAAAGGACATTCACATTGTAGGGAGATCCTATGTCATACGGCTTTGTAGATTTTACAGGACTGTGTAAAAGTTAGAGACCACCTTTCTATTTAATGTACAGTCAAAATGGCAATGAAGACAATCTAAGGAAGGAGAAAGCAATTGAAACACAACATCATTGAAAGTAATGAATTGTGAAGAGCTGGAAATGCAACCCATTTACAAGACTGAACTTCGGAGGTGTGGAAAAATATCCCAGCAGATTGCTGTGAAAAAGTAAAAAACTGAAAGTCTTCCGAAAATATTCAAAGCTAGATAGACCAAAACCATGATATCATATTTAGTTGTTAAGGCTTCTGTGTAGTTTCCTAATATTGAAAAGTATACAGTCCTGTGCATGCAAATGAAAAGAGAAATAATGAACCTAAAATAAACAATAAGGTTGAACAGTTTCAGTAGAGCAATCCAACTCTGGCACCAACAGCCATGTCTATGTGCTATTCTGTCAGGAGATCCCACCAGATCCCCTTCAACAGTTGACTGGTTCTAAGGCAATCCTTGAATAGTTCCGGCATCTTCACAGTTCACCGTGTGAAGAGATGTTTTTTTGTATTTGTCAGTGTAGATCAGCTTCTGGGACAGTTCATAAACAGCTACAGCAGGGAGCTGCCATCTTAGAGCTGTCGGTGATGCCCCAGGGTGGTTCTAACAGACATGCCTGAGAGACGCTCTTGATATAAATTTCAAAAACCATCAGATTCACTCTCTGCTTTATTCCTAGCTAAGCACTGCTTAACTGGCCTTGCTTTATTTCGGCCAGACGATGCCTCCCTCTCAGAACGCTGAGCCTAGCAATTTTTCCACTTTTTTCTTGCAGCTCTGGGTTGTTAACCTGGTAGGATTATGCTCCAGTGACTTCGAGCCCTCCTTTTTATGCTTGTGCTGAGGTGTAATGGCAAAAGGGTTAGTGACCACTGCAGAGTGCTTATGGCCTAGATAACATACCCCTGGGGAATCTGTATGGCTTTCTCCCAGATCAGATGCTTTACTCCAGCCTGCAATGCACTGCACTGCACTGTATGTAGTGCAGATTAACAGAAGAGGTCCTAGTGAAAACCTTGAGGTGCACAGGAGATCCTACTCATGGCTAGTTGCATTTAGCTTGTTTACAATAAGAAGTGATATAACATGAACTGTGCACAAACTCCACATAATCTGATTCTAAATAACCTATTTAGTAAGATACCCATCAATGAAGTGTAAATAATGATTACACATACATGCATGCATACATGATTTTAAAACCCATGAAGTTAAAGCTGAGGAATCCCCTTAATCTAACGTCACCAGATTTCTGAAATGAAAACCGGGGACACTGCAAGATGATGCTTTGAGTCCCTTTTAGAAATAAAGTTCCTAAGTAAAAAGGATCTCAAAATCCATCAAGTCTAGTGGCTATGGCAGGGATGAAGCCATAATTCATATTCAAATTGAATATTTTGTCAATAAAAAGGCTTATGGCTACAGAAAAAATCTAGACAGGATCCAATAGCCAGACTTTAAACACACCTCTGGGCTAGCTCCAGTTTGGGAATTAGCTCAGGGGTAGCCCAGACTCACTAAGCCTAGTGGCTTAGGCAGGGATGAGGCCAGAATATGTTTACCACAAAAGAGTCAGTGGTTGTATGAGCCCATAATTCATATTCAGATTTGGTAGTAAAAAAAGGCCTATGGCTGCAGAAAAAGCCCATAGCTAGCCCTGGGCTAGCTCCAGTTTGAGGGGTACTGAGACGGTCTATTTTAAAAATGCTGCTATGTAACTAAACCAAGTAAACAGGACTAATTATACCCTTTTTGGGTTCTAACATGAAGTCGGGACATGTTTTTAGTACTAATGAAAACGTATTGTGGCATTTTGTAATGTAATTCATTACAAAAACAAAATTGTCATACTGCCCGGCTCTAATTGGCTGCACCCTCTGCTACAGAACTGACTGCCTAGGAAAATTTCTCTAGTAACTCTGACCCATCACATTCCATAAAGGGATACATTTCAGCCATAACCAAAAAAACATAATGCAGGCAATAAATATACTACACCAAATTTCCATTCTCAGATGAGACTCTGTGAAGCTCTTACAAGCAATTAGAAGTAAGTACTAGGTGGGGCTTACATTATGGAGAAAGTAACTCTGCAGCTTTGGAAACTGGTCACTAGAGTCCAAGTCCCTGTATAGATAGTAAGGTTAGTGCTTCTGGCTGCCTTTGGTTGAAGTCTTTGTACGGGTTTATACGAACACGATTACGCTGCCTTAGTCTATAAGAGTGATTGTAATGTACTGTAAATTGAAGTCAGGTTAATTAATGTTCAGTGTGCTCTTACTGCTCTGGAGCTCTTATCCTCCAAATTGTCTCTGCACAGACCTGCTAAGTATTGCAATCAAAAAAACTGTTGGACAAAACCATAAACAGCACATTCAGGGGGTCCCACACTGGCTGGTAACTTATCCACCACAGTGGCGCTGATGCTGGCATCAATGGCAGCAAAATGTTTGGTTTAATGATTCTCAAAATTCCTTTTTTCTTTGTTTGGTAGGTCTTCCGCACATTAACTGAGGTCTCACACAATCTTCCTGTATGTCTTCAGTTTCAGAAATGAGTAACAGTTTACTGTTTCCATCAAACTCTTGGGATAATCGGGCACGTTTGTCAGTTGTAGGCCTACAAATACGGTACAGGCCATTTTAATGTTTTTCAGAGGTATATCTCAGTTACTGGTATAGTTACCACTGCTAGGCCATAAAGGAACAACTGGGTGAAGCCACCCTGAGGCAGACCAGTGCTGCATCTCTAGTTATGCCAATGAGAAGCTACTGATTGGGGAAAAGCAGCTATTAATTGACAGCAAAAAGTCATAATAAGTTTACTTTCACCAAACATTAGAGGGTTCCGTACCCACAGGCAGCCTGTATTTTGCACCTTGGCTGTAGGCACTGATACACTGTGAAACTGCAGTCTGATGATTTGATATCTTGTTTAGCTGAAATACGTTTTGTGTGAGCACTGTCATACCACAATGGTTAATGCAATGCAAAAGTCAGTACTGTTCATTCGGTACATGTCTATGTAGTTGTATCTGTTACTGTAGTTCAAGCTGAGCTCCTGGGTGAAAAAATGGGCCAAGTCCAAAGTACAGTGGTTCATACGGATGAGTCCAGATTGAAACTCTATAAAGAATATTTTGGTCTCACATTAAACACAGACTAACTTGGCAGATTTTCAGCCCTTTGAGGCCCTTTGAGTGGGGCAATACTGACTCATCTTTCTGTAAAAGACTGTCTGCAAGTTAAACCCACAAAACTTCACTAATTAAAGAAATGAAGGGGAAAAGATTCCCATACTGAGTCACGTAATCTGTTAATCATCAGTTAATGTTCAGAACATTAAAAAGCTTAACGTTTTGCCACTTTAGGCAAGTAAATGCATTTGAAAAACCACACACAAACACACACACACACACACACACACACACACACACACACACACACACACACACACACACACACATATATATATATATAGTGTCCATGTCCAAAGAAAGACAAGTATCTCCAAAGTGGTAACTTTAATAATTGAAAATTATTTTCAATGCAAGTTAATGTAAAGCGGTTCTATTCCAAGTAATTTTAAACAAAAAAAAGAAAAAGAAAAAAGTCAAATAAATAAACACACACACACACACACACACACACACACACAAATATATATATTTTTTGCATTATTTTTGCATTTTCATACATTGTCAAAGTCATTATCGTCAAAAATGGAGATGCATGTTTATATATGTATATATATATATAAAATACAGTATTTGTCCATTTTCATACAATGTAAATATATATTATAAATATATGTTATATAAAGCCCAGCTAACAATGAACTGCACAGCCAGCACACAGCAATCTATTATAAAATACTAAAACTGAATTATAAAGAATGAAAGGAATAATAAACGGAGTAATGAAAATCAGCTCTACTTTATATCGAAACAAATCAATACCGGAACACAGAGTGTCCCTGATGCACCACAGTCCTGAACCACAGCTCGTCTGTGACTCTTCTCACGACCCGTCCGGCGGACCCATAATTCCCCGCGTCGAGACAAGATGGAAGAGGGCAACAACAGCTGCGAGAGAACAATGTTTTGGCAGTAAAACGCTGAAAGGAGCGAGAGCTGGGCTTCATTTAGACGAAGAGAATCGGCCGTGGACATGCACAGGTACGCGCTACTGCATTGTTTTATTGGTTTGGAGCTGAACGGACACGGGGAAGATTAAACACGGCTCATAATGGAGATCAGAGCCGATCGGCGCTGCTGGAGCGAGAGATGCTGCGGGCAGCATTGTTCCAACGGACCATTTAATGCGAGGCTGAATGATGCTGACTGATTAGCTCAGCCGACCCGAACAACCACGCACTGGAAATTCGTTATCGGGTTCAGACCTTTGTTATATAAAGGATGAAATTCGTGTCTTTCCGAAAGTGGCCTGTAGCCAAACGTTTTGTCCCTTTTAGTTGCAGTTCAATTTTAAAACCTGGACTCGGGTCATAACTGCTTTTCACTTGGCTGCCTCAGTATATCTGGTAAGGCGCTTAGCTGGTTAATTATTCAGCCAACGTTTGTTACAAAGGCAATCCTCCCGCAAGGTTGCCGTAAATTGAGACAGTAACTGTTATTATACAGCCATTTGGCATAACAGGCTATTATTAGCTAGCTGCTGTTAGCATGCAAGCTACCTCGTAGCCTCCACATCGAGATTCAAACTAGCAAGCATGCTAGCTATTTGGTTAGCTAGCTAGCTACCTAGCTAGCCAGCTTTGTCGTTAGTTAGTATCAATTCGCATTACATAGCCAGTTAGCCGAGCAAGCTTCTTAGCTAATATGATGCATGTTAATGCTGTCTGGACGTCAGGACAATGTTGTTTGGCTAACGCTGGTGAAATGGATGCCTCCATGTTTGATTGAGCTCCTCTGAAACATTAGCTAAGGTTAGCTAGGCCCATGGAAAGAGTTAAAGTGTTCGCATTTTTTTTTTTCGTTTAATTTTTTTGGCTAAGTTAAATTATGAATTTTGGACCCAGCTTATCAAGGGTTTCGTTAGGCTCATTGACTGTTGTAGCTAACGGTAAACCGCTAACTGTAGCTAGCTAACACAAAGCCAGCTCTCAGCTCACCCACTTAGCTGGCTGGCTAGTTGTTCAGGTGGTGATTTATTTGTTCACTAACTAACGTTAGCTGTATTTAAAAGGCTTTCGCACGCAGTTTTTGCAAGATTTCTCCAAAATGTGGTCCTCTAACTCCGTTAATAGCCTGGGGACACCCGAATTCTTTATTTTCGCTCGGTTAACTAGCTAGTTCGCCATCAACTGCGATTTGTGCACTATTATTTATGGATAGAACATTAGCTAGGCTAAATTAGATGGTAATGCTAACACAGAGGGCTAGCCGGTCAACACAGAGAAACAGATTAGCTTCTCGGTTATCGTAGCTAAGGTTATCACACCACAATGGATGCCGTGACGGGGAAATTAGTTAATCGACAGGACAGCATAATAAACCGGCCAGTTTATTTGACCTGAAAGAACGGATCGACCAGCTTGGAGTTAGTATCACATTTTGAGGATAAATGCAACATGGCTAACCAGTTTCACCGTTTATCCCAAGGCAGAAATCTCAGGCCAGAGACAAATCTTTGCTGTTGAGGTACTTTCTACCCAAGGTCTTTTATATGTGCCATTGATGGTTATGGTTTAATACGTATTTGGTGCCATTTCTAGTTGAGTTTAGCCTGATGATGATGATGATGATGACAGTCCTAAGACTTTAACCTTTGATGACCTAAATGCTAAGCACCTTCCTGTGTGGCCTTGATTTTGAGTGATCTTTTGTAATCTCAAGTGCCTCACTTTTAAACAGCAAATGTCTCAGAGAAGTACACACACCTTTTATCATCGCTGTGTTACAGTATGTGATGATTTATTTAAAATCCCCCTTCCACTGGTGTAATACAAACTGCTTTCAAATTCCCAAGACCTCAAGTGACTTTCCGAGCATCGGACGGTATAGTAGTATTGTTTACTAAAACCTTATTAGGGTGAATAGTCAAGAATTTGGTCTTCTGAGTCGACTCCCTGTCTCACTCAAATTGTTTCCAAATGTGGTTATGAAGCGAGGATCATTCCATACTGACTATATGGGTATTTAAAAATATTTATTTTGGCTTCTTCCAATAAATCATATCACCTGTGTTTTGTACTGCTTGCACATGCTGGCTGTTCACATGTAGTGTTTGCTCTGCCCATACGTTTACCCTCTATAGTATTATGACTTGTGGGGGGGTGGAAGCTTTCAAACCTGGAAGACCAGCTGGGAAATACGTCTGCAGTACAGAATGTTGAAGTGGTATTTTGTTTAACAACCTTCATGTATATGTATTTATATAAAAAAAATTCTATATATATATATATATATATGTGTGTGTGTGTATGTATATATATATATATATATATATATATATATATATATATATATATATATATATATATAT
>CM067491.1:4871765-5204165 GCA_034552555.1 Semaprochilodus insignis | reverse complement strand
TGTGTGTATGTATGTGTATATGTATGTGTGTGTGTATGTATATGTAATATATGTGTATCTTATGCCTGTTAAAAAAAAAACAAAAACACAGTGAGAATATGGATCACTGAGTAAAAACATCATCCACCGATTAGAGTAGAATCAACACAGAATTGTTCAGCCTATTCAATTTTATTTTATTATTATTATTATTATCCCCCCCGATTTGGGAATGTTATCCAATCAGTAATGTGATTTTAATGCTGTGTACAGAAATAATTCCTGAGCATTGTATTGGAATGAAGCATCTAACTTAATGTTTTGTGTCTTGACAGTGTATATCATCTTCTTCTGTGCTGAATGAACTTTGCCCTCTTGAGAAACCAACCATGAGTATTATCCAGGACAAGCTAGGCAATGAGTTTCTGCGTAACGGCGGCATGGATCCCAACTTTCCCACCAGCATGATCATGTTCAGCCATTTACCTCCAGTTACCAGTTTTACACGGCTCACTTCCCAGTCAATGGTGACAGACCTGCCGCAGGAGATGATCCTGAAGAAGGAGAGGGATTCGCCGGAGCATGGTGGAGGTTTTCTCCACAGCATGGGTATAAAGCAGGAGAAGCTAAATGAACTTGACTACCGCCTCCCACTGTATGGAACGGGTCCAGGAGTAGGAGCAGGAGGAAAGAGTGCAGATATGCTGGACATTTCAACTGGCAACCACCAGAACATGCTTCTGCATGACCTCAGCCTTAGCAATGTAAGCTTTGAAGGGCGTTGGTTGGGATGGCTATTGTGCTTTTGCAAGGATATGTGTGTATTTATAAATGTCTGTGTGTCTTCGGAAGTTAATCTGTTTGCATTGTAGTGCAGGAGAAACTGCTCTCTGTGTAGCTTCTTTCACTGTTTCAGTCTTTTTATGTCCTGTTAAGCCTAATTTTGTCCAACTTTGCTTTGACAGCAATATTCTGGACGTTTAGGAAAAGACCCAAAAGAACCCACACACAGAAGAGGACGGAGAGCAAATGGAGAAGAGGGCAAAGGTAGAAGGAAGCGGGGAGATTCTACAAAGGTGCTCACCTTATTTTCATTCATTTTCCCATCTCTCCTGGGGTTTAAAGATGAATTGTTTTTATACTGAAATTGTCATTTGAAAGAATGTAATTTTCAGATTGTTAGAGATGCAGTTTTTATTATAGCCTGCCTTATCAACACTGTTGTCGTAGCAAGTTTTAAGTCAAAATTCTGGTGTAGTTTTGGGTAAATCTGTTGTGAGGTTTAGCCTTATTTTACAAAGCCTGAAAAACACCAGTAAATGAGTTGGACCAATCAGAAGCAAGGAAACACCCATGCACTGTGTTCATTAGTACCACAACTAACAGGCAACCTGGCACAGTACATTAGGCTGCAAAGTCTCATTCCGGAATAAGTGGATATACTGGTGGTCTCGGCCAAAAAAGGCTTCAAAGTCCACAAGTTAAATTGATATCATAATACTGGTGAGAAATATCCCAGTTAGGTGTTTTCTCCAGACTGTTCAGTCCTACCATCTAGAGGTTCTCTAAGATTCTGCAGTTGTAAACAAAATAGTAAACATAAATTCCATATGAGCAATGACAACAATGGACTTTTACTTAATATATGACTTTTATATGACTTTTGTCTCTTTCCCCCCCCCTGTTTTTTTTTTTCCTTTCCCCCTTTGGGTAGTCACTGATGCTGGATGGGGATGGAGGGCCCCTCTCTCCTAGCTCTAAACCACATATATGTGAACACTGCAATGCTGCCTTTCGTAGCTCGTACCACCTACGGAGACATGTACTTATTCACACAGGTGAGAGCTTTTCACTGCCAGCTCCAGGCATGCACGTTCGACTTCAAAAGACTATTTTAAATCGGATTGTTTATTCTATATTTCATTAATGTGGAAGGTGGACCATTTGCATTTCTGATTGTACAGGTGAAAGGCCTTTCAGGTGCAGTCAGTGTAACATGAGCTTCATACAGAAGTATTTGCTGCAGAGACATGAGAAGATTCACAGTGGTGAGTTCCTATTAGGTGTCTAAAGTTTATTTGGACTTTAACTTTTCTTTCAAGTAACATTAATATTTTAGAAATGAACCGCGATTGATGTGCTGCTAAGATATGTACCAAACTGTGTTTGCCTTTGACCTTTTTATCAGGGGAAAAGCCATTCAGCTGTGACCAGTGTAACATGCGCTTCATTCAGAAGTATCACATGGAGCGTCACAAGAGGACACACAGTGGAGAAAAGCCATATAAATGCGATACCTGCCAACAGGTAAGAATGATCTAATTTGTTACACCATTATCTAATTTGCCAGCATTTACAGGCTTTAAATACTTATTGGTATTTACAAAAGAGTACCCGAGTGAGTGTTTTGAGAATAAGCCAAAGATATTTGAAGAATTTTAGATCTAGTATGGAAACTTGGACTTTGATTATGCTATGCTCCTCTGACACTGATGTGTTGCTTCAGGTGTAAATTTGGAGTATGGCATGTAGCCTACCTAGATGGGGATCATAGTACTTACACATTTGAGAATTCCTCAGAACATTTGTGCGTCTATGGTGTGATTACCTTGTGTTGATAATTTTGAGCATCTAGATTTTTATTTATCCCCCCCCCTATTTTCCATATTGGCAATAAATTATCTATCTAAATGTCTTTGCTGATCAAATGTATTTACATAATTGTACTCGACCCTTATGCAGGAAACATTATGCATACTGAACTGCATTTAAAGTTTATTCGTCTTTTCTTAAACTGATTCCACTTCTCTCCCCACCTGTAGTATTTCTCTCGTACTGATCGATTATTGAAGCACAAGAGAACCTGTGGAGAAGCCATAAAGAAGGGTCTGGACCCGGGGATGCTGGACCTCGGAGAGGATGACTTGGGACAAGGCAGCTACTTACACACTCAGGGAAATGCCAGTGCCCCACCACGCAAGAGGGGCAAATCCAAGAGCAGTGGGGAAGGGGGAGAACGCCGCAGAAAAAAGGCAGCAGCTGCAGGAGCTGGGGTTGGACAGATGCTTGGCCTGCAGGACTATGCTGTTGACATCCCCACTGGCTCCGGCACATCCACTTCAGGTGTGGGGGACCTGGCCAACACCAGCATGCAGAACCAGCACGTTCGCACTCCCAAGCTTGTCTTCAAAAAAGGTGGACGCAAGGGTGGTGACAAGAGTCTGCTCTCCATGGAAGAGGCTGGCTCCAGCACAGGTCTCCACGAGCAGAAGCTGTTGGCTCCCAAGTCCATGGACCTGCCTGGTGCGGGAGGTATGGACAGTCTGGGACTGCTCCATAGTTCCTCAGGGTCAAAACAGGGCGGGACCAGCAGCAACTATGATGATGCCATGCAGTTCCTGAAGAAAAGAAGGTACTTGCATGCTGCAAACAGCAGCGGCGGCGGGCCTGACTATGGCTCCGTCCATCTACAGCCTCAGCAGACTGTCATCCAGGGCGGTTTAGGAGAGCCCACGCTGGCCTTGTTGGACACCTCCCCTCTGGTCAGCGTTGACAGTAAGCATGACAAGTCCGGCATCCCAGACGAGGTACTGCAGAGCTTGCTGGACCACTACTCCCACAAAGCTGATGGTTCCCATCACGATGTGACCTTTGACCTTTCAGACCAGCATCACGTGGAGCTGCACCCTGCCTCCGCCACCCCCGAACTGGGGGCAGACGAAAACTCTTCAAATGGTTCTGGGGACAAGAGTGGGGTCATGAACGAGTACTCCAAGTTCCTGCTGCAGACGCTGGAGAGAACCAGCCACAGTGGCAGCTTTGCTCTCGGCCCCAGCGGTCCCTTCCCCACTCTGCTGTCGTCCAGCAGCAGCCCAGCCAGCAGCCTCTTCCCTGACAAGCATGTCTATACCACTTCACCTCTGGAGTGTACTTTCGGGCAGTCTGTCACATCTCCTCTCGCTCCTTCCTCCTCTGCTCTACCAAAGTCCCACTTCAGTATGCTCGTGGGCTCCCCCTCACCTTCCCATGCCTCCCCCTCCTCGCAGCAGGGCTTTCATCTTGGCAGCCTGGAGCCCCCTGCCCACCAGCAGCTCACCCCGTCTCAAGAGCTCACTGAGCAGCTGGACAAACCACACTCGCCTCCCTACCCACTTGCTACTCAGGAGCTCACCAATGGTGGCGTGCAAAAAGAGCAGGTAAAGAACGGCAACCACACGTCCAATGGCGGCAGTGGTGCAAACAGCACTGGCAACAACTCTTCCACCAGCTCAGTCTACCCCCTGGTGCCGGCTCCTGACCTGGCAGCTTTAGACCCCGCCAAGGAAGTGGAAATGCGCTCCACGTACCAGATCGAGAACTTCGCCCAGGCCTTCGGCTCCCAGTTCAAATCCGGTCGCCGGACCCCACTGGCGTACAGCAATGACCCTCAAGTCGGAGTCGGAGAGGTTGACCACCGAATATCACGGACTCCCGTGTCGGAATTCTCAGGGTATACTAGTCTGTTAGCTGACGTTAGTGAGCCGGCTAGCTCAGGAACCAAAACCCCCACAAGCCAAAGCTACAGGTAAAGGTTTTGGTGGCCAGCTCAAGCCCGTAGATTGGGACGAGAACTCTCCCCAGTGCCCCTTAATTATTTTTGGTTTAGTTTTGTTTTTTTTTTGTTTTTTTTTGTTTTTTAAACCAGATAAAATATTAATTATTACACTGCCAGTTAAATGTTAATACAAGACTTCTACAAGACTCTACCAGGGAAGGTCTTCAAGACCTCAAATGCAATTTTTTTGATATTCTTCTTTTTAAATATGTATTTTAGTCATTTGTTTTTATTAGCGTAGAGGATTTCTGTGAGTAGGTTTCAATGTAATTTTCAACAAAGATAGATGGTAGGTAATGACTGGCTTGACTTTTCATGAGCCCTGTGTTTTAGCAATCATGATAGAATTGTAAAATAATGGAAGATTTATAGTAATAACAGTTGTCAGGGTGTGGCCCAGTATTCAGTGGCAAAAATGTCGGCCTGTTGTCTGTTACAATGATTGAAAGTATTACTCAGGAAAAAGGATTTTTTAAAATAATTAGGTGCAACTAGCGCACTGTTTTCTTTTTAACAAGCATACTTTGAAACTACAGTGAATCTTTGTTTCTGAAATTCCTTGAGGAGGAAAAACTACCCCTTTGTCAGTCTACCTGTTCATCTGATCACACTGGTGACTCTTTCCACTACTTGTACATACGCAGAGATTATGGTACTTTGATGTCAATGTGAAAACACTCTCATACTACAGTCACTAAGGGCCGGATGTAAGACGCAGATACGTTTGTGAACATACATGGACACACACACACACACACGCATTCACATCTGAATTCTCATGGAGCCTACGTGCATGCATGTAAATATTTATAAGTAGCGTCTTTGCAGCTACTGAGATATGGCCTCAGGGTGTGTTGAACACTGATTCATCCCCCCTTTGTTAAACTTCATCAGCTGTCATCCATTTTTATTTTGTTTCTCAAGGAATCAAATTAGCACTTTTAACCATTGAAGACAGAAACTGTTGGATTACGGATACAGACATGCTTTTTTTGGTGGAAAAGCTGTGATTTTTGTGTTATGTTTTTTTTTTTTTCGATGGAGAATTGTGTTTGTTGTCGGGGCATTTGAATTTTTTTACGGACAGGTGGGTGGGAAGGGTAATTAGCATGGTTCATTTGGGTTAGTAATGCTATTGAAACGGATGCCATACCAATTCTTTTGTGCTGTGGAACCTTGGGTGTAAGCTCAGGGCCTGTTCGTAGTGAAAGTGTATTTAAGTATTAAATATGTTTTGATTTGAGTGAATAGCTGCAATTGGAGTTCTACCTCTCAGCAAAATTACAAATCTGATGCCTGATGGACAAAACGCGATGCAAACTTCCCTTTCATGTTCCTGCTCGGAGTTCTTTCGGAAAGATGCAGATCTTGGAAACTGTTTATTTTTTAACGAGCGAGAATTCAGGAACGGCGCTGAGTAAGGAGAGACTTTGGCGTCCGAGACGAGGTTAATGGTGTCTTTTTCTCCACAAATGCAATTTTTGAGGTGCCCTTGAACGGGAGCAGTGGGCTGCTGTGTCTTCCTCTGTTCCACTTCCACTGCTCCCATCCAGCTCGAAATCGGACCCGGCCATGGCCTCGGTTCCTTTTCCCTGACCTCTCGTGGAGAGGGTGGGGGGGGGCGGATAGTGTCACACACACCAGTGTTGGGGGTCAAAGCCTAAACGCTGCACTCCAAACTCGCCCCGTGCTTTTAAAGAAAGAAAGAAAAAAAAAAAAAGCTTAAAAGGAAAAAAATAGTGGCAAAAAGAATAGAATTGACCTAAATATACCTCATATCACTGTACAAATGAGAAAACCAGGGACATGTTTCATGTAGCCTATGTAGTGGTAATGTAGTATGTCAACCATATTGTATAATCATTATATTGCCACCTGTGTTTACAATTAGAATTCATGTTGGTCTGTTTTTTGTTTGTTCTTTTTCTGTTTTTTCCCCTCCTGTTCAGCATCCATGCCAAGCAGTGTTTCATTCTAGATTTCTCCCTCCCATTAGGATTTCATAATTTGTTTCCTGTATTCCCCCTTGTTTTTGTTACTTGCCATAATGTGTTTTGATATGATCTCTAGAAAGACTTTGTTTACAATAATGTACAAAACACTAAAAACGTGTGTTTTTTTTCTATTTTGATTTTGTTGTCTGAAATGCATGATATGAAGTTTTTTTATGTATGGCTTTTTTCTGATCACAATTGCACCAAATTTTTTGTAGCAGATGCGTCCTCATCTTCAGTCTTTTTTCTTTTTTTTTTTCTTTTTTTTGTGACTCTACAGGGCTGTACATGTCAGATGACTTTATATATGATTAGATAAGCCAATAAAACCTTTTGTTATGAAAGCTTGTCAGTTCAGATGTCTCAGTTTTGCAGGCTGATGCGTCTTCTCATCCTCAATTTGTTGGTAACTTTTGCTGATTGTTCGTAAGCGCTAGGCTTGATGAGTTGAAGATGGGTCATGATGATACAGGTATATGTAAAAGTGGGCGTCTGTTAAATGACACATTGTGTTGATTTTTGAAGTGAAAGTGACCGCTGCAGTATATTAATAATGCGCGTTAATGTAGAGATTTTGTTAATGATTTTGGTCATTCTGGTCTTGTACTCGGTCTCAGTCCTGCTTTTAAATGTCAGAAACTGGGAAAGAGCAGTTTTCTTGTTTGTAAATTGTGCTTGAATGGCCAAAACAGGCGTATTTATAGCTGGTGAACTTTGGATCCTAGTTGACGCACGAGTTTGTGGGATTTACCTTTTACGTGAGTGAAAACTAAAACTCCTAGAGTTCTATGCTTTTTCTGTTTGGTGGGCGTGTCTACCAAGGAGCATGTTTATGGAGCCACATTGTATTTACTAGCTCTTTGTCTTGTATATCATTACTCTCCAAAGATCAACAAGTATCTCCAAAATGGCAACTTGACAGGAGAGGCCAAAACCCAATTTAATATTAATGTAAGTCAATGCAACTTGACTTTTTTTCCAAGCAATTTTGAGCTGTTTTTGTTGAAATTTCCAGATAATGTAAACGGCAGCTGCTGTGTTCAAATTATGCGTAAAAGTAAAAATCTACAAAAACAGAGATGCATATTTTTCTTTGGACAGAAACCATAAACAACCTTTCAATAAGCATCCAGTTGCTTGGCCTAAACTTGCTAGGCCTAAATAGACTTATGAGAATGTAGGCAGCTGATAATAGTGTATCCTCAAACCTTGTTAACACTGAATCACTAAACAATTGGCTGAGGTTCTAAAAATGAAGCTACCCGATGCCTACAACGCAGGAGACCGCTATAAGCCAGCTAAAAGATATTAAAGCACTTCCAGCGTAATTGCCACTGTCCAAAATGGCAGTTAAGAGAAACTGTGGAAGTCAAGGCAAGATCTGGAGGACCAAGTAAATCTCAGATACAGCTGCTTGTATTTTGGCAAGAAAGTCAAAGCAAAACTCACATATGACAGCTTGCAGCAAGCTTTAGCTGACACAGGAGTGGTAGTGCACCGTTCTGCTGTGTAGTGTTGCTTTCACAAACATGAGCTGCTTGAAAGAGTCTGAGCTGAAATTGAAAATTCTGAGCTGAAACTGAATTTTATGGTCTGAATTTCAGTTTCTGAAAACTTTCAGTTCTTTTTTTAATTTTCATTTTCAGACTAACTTGAAAGGGTGTCCTGCAGTCAAACACTGAATATCTGCAATCCCAGATATTAACATAACATGAATGTATTTTAAACATGCTTCTGGTGGCATGACTGTCAACTGAGAGTGCAACATAAACCATATAACATAGGGTCAGTAGTAGCCCTATGATGGCCACTAATGGCATAAGAAAAAACTGAACGCTTTCACAAAGGGAATTACAGACGTTGCTCAAACCAACATGTTTTTCTCATCTACGTTACACACTCGTGCAAGGCATCATGAAACCAGCATGTGTTGTCCACCAGGTGGCATTAGATGTCCTTTAGAAACGTTTTTCAAAGCCGAGCTCAGAGTGAACTGTGTATTTAATGATTATTAGATGCAGTAACTCAGTTACTCACCGCTGCTTTTGTCACGCTGGATAGTCCATATAAGCCTGGCCAAGTTCCTTGTAGACTGGACTTTGAAACGAAGATTTGAGTCAACTCAAGGAAATAGACAGTGTGAAGCGGTTCATGCCTCTAAAAGCCACTTCAAAGAACACTATAAAATCATCAAATATCTATAAAATTTTACCACCATTCGCATTGCAAGTAAAAACTCAGAAGACGTAGGCTATCTGGTCAGTGGATAGCAAATAAAATGGCTAACTGTGTTAAATACACTGCCTGTGTCTATAACACACCATTTCACATCCAGTCTGAATGACTTTGGTTACAGCTAAGTGAGTAAAATAAGCTTGAAAACTTTCTAACAAGGACGTTATTCAGGTCTACCTGAGAACCATCAGAGCAACTGATCTCTGATGCATTACAATGCTCAATAAAATGAGACCAGTGTGGCACATTTTTGCCAAAATTCTAACCGCTTTCTGGGGCACAAAACTTACCACTGCCTGTGTCATCCTACAGTGATGTATGGTGATGGAAGTATCATACTGTGGAATACTTTTCCTTAGGAAAGTTGGGGTATCTCGTTTATACTGAAGGAAGAATGGAAAGAAGAAAATACCTTCCCGGAAATACAACCTGCTTCAGACTGCTGTGGTCCTGAAGCTTGAATGGAAGTTAACCCTAAAATTCAGTGCCCAAAAAAAATCTGTGGCATACTCGGGTGTATGCACAAATATACGCCGTATTACTTTTCTATTGAATGAAGACTTTTTGTTTCATTTTTATTAGGGTTTTTTGTATTCCTCAAAATACATGTGTTATGTAAGCTCACCTGTGACTGAACTGCATGCGATACCTCCACAAGCACGAATAACAGCGGTGATTGGATTTGGCATGGACTGGACATGTTTCTGGATGTAAGCTACATCAATGTTCAGCCACTCTTGCATCCAAGAATTGTTCAGTCGGGCCAGATTTGGTGGATGCCTTCCCTGGTATAATTCCGAGGAGAATTCCCTGTAGACTGGGATTTCTGCCACTGCTGGTAGACCCATATGACCATATACTTCCATACACCTGCAAATTCAGCTACTTCCTTCACACTATGGTCTTTGGCACACCCAAATGCAGTCACTCCTTTTAGCCAGTCATTATCATCTGCTTTGGAGCCATTTTCCACACATGGAACAAGACATTCACGGCACTGTACCACCTCTTCTCAATCGATGAATCCCGTCACTCACACCCCGCAGGGATTTATAGCCCCATCATCCTCATGCAGCGCCATCTGCAGGAGCCTGAAGTTACTACCACCTTAAACGTGCAAGGTGACTCATTTTTTGTCCAGTGAGCTTACTAATGTGTTATGATCCAGACTCGGGGTCAGGATGTTTCTACTAATAGCAGAACGTCAGCAATTTAGTCAAAGCCTCACTGAGGGAAAGGTATTTCTAATGAAAACTCACAGGAAGAGTGATTCTTGTGAATAACAAAATAGTGAGATACATACCGGCATGATTAAAAACCTATTGCTGAAACCAGCTTTTCCACACTTACATTTAAACTACAGATGTAGTTAATCAACCAAAGCATGTTTGGAATCCATATTTTGTCGGTTTGTTATAGAACTGAAGCTGCGAAGCTAATGCAAAAGATAATAAATAAAAGATAACAATAGTGAAAGCTGGTAAGTCAAATTCTTTCTGTAGGCACATGTGCAACAGACTTCGCTTGAACCCCCATCTAGGTCTTAAACAAGGTCACTTTGACCTGTCGATGTGGTATAAGGCAAGGTATAGATAGTATTGGCAAAATCCAGAAAAGGCGGCCTGTGGCCATATTGTAGACAACCCGTTAGCATAATGCATATGAGCTTCCTAATCAAAATCTGAAAAGGCTGATGTTCCTGAAACAAACCTATAAGTTATATCCAGACATCTAAAAATACCCATGAATTCTGTATTACCTGACACACTGCAGCAGCTAAGAGAGTACAAATCATGTATTATTTAGTCTGTGGAAGGGTCAGTAACAGTCTTTACCATCAACTAAACCAAGTTTGTTTAATGGGGTTAATCCGTGTTAGCTTGATGTTAGCTTGACATTGACTTAATCTAATGTTAGTCCTGCTAAGGTTCTGCTGTTTACATGCATTCAGTGTCTAGCTAAAGCGTGATAGATCTCGACATGAATCATTAGATGCAAAGGTCAGTCACCGAAGAAGGTCACACATAAATCGTGAGTAATTTTCAGCAAAAATACAGAATTCATCCTTCACCAAACTGTCTAAATGTAACAAAATGTTTTTTCCTGTTTCTTGCACGCTGTCCAATGATTTCTTCTTCTTTTGCTTTGTTCTTTTGGTGGGATGCTATTAAACACCATTCTGTTTTGCCTTGCTGCTGTTGCACCCCACAGTAAATCATGGCTATGGTTTATCTGTTAGGATGCTTTATGAACTAATGTTTTAGCTTCCCAGTTATAAACCTAAGAAGCAACATTTTGATTCAGCATATTAATGAATATTAATAAATAATATTATAATATTATACTATACAACATTAAGCAATGTAGTGTCAGCGTAGAAGAAGATATAGACAACATAGTGCTAACTCCAATCTGAAACCCAGAAACGGGATAGCGTGGGAGGATGTGATAGTCGAGGAGTCTAGACACTTCCAACTGCTAGTGCAAAGTGCAAAGCACAGCCTCCTTGGACATAGTTTACTCCACCAATAACAACAACACCAGAAATAGCAACAACAAGCGTCCTTCTTACCCAGGATTGTGGCGCCCGCCAAAACCACTTTGCATGGACACACCCCCTAAACTCTTCAGGGCAGAGTGGTCTATTACTTACTGTAACCTCTTTCAGATGTGGCTACATAATTTGCCCTACATTTCATAGATCTAAAGTTTAACGAGTTGTTCCTCTCAGCTACTTTATTGACCTAGGGTTGGGTGTAAAATGGTTTTAGTGATTTCATAAACTTCCGGTTCCACGGCCAGTTTGCGTCAATAATGTTGTCTGCCCACATCACTAAGCTCACCTCCTCTGCCGCTACCACTAGCACTTTTGGTTTTTGGCCTATTTGGCTACAAAGTCTTCACCATAGGCACCACAGGCACCATAGGCACCCTGTGCTGCGTTGTTTACCCAAAAGTATTCAGACACCCTTTAATGGGTAAATTCATCAGCTGTGACTGACACAGACACTCTTGAGCAGCTGCACATGAGCCTAAGATCATCATGCCCAATGCTTAGCATCAGTGGGGTATAAAGCCCCCGAGCATTGGGCTGTGGAGCAGAAGAACTGCATTCTCTGGAGTTAAGGAACTCTATCCAGTACCTTTAGGATCATCCAGTACCTGACCTCACTAATGTTCTTGTGCCTGAATGCAGTCAAATCCTTGCAGTAATGTTCCAACATCTAGTGGAAAGCGTTCCCAGAGGCAAAGAGGCTGTTAGGCCATAGTGTCTTGATATTTAAGGCCATTAGATTCAATTTAACTTTGTTGTCATTATACCAGCACAAGGTTGTACAGTATAAGGAAACACTATCAGGCTACTTCTCCAGTGCAGTGATATAAAAACAGATAGAATGACAGAAACACATGACAATATATATAGACAGTAAATACTAAGATATGCATAAGCAGTAACTGTAAGTCAGAATGTGGCTGGAGCTGAGGTGCAAACAGCAGTTAGCATTAATATGTAGTAGAGTGAAATACAGCTGAAGTGTTACAGTGTGCATATTGGAAAGTACAGTGTGTTGAGGTAGCCAGGTGTGCAATTTAAACAGATGTATATTTAAACATGTACAGTCCAGGTAGTGAGTGCAGCAGCTTAGTGTTCAGGTAAACTGCTTAACCATTTATGGCATTTAGCTGACGCTCTTATCCAGAGCGACTTACAAGGTCATTCATATTACAGGTAGGCCAATGTAGTGTTAGGAGTCTTGCCCAAGGACTCTTATTGGTGTAGCACAGCATAGTTATCCTGACCCAGGAATCGAACCCCCATCTCCCACATGGGGCAGTGGCTCCCTGGAGGTTAGTGGTGTTATCCGCTGAGCTACACCAACCACGACCAATGGTGTAGCCAATTATACAGCTTACAGCTTACAGTAGAGATGATTAGTATAGGGACAATACGGCGCAGATGGTACCAGTTAAGGTGCAAATGCTAGTGGGGCTCAGTGTATAATTGCTTGGGTGATCAGGGCTAGATCAGTAACAGTCCATAGTGTTGTAGTCTTGTTCTGGTAGGTGCTGCCGGTGTGACCAGTTCGACGGCTCTTGGGTACAAACTGTTGCTGAACCTGGTAGTTCTGGCTTGGATTTTCCGGTACTTCCTTCCAAACAGCAGAGCTTGATACAGGGGATTGCAGGGATTGATACAGGGCATGACAGGGGTGTGTGGGGTCAGAGGATATGCTGATGGCTTTCTCAGACATCTCCTGTTGCATATATCCTGTATAGGAGGGCAGCTGCAGTGATGTGCTGGGCAGTTTGTACCATCCTATACAGGGCCTTGTGTTCGGCGGCTTTGGTGCTGCAATACCAGGCAGTGATGCAGCTTGTCAGGAAGCTCTCCACAGTGGATCCATAGAAGTTGCAGAGGAGCTGTTTTGGCCGGTTGACTTTCCTCAACCTTCCGAGGAATTGAAGGTGTTGTTGGGCCTTTTTTGCCAATGCATGTGTGCACCAAGTAAGTGATCAGGATCCTCAGCTAAGTAGACACAGAGGAACTTTGTTGCATGCTCACCCTTTCCACCTTAGTCAGGTGTGTACTCTGTTCTATATTTAGCCGTAGTATATTGATAAATATGTCACCATTTAACTTGTCTCTTGACCTGTGTAAACTTCAAATTTAGATCGCTCTCATCGCTTGTGGCGTCATTTCCGCTTGCAACATTTGCGACATTTGCACGTTATGTCCAGGTTACTACCTGCAATAAAGCAATGATTAGTCAATTTCAGATGGAGTTGTTGAGGAAAGATGTTCTGTGACAACATGCGCTCTTTTAAGACTCATGTCTTGATAACAGCGTACACCCATTGGAGATAAGTAAGTTTAAAGCAAACCAGAGAATGGTTCAAGGGGCAGTAAAGGCATAAAGACTGTCACCAAGGAATATTTTCCATAATGTCCTGATTCAGGTTCCCACGTCACAGTTTTTTTACGATAAGCAATATAGTTTTACAAGCCCCTAGATGTAAAAGTTAATCATTGATTTAATCATTAAGTGTCTCTATCTATCTTATGAGATGGCATGTGTTCGAAGCTCATGCATACTCATACATGCAAACAGAGATTATTCTGGAAAAAACATTTCCCATATGGTCACCAGAAATTGTAGTCAGCCTGATGACACTTTATAATAGAAATAATAATAAAAAATAAAGTTTTCTGGATATAGTTGAATCATGGTTCTTAATAAACCACAACCTCCTTTGTTTCAGCATCCAAACTGTTTTGCTAACACCACGAACATTGGCCCAAATATTGGTACTAACACACAGGAACCTTTGAGAGAAGTACATTGTTAAGTGTTAGTTCATTCGCCGGCAGTACTGTTCCTATCCTTCCTGGAGCCCTAAGCAAAACCTGACTTAGGGGGCATCCCCCTGACCCAAACCACACGATCTTCATCCTCTGCCCAAGTAACGTTCATATTCTTATTTCTTCTTGTGGCATTTATTGTTAATCATTACTTAGGTCACATCATGAATTGGTTAATCAGTTAATCATTATTTAGGCGGTACTTAGGTCACAGACAAGTGCCAAACAATAAATGCATTGTACTTTACATGGCTTAAAGTATGTGGACACCCATACGAGCTTATCATCTAAATCATCATCACGATGATCTCCATAGGCCAGCACAACACACAGTAACACACCACCACCATGTCAGTGTCACTGCAGTGCTGAGAATGATCCACCACCCACATAATACCTGCTCTGTGGTGGTCCTGTGTGGGGTCCTGACTAAGTATACAGAGAAACAGATGGACTACAGTCTGCAATTGTAGAACTACAGAGTGCTCCTATATGGTCAGTGGAGCTGATAAAATGGACATTGAGTGTAGACAGGAGGTGGTTGATGGGTATATATGTGACATGCCAATAAATGGGATTTTGATTTGATCTGTTGGACATCTCTTTATAAAAGCACTGGCGTTACTGTAGTGTAGGCCCCCTCTTTGTGGCTAATGACCCCTCTTTGTGGTTTTAACAGCATCCACTTTTCTAGGAAGGCTGTGTCTATAGGAATTTGTGCCCATTCAATCAAAAGAGCATTTGGCACTGACTTGAGTCGCATCAACATTCCAGTTCATCCCAAAGGGGTTCAATGAAGTTCGAGGTTAGGGATAAAGAAAACAAATAACTCGACCAAATCAAGCCCCACCTTTCACTCAAAGCCCAGCTATCTTATTTGGGACATATTTTGAAGAGAACCAATAAATTGGAAAAGGCCGTTATACTACTATGAAGAGTTGACCATAAAAGAGGAAGAGGAAGGCCGGAAACAGGATGGATGAATACAATCGGAGGAATCATTAAACAGAAAACGCAATACTCTGAAACACTCAGCTCAATTCTTATTAACACTGTTATTAATAACAATAGTGCTCAAGTTAAGGACGGGGGGGTGTGGTTTGTGTTCCCCTGTATTCAGGTAAGCTCCACCTCCTACGACAGACTCACAGTTCATATTCACAAGCAGTGTGACATGAAAATGGGTGGGGTATAAAACAAACTGAGTCGCCTCTTAATCCAGAAGAGAGTCCAACACCTGAACCAGTACAGAGAGAGGAGCCCCAGAGACGGTTTCAGCAGAACACTGACCGCTCTCTCCCCTCGGACAACACAGCATCACTTATCTGTGAATTTCTTTAAACAAAGACTTTGGCAATGGCGCTAATGAAGCAGTTCTTAATCCTTTGCCTGTTAGCAACAGTGGCAGTGCAAAGCTCAACGTCTGGTGAGTGATTCTTTCTTATTGGCAGTGTTAATGATTTCAGAGCAATGGTGTCATAAGTAGCCAGTTACACTAATTACAGTCGCACTAGTTACACACTACCAAAACAATATCTTGGCAGGTATGATTTTACATCGAGTTGATATATTTCTTATTTTGAGGTGTTTTGTTGTAAGCATATAATAAGATTATTTAACTTATTTTAGGTCATTAAGTCATTGTAGTAAGCTGAGTAAACTCACTATATTGGCAAACTGATATATCTGCCTATCATAAGAAACATAATTACCAACAAGCCAGAATATCTGCCAAAAAAGAAGCCAAATTATCTGGCAAAAGAGTGAGATAATTCAGCTGACTAAAATCATTAAAACAATTTAAAAAACATTGAAATAAGCTAAAAAGTCTTAACGTTACATATATCATTTTTTATGCTGCATCTTTGAAGTCAGTTAAACGTTTCTGCTGTTCGCAGTTTAGTCATTTACAAACATCTGCATAGCTGTTAGTTCTTACAGTGTCAATGCTACACTCTGTTGTGTTCTTCATTTGTGCTGTTGGTCTCACTTTCAAGTTTTAGCGTTTTATTTTAGTTACAATAGATTGTAAACGAGAGCAGAATAAGATTCTAACAAATTTAAGTTTCTAAGCTGGTAGATGATACATGTACTGCATTTCTACAGAGAACTACTTCTTTCCTCATTGAACGCTGGTTTTAGTATCTACTTTTATGTGTACTGAAGTCATTATTTCATTTGTTTAATGAGCATGGTTTTGGCTTGTTTTAGCTCAGGCTGTTCATTTCTGTCTTGAAAATTTAAACATGTAAGCCATAAAAAAACAATAAAACATTTGAATAACAGCACACCCTAAAAATATGACGATACAAAACACTAAATGCTATAGCTGCACACTGTCGAAGGCAAAGACCCTCTGGGGCAGCATGACTGACTGTAATTCAGACTGTTGTAGGTGATGGGTGAGAAAAGGATTACTGTTTTATATCACCTAAAACGTCCAACATAGTTGCTTTCAATTTCTAGCCTATTTCTACCTAAGTTACATTCAATGCCTTGCTGATATTCTGACCCAAGCCTTCCCAACCCACAGGTGTTGAATTCAAACCCAAGTGTAGCCCACAGGAATTATTTCCTGTCGTGAATTATCAGCCAACCAAAAATCTCTATACTTTTTTGGTCAACCTTCAACCTGGTTGAAACAGACAGGATGTGCTGTTCTCACGGCCTCACTGGTTTTAGTGCGAAGGTCTCCGGAGTCCCAGAGTAAACACTGTTGAAGGCAATAAAAGGAGATTTGTTGTTAAGGTAGGAACAGGGGCATCACTAGAGGTTTATGGATAGGGGGTGTATGTCTGAACTAGCAGGGTCTGGGGGCACGGTCCCACAGGAGATTTTGTTTTAGTTGGCCCCAGAATGGTTCATAATGAACTTTTAGGGTAGCAGCAGCTAGACAATGTATCAAAAATGGATTTTTGGTCAAATAGGCAAACAGTACATCACTCTCTCTAGCACAGCGCTGGCATGACTTAATGCTATATCAAGCAAAGGTGCTGACCTCAAGGGGCGCTATCTCCTCTCGCTTACAGAAGTCACAGCTACTAAATCTATTGTTCAGATACACAGATTATAAATGAGTCTTAGTTGGTGTGATCAGAAAGAGTATGATGTTGCTCTGTAGGCATGTTTAATGAGCTAGGTGATGGAATTTTTATGATCATAGTGACAAATATTACAAGTTTTTCAGTTAAAGTCAGTTAAATTCAGTGTTAATTATAACTTACTATCACTTACAGCTTACCATCACTAACCTCCAGCAGATATGCTCCTTCAGCCGAACACAAAAACTGATACGATTGGCCTACAACTTAGGAGGTCCAGTATGACTGGACAAGCAAGGGTTTACGTTACGCCAGTTGCAGCACTGCAACAGCAGCAATGCCTCTCCCAGGTCACACACTACTAAAAAAAGCCAGTATCACTCATGGGTAGCAAAGTAGAAGACAAAATCGGGAAAGCTAAAGCAGTAACAATTCAGTCAAACTCTGTTAAAGGGGGGATGTGGTGGGTTATGTGTGTAAGGCTGAACAGGACATATATGCAGTATATGATCAGGGAAAAATGGCTGGCAATTCTAGTTAATCTTGAATCGATCTTCTTTCCATACTAAAAGCAATGGACACTAAGGTCTGCTGGGTGTGTCGGGTAATATTTTATGACATTCCAAAGTCCTTATTCAGTGTTGCCACAGTATCAGCCTGACCCAGTTCGCTGCTTCAGTCACGTGATAATATACCACATGATGACGGAAAATGTACCTATAGATTTGTGAAATTGAGAATAAACCTCATATCAGATATATTCTCGGAAATGCTGATTAATAGCTGGTCTTTTTTTCTGTCCTCCTCTCGTGACGCAGCCGCATCCTCTGCTGCGGCCCCCACATCCTCTGCTGCGGCCCCCACATCCTCTGCTGCGGCCTCCAGAGACTCTACTGAGCCGCCCCCAACTTCTAATCCGGCCCCCACAGCCTCTACTGTGCTGACCGCAACCTCTACCCCGGCCCCCACAACCTCTACTGAGCCGGCCCTATCTTCTAATCCGGCCCCCGCAACCTCTACTGAGCAGCCCCTATCTTCTAATCCGGCCCCCACAACCCCTACTGAGCCGCCCCTATCTTCTAATCTGGCCCCCACAACCTCTACTGAGCCGCCCATATCTTCTAATCCGCCCCCCACAGCCTCTACTCCGGCCCCCACAGCCTCTACTGAGCCGCCCACAGCCTCTACTCCGGTCCCCACAGCCTCTACTGAGCTGCCCACAGCCTCTTCTCCGGCCCCCACAGCCTCTACTGCGCCACCCACGGCCTCTACTCCGGCCCCCACAGCCTCTACTGAGCTGCCCACAGCTTCTACCCCGGCCCCCACAGCCTCTACCATGGCCCCCACAACCGTCTCTACCATTGTGCCCACTGGCTCAACCGCAGAGCCCACAGCCACTACAGCGACGACCACAACCACTACAGCGACGACCACAACCACTACTAAACCAAGTAAGAAAGTGCAGAATTAAAGAAGTTATTCTATTTACATGCTATTGGATTTCTGTTATATTTCATTTAATAGAAGGATCTAGGTCTACAAGATACTTTCATGGTTTCTATGGTAAATATGATATTATGAGATGTGCTAGTCTTAATAATACTATTGATGTTTGTTAAAATCTTAAAGACTTGGCTACAGTAAGAAGTTTTGATGAATAACTGGATTAAATGACCAAAAGAAAAAAAATATCTGGGAAATTTAGTTAGGAACAGAAACAATACACATTTTTTACACAGGGTTTTACATCCATTAGGTAACAGATTGAGCAAAGAATTGAGCAAAGAAGAGCTCTCATTACTCAGCCGTAGGTGCTCCGCAGTCACATACACAAAGGATCCAATATCTGTAGTGAGCTAAGATGGCCACTATTTCCATTTTAATTGGCTACCCACATGTCCACGCATGTTAACGCATTTCGGTGCAGTGTGCTTTATCTGTCCGGCAAGAAACCAGCAGCTGTCTGCTTTGTTTCCTGGGACCAGGGCCGGTTCTAGCCTTTTGGAGGCCCTAAGCCGGATCTTCCTGGAGTCCCCCATCTTGCTAACTGATGTCCTGTAAACCTAATGACAATGGCTACCACACACAGTGTGTCTGGAGTCTCGTTTGGGGCTCTAATTAGTTACAATTTCAATTCCAGGGTTCAGGGGTCTGTCTCATAATGCAGCAGTCCCTGCTTGCCCTTCTAACTTCAGGCTTTAAGTTTGATTTTACCCTGCCCACTGTGATGACCAAGTTAAACATGCTCCTTTAGACAGACCCCAGATTGGCTACGTCTTGTTGTCAAACTACTTGCCAAAATAACTGGCATAAAACCACAAAAACGCTTTAATCTTTAAACTTTTTCATTTTAACATCTAGGCATTGAAAAATAAGAGAGTTGAAAGCTTATTAATCCATCCAGGTACTGATTTTCCAGTACTGTTAATGGCACCCTGATGAGCACTGTAGGCAGTATACAGTGCATAGTATACATATATGCAAATTTAATATATAAACTAAATATTGTTTTCTGATACTCTGTAAAGCAGCCTTGAACTTCAGAAAGGTGTTATGTAAATCAAACATATTAATATTGTTATTGTACTATAAAAGAGACTTACAGCTTCGCCAATACAAATGAAGCAGCGCCATGATTGAACACACTAAACTACTCAGTAAGGAGATCACATTACATTGTTGGATGTTACAAGCAGGCCTGCACCAGGGAGGTATGAAAATTGTTCAGCAGCACTTCTATTAATGACCATCTGATATTTTATAACCCAGATCGATCACTCACTTATATTCTTGATAAGATCTATTATCACACTCACTGTGTTGCAATGAAGCAAAATTATGCAACAATTTTACCTTCAAATAACAGCTTCAAGATCATCTTGCTGGTGCGCTGACTTATGCCATGTAGAGTCAGCGCCAGCCATGACTAAGCATTTGGATTAAGGCCGGATTGTGAAAGTCACAGCATCACATTTTAAATCTTAATCTTTGAAGCGTTTAGTAACTTTTAAGTTAGATATTGTTGTGTGTTTGGCCATGCATACCAAGGTGTTTCCCACAGGTCAGTTTTTGCTGCGGTGCATGTTGCACAAAAACAATGGTCTGTCGTTCATCCACCATGGCAGTCAACGGAAGAGTCCTTTCCTGTCGGAGTACATTACAGAGCCCAAACAAGAAAAAAGTTATAATCCATTGTAATATATGAATCTACAAGATACCGACATTGACAATTAGCTAGCTCATGTTATGCAAGGGCTAGCTAGTTACTTAACCTTCCTGAGTCTCTCAGAAACCAGAGCTCAGTCTGTTAGCCTCAGATGTTTTCAGGTTTGTGGCTCGCTAGCTGTAATACTGGTGTAAAGCAAGGCTACGTGCCCTGAACCTGCGCCAAGACTGACAGATATGAGACACGTCCCTTGTTTTAACTGGTTGAGTGTTGCTATTCTACGTTGCTATATATACAGTATTTGTTTCTTCGTTTTTACAGAACTGGCACCAGCTGGAATAAGAGGAATATTAAAAATGTGTTCTGATCCCACCTTTAAGTTTGTGGATTTCTGCTGTCTAACTTCCATTATTTTACAACTGACCATTGTCAAATAGTTGCAGCCTCAGATTCTCCATTCACACATAAACGGAGCATCTTTTATCTTTTGCATGCTAAACTCGCCACAAGAATTGAGATTTCGCTGGTTGAATTTTGATTGGATATCCACACGGCCTTGTGAACGCACGTTCCATGCAACAGTTTTTATCTGACCAAGTTATTCAACAATTCTGTTTTATTATAGCCCTGTTTTAAAATGTACCTATCCATACATGTCACATTAAAAAACATTTCCTGTCAAAATAGGTGTCTTTTGACCACATTAAGTGGAAAAATCTTAACATACTGATGATAGACAGACATCTGGCTATGAAAACCAATGCACAATTCCAAACTGACAATCATATCAGAGAGTAAAGCATTGTTTAACTGCAGCATTTAAAGTATGTTTAATTTTTAAGCATATGCACCTACAACAGCTGCCGTTACTGGATAATGAAACTCCTTTCAATCAATATTGTAATGATGACAACCTCAGTTAAAGAGCCTTAGTACTGTACCTACTGTTCTGCTGTATTCATTCACTTTATACTAACTGCACAAACACAATTTTATTGGACCTAGTTGTATGACACATTTCCTTCACATAAAACCTCATAACCTCTGTTAACTTTTAATAAGACCATAGCCAGGCATTTTAATCTCCAGTACTTCAATATGAAACACTGTCATTTTTCTCAATGTCCATGTATTTGGCAGATCTCTGTGCTCCCAACCCTTGCCCGCGAGACAGCACATGTGAGGATCTTTTTGATGAGTTTAGGTGTTTGTGTCGGCCAGGACTGTACTATGATGTGACCCTGAAGAGCTGTATTTCTGGTAAATTCCAGCTGCTGTTTTATTCGTTCCTGAATGTTTGCATCTGTTTCGCACAGACTGCAGGACTGTATTTCATAGAATTATAAGATATTCTTGTTCACTAATAACAGAGCTGTGTGCTTTACATCAGTGCCAACTGCTGTTAATCACAATCCTGTTTAATCTATTACAGGAAAGATTTTCCCCAGTGACGTAAGAGTTGTAAATGCAACATTTGAATCTGGAATGGAAGACAAGCATTCAGAAATTTTCAAAAAGACAGCAAAAGACATTGTTGATGCGGTAAGAACTGTTCCTTATTATAAGATTTGAGAATGTTCCGTATTTAGCCATACTCTGGATTATCTGCTTTAAAAAGACAAGTTCCTACAGTGAATTCACATTTCTGTCATTTTTCTTTATTCAAAACACAGCTCAAAATCGTTTTCACTGGTCATCAAGGATACATTGGATCTACAGTTTTGAAGCTAAGGTAAGTGCTACTCCCACGTGTCATTCAGAATGTGATAAAATACTGCCTTGTAAATAGAGGTTGCTTTAAAAGCCCCTCATCATTTCCTTTAACCTAAAATGTTTGCATAACTGCCACATTTCTTACACTTTAACCAAAGAAGGAAATAAATCCATGTGAGAGAATTACTAGACAAATGTGTATTCTTGTGTAAACTATTGGACATGAAGGTATTTAATTTCGTCAGTGTTTAGAGCTGTAATATAGTAATATGTATATAATGTAACTAATGATCACTAAGCACAAAAACAATAGAACTATTTTGTCATACTAGTCAATATTCCAAATACAACCCTGTAAGCCAGTCCACACTGTTAACCGGCTCTTCTACTTAAACTTAAAACAGATCACACTCCTCAAGTCTTTAAATAAAAGACTGTAAATAAAAACATCCGGACTTTACCGCTTATCAGTTTAATTTGGATTTACCCCTGTATAAGGGTTCTGAAACAGAAACAATAGATGCCTTTTTATTGGAATTCATAGTAATTACAAATCCAGATGTGCACAAATATATGGCTTTTACAATTAATTTGTTTAGAAGCTAAGATGTATTTAAGCTAAGATAACTTTTTCTAAAGATTTTACTTACAGCACCATATAAGGACATCACCAACAGTACTTTAACTGAAACTAACTAGCGTCAAGCAAGGCAGAGACTACGAAAAAACAGTAAAATCCTCAAACACTTATTAAAACAATTTCTATTGCAAGCCAAATATTAAACCTATACCCCTTTCATGATGTGATCTAGACTGATGGAAAAATCCAGGGCTATTTCCTTGAGTTTATATTTAGCTGGCTTACAGTGAATGACTGATAGCAGGCTAGATAGCTCAGTATCAGTCATACCTTACATCTGAACCAGCATGCCAACATGCTAAATTATACTTTAGAACAGAGTTGAACAACGTGATGCACTTTCCCCAGAAAACAGCTCCCTAGATTTTTTAATCTTTCCAGTACAGCTTTTACTCTCATACATCCAGCCCATTTCTGCTTATGGTAACTTAATACCTTAATAAATACTTGTATTGCTTAAAAACAAACATTTCCTCTACTTAGATAATCCTGCCCTCGTACATAATCTGAGAATGTGTGCTACCTATGTTTTTTTTTTTTTGTTAGTTTTAACTCTACACCCATCTCTCATACAGACAAACATGAACAGGTACAGTTAAATGTACAGTCAATAAACACACAAATATAGTCACTGTCACATCAGTTACAGTACAGGGTGAGTTTTAGGAGCGTTAAAACTTTAAGAGTTGATGCAATTGGATCCCATACCAATAAAGTAGCTGGCTTTGCTTTCATGTGTTCGAGGTAAATAATGCTGTAGTAGATTAATAACCATTGTTGTGATAGTTATGTATGTGGATCGAACCAATTATGTATAATAGACTTTATAGTGGCAATTAGACCAGCAAATATGAATCATTTCTGAGCTACTGTACAGGTGAAAGAGCTTTCATAATAGATAAAAATCTAAATTTTAAGCTTAATAGACAATGTAGACAGTATATAGTCCTGGAATTATTAGTTAATTAGATGTTTGTAATTGTTAAGATTTTTCGAGCAACTACTGCAACATCATTAGGTGGCACACACAATGAAAATATAAGTGTTTGTTTTTAATGAATGGGCATGTTTTTTTCTCAACACCACTGTGACACCATACAGGAAAGGCAGTGTGATTGCAGATGTGGAAAACGCCTTCACAACTGAATCAAATGTTACTAATGCAGAAATAACAGACCTTATAAAGACAGCAGCCGAACAGGGAGGAATTCTCAACGGATCAACAGTCGAGCGTATGTCCTCTTCTCTATATGTGTTCAGATCCAGATTATGTAATAAATTAATTTTACAGATCAAAAGCACATAGTAACCAAGTTATAATCGATATAATGATATAAAGATATAATCGATAATCATGTCTTTAAACAAAAAAAATATCACCGGTTATTGCTCATGCTACTTGCTTTTAGATGTTCTCCAGGCTTACTGTACTATAGAATTAATATTACAAGGAATCTTATTTATTCAAAAGTATGTTCTGCTTTAAGTCTCGTCCATTGTCCCCACCTACAGCAAAAGACCTGTGTTCTAAGCCATACTGCGATACCAGAACCACAACTTGTAGAGCCGAAGAAGGTTCTGCTAGCTGCACTTGCAAAACCGGATATGTGATTTCATCTGCGACGGAAAGGTCGTGTGTTGGTAAGTTTTTTTTTGTCATACAAAATTACAGCTGAATGAAAATCAGTGCATTGTCTTAGGAGCCGACTCAGTTACATTTCTATTCATACGAGCTTCTCTGAAATTCACTGAACACTTTCTCTCTGCAGCCTGTCCCAGCGGCCAGCAAGCAGTGGACTCGGAGAACTGTAAAAAGTAAGTTACATATACAGTTTAAATATGAACTCTAAAAGTATTTCAGAAATGTGAACTAAAAGCACTAAAAGACTGTATGTATATAATATAGATCATGGAACTTTTTTTTGTTTCAGTTGTGATTTTGGCTACTCTGGTTTCAACTGTGAGGAACGTAAGTGATATTGTTATTACTATCCAGTTCTGTTCCTTACTGCTATAACTTTAGAACAACTCAGCTAGTTATACATTAGTGTCAGTCCAGTTAGTAAGCAGTAATCTAAATGTAATAAGTCAGGGATTTTAATATTCTAATAAAACTTAATATGAATGATGCATGTACACAATATTTGAAACAGGCTGTGTTTTAAAAAAGTGCTTGGATATCATTGGTATGACTATGAACTTTATTTTCTGTCTTTACAGCGTATCTCTTGACGGTGGTCATTATTGCTGTTGTTTTGGGCACACTGTTACTTGGCACACTTATAGCTGTCATAGTTCTAAGCTGCAGGTGAGAGAGCATCATTACACTATACCCAGAGATACACTCTTCATCAAAAGAATAGTTGCACCCAGAAGGAAGAGTCAGATTGCAATGCTACTGGGAAAGAAAGTGATGATGATGAAGTAAATAAATGATGAAAAATTGATGATAAATTTAGACTGATATGGGCAATATTTATTGGGCTACACAAACAGAAGTAGTGTCTCTCAGTATGGCATCGGGCCGCCATGTTTGCTAATGCAACATGCGGCTTCCTGGAGCCCTACGATGCAACCCCTCTTCAACTCTTCCAGCTGCTCCAATTGTTTTCAATCGCTTCTCTGAGGCATAGTCTGCTTGTAAATCATGCTACCGACACAACAGCAGTGAGAATGGAAAGCACATGCAACAGGATGACCTTATATGTCCGTCTTTGCTCACGTCACATGTGCGGTCGGCCGTGGAACTTGAATCATTCGCATGTCTCATGATGTCAAACCTACCCACCAAGTTTCATTCCTGTTGGCTGATTCCTTCTGGGTGCAACTTTTTTTTTGATGATAATTATGTAACATGGCAATCAATATTATGCTCATTGTACCTTTCATGGTATGGTGTTTTATGCATGTTTGTGCATTTACCTTTCAGAGGGCCAAAGAAAACCTCTTCACGTGAAAAGTCTTCACGTGAACGTGATGCGTTTGGTGATATGGATTTCCGTAAATCTACAGGAGTTCCCAGAATCCCACGGGCAAACCGTAATTCTGACTGGCAACCAGCAAATCTGGAAGCAACAGACAGTTCAAGCACACGTGCGCTGGTGGTCAAAGGCCAGCCAGAGAACGTTGCTGTAAGAACACAGTTCATTACAATCTGAACGTTACCTAAATGATCATTGCTTTAGCGCTTTGCTGAAGGCTTGTATGACTTTCCTTTACAGATGGAGAGATACTATGATCCCTACAAAGATGACACTAGGGGCAATAGGAGCCAAACCTCTTCCAGGACTGGGTATGGGAATGGGAGTGCGTATGGTAATGCGTATGGTAATGGGAATGGATATGGGTATGGCTCCAAAGGCACAAGGAACATTTACTATGATCCAGATGACGATACAATGTGAGGTTATTAATCCCACCATCTACCAGTAATTATATACACATAGATTACAGGAGGAACATATTGTTAAACATGCCAATGGATTCTAAATTGAGGACTTTCGTATTGACCATTTTACAGAACTAGTTCAAACCTTCAAACTGTCCCGGATCCTAAACCATACATTTCCACTTGTAAATATACCAATTTTGTTTTGGTATTTTTGGTATTTATTTTAATGTTTTTTAGACCTTTTTGGTTGAGTTCAATATTAAAATAAAACCACGTTATATAGAAAATGTCACATGGTGAGCAGCTAGATCCCATTATTTTAAAGTAAACGTGTCACAAAGTCTAAAACATCAGTGTTTAACATTAAGAATTGTCACTACGGAAAATCATTTTATACGTTTAAGTAAACTAAATTGTGTTTTCTTGAAGGAATATTATGATTTTATGTGTGCGCTGCTATTTTAAGCTGTGTATGCTTGTCATACACTGCCTAGCGTTTTTTTGAGATATGCTTAAAATGAAGTTAAATCTTCTCTACCATAACAGTTGCTACTACATTTTATGAAGTTCTGCAGTGTAACGATTATGTTATGATTGACAATCAATTTTTAAAATAAAATAAACATAATTATGATATAGGGTCACTTAAGGTACAATGTTCCATATATATACACCCATAGTTTGCAATACAAGTTATCTCAAAACAAATACATAAGCATAGAAGGATCTTCATTTAAAGTATGTATGTATGATAAAGTTATTTATAATTAGTTTATGTCATTTTACATTTATTTTTGTAAAAAAAACCCCAAAAAAACGGAAAATGTAATTAATTGGTAAAATGGATGTTAAGTCATTTATTTCTTAACAAAGCTTGGGAATTCAGATAAGTTATGAACTAAAATAATTCTGTTTTAAAGTTTTAGGATTGCTTGAGACTTTTTTTTCTTGTTTCATATTTTTTTATGATTGAATGTTGCCTAGGCTGGATCTCAGGTAATGAATAACATTTCAGTGGACTGAATGCAGTGTAGCTTAATGTAAAATCTATTTTGTCACTTCGACCTGCTGTAAAACTTTGCCTTTGCCCAGAGGAGAGCTTATTAGAACAGGATTGGCGGGAATACAAGTTTTATTTAAGGAGAGCTCTGTCTATTCTGACCGCCTAAACACAGTCTAACACAGTAAATCGAGCTTTATACCCTGTCCCCTCCCATCCCCAGAGACTCAGACTGAGTTCCACCCCGGGAAAGCAAACACTTGTCCTGGGGAGGGAAAGTGTCAAGGCCATTTGGACTGTCGTAAATGAAGCTTTGGTGGTAAAGGCCATTTGGACTGTCTTTGGTGTTAACACTGGTTAGACAAACTTGCAATACAATTCAAAAACAGTAAAAACAGTGAAGGTGGTCACCTAGCTGTATTCAGATCACAGTGAATGACACTTTAGTTGCATTGTGATTTTAGTTTAAATGAGCAAAATTAAAATTTGATATCAGTGTAAACTTGAAAACCCAGACAAATCAAAATTGGCTCTGTTTTTATGTACTGTGAATTTGTGTAAACTCTGTAAAACTATGAAATGTGTACAATGTGCTGAGATTTATACACCAGTTTGACTTTTGTTGATGTTTGAATAAATTATTCTTATTATTATTATACAGGTGTTTGCCCTTTGTTACATTAACAACAAAAAATGGGACTAATCATTATAAGCAGTAAAAGCAGCAGAACTGCTAAATACATAATTAACCTATAGACTTTTACCATCTATATAAACTCAATATTGTAAAGACTGGTTTATCAGTTTAACATAAACAAGAGCACATGTGGTAACAACCAGTTTAACTAGTTTTACTCAGTTCAAATACATTCCTTCATTTAAAGCATATCACTGTATTTAGGTTGATTTGATTCTTACTACATGAAAAATACATTTTAGGTTCAAGTGACAAGTGTCGGTTGTTCATAAGAATTTCTACACTTGCAAATATTTACAATCTGTAATAAGTACAAGATCTCCAGAACCAGCACTGACCATCCTTGTTCTAAGGACTATATAAAAACCTGCATATGTAAAAAGCCATGAAGTTGACCATTTTTTTCCCCACTACTACTTATATTAGAGTGGGACATTGAATACACTGTCCTAAATGTATTCAGTAATGTGTATAGTATTTGATGAGGGCTTGTTTTCTATTCAAATATTATTAAAAATGAATGTAGCAATGTTTTTATGTCTTATTAGATAATAGGCTGAAATATAAAAAAAGAATTATGAATCAATTCTACTCCATAAAGCACCTTTACAGGGAAAAAAACACACTACTAAAACTAGGGAATGTTTATTTGTCCAGATTACAAAAGAAACACAGTTAAACTGACGCTGCGTCATGACAACAAAAATAAATAATTAACCAAAAGTTGCTTAGTGTTTTCTCTTTTATTCAATCATTGTATCATTTAATGGCTTTATTGATTTTTTATGGTAGTGAAAGCAACTACGCCAAAAACTGTGACGACAGCACGGGGAGGAGCTCTGCTTGTGTTCTAGTCGAAACTGCAGATATAATAAATCTTTTTCTTATAATCTTATCTTGCTTGAAAGATGCATTGATCTGGGTTCGTGTCCTTGCCCTCTTGTTCTGAATGTGCACGGAGCTACAGACAGATGAGATCGACGTCACAACACGGCCAGTCTGCTAGTCTCACTGGATTCACTGGATTGTCTAAGCATGTCATTCACCGGTGCCCACTACGTTGCCCTGCACGGTGACCATTTGCAGCCCTTCATGGAGTTCATGTACCCCAACAATGATGGGATATTCCAGCAGGATAATGCACAGTGCCCTTAGGCCCAAGCTGTCCAGAACTGGTTTGAGTAGCATTCTGGAGAATTCAGACAAATGGTGTGGCCTGCACCTTCACCTGACATGAGCCCAATCGAGCCATTCCACTGTCATGCCTCATGTGAACTCCGATAATTCACATCGCCTTGCGAGAGCACACTGGCCAGCGTTTAAAGTGACTTGTAAGATAACACCTCCTAACTTACAAAGGTGTGGGAGTTCCCATGCCGTCTTCTGAGAAAACAACACATCGTAATCAATTTACATACTGCCATGCCATAACAGTTGTCATGATACTTAAAGTCACTGGTATGTGGTGTGTGAATATCGTGTTCATTAGTTTTAAATTTGCATTCCTAAATCCATTTTTATCTTAATTGTTCATCTGAGCTAAAAAAGGCCTTGATTCTTGATAACATTTTATGGACAGTTGAACAGTTTTTATTGTGCTCAGTTATGTTCCGGTAAACCTGCTGTATTGTGTTTATGACAGTCATAATATTCCAATATAGCTTTTATGGTTTGATCCCACGTCACATTCATGTTTGACCTGATATCATATAGCAGGAGATGTGGTGCGCACATGTTGTTTTTTATGGGAAGTGAATAGGTTACTCCTACTATAAGCTGTAAGCAGGATTTTTTTTACCCCATCACTGGCCTGATGGCCACACTGTGGAAAATAAAAGACCCCCCACACTCATTCTTTGTGGGTGGGTGTGAGATTTGACCCTATCCTACCCTATTAATTCGGTACAGCAGGGGGTACTCAGTCTGTGATTTTGTGAAGGTTCATTTCCATCACATTTCTTGTATACAAAGGTAATGCATATACAAAGCAACATAACTGGCCCCATTACAAAGAAAATATAATTCTATTCATCTTTCAAAATAAAAATGTGTATCACGCTCCTGCACTCTGTTGGGATGGACTAGCACTCTAGTGGACCCTAGTTATGTTAAGTTTTGGGTTTATTTCATTGCTCTTCAGAACTCAATTTTGTGAGTAGGTTAATTGTAAGTGTATGATTTGTTTTAAACGGCTTAAAGGTGTCATTAACTACATTTATTAACAGAATATGAAGAAATAACAGTTTTGATGGTATGTCAAAGACATCAGTGTATCATGCTGAAGAGGTATAGCAATGTCCCCTAACACTGACCGCCCCCAATATCGTCCACTTATGAATATTGCATATTTCCTCTCTCTCTCTCTCTCTCTCTCTCTCTCTCTGCCAATCGCTTTGAGGAAGTTCAAAAAGTGGAATCTCCCACCATTGAAGGGCATTTAAACTTCAAAAATTACATCTGAAATCAATATTTAATTATTGCTAACAGTGTTGTAATTCAACATGTACAAAACTGCATGGAACACACATCACATTTCCATTTCGAGACGGATATGTTTTTGTGTTAAAGTTATCTTACTGGTTAGCTTTCTTCGCTCTGGGGAGAAAAGTTTGCCACCATGGGACTGTTACGTATATAGAATAAGGGTGCCTACAGAGGACAAACTTAATCACATTGTAAACCTTGATAAACCACCGAATCTGGTAGGGACAGTACGAAAACACGATTTCTCATTTGACTGATACAATAAACAAGTGAGGTGGCCAGTGTTGGGGGATGTCCATGATTCTAGCGTATTGGCACCTAAGTAAACAAAAACATCAATACTGAAAAGTTTTTCTTCTTTTTAAGTCCAACACGTTTTGGACATTACTCTACACATATATCTCTTATTAAAAGCATTAATTTGAGCTATCTACAAAACTTAGCATGTAAACCAGCTAGCTCCAGCTCGTCCTGTTTTTGTACTTTAAATGGCAATACTGAGTGACTGTAGTGTCAAGTAGAATCAGTGAAACAAGAGAGGATGAAGAAGTTTCACTGCCTCGATGTAGTAGTTTAACCTCTTGTCAATCATGTTGAAGGTCCTTCTCCCAGTTAGATCACTTAAGAAAGGAACAGTAAATACAACAATGGCTAAAGCTCTTGATAAGTGAACACCAGCACTTGGATCTCAGTGAGAATCCATATTCTGCAGCAAACAAGGAAGTGATATAAATAGAAGCAGAGCAAGAGTTAACATTGGTGCTGCTTTCCACCTCTGGAGACAAAAGTAAAGGGATGAGCTCAGCGTTTTCTCTAGAGTGATAGAAATACAATGATAAGAAATAGAGTGATAGAGTGATAAGAAATACAATAGGGGTGGGCACCGGAACTTTCTGGTGATATGTTGCCCCCTGTCAGGTTCCAGCATCGTACAAATTGCCTCTTTGAGCCTTTCTGATTATATCCAGTGCCATGGACTCATCCATTTCTTTTAATATTGAGAAAAAAAATCACAGTTGAATGTGTGTATTCTGTACATTTGGTGAATAAAGTGATTTCGAGTCATGTTAAAATACCATGAAAATGTATGCAAAGTTATTCGCTTTCTGAGCTGATATGTAGCCCTGTAGTCTCTGTTTTGAGGAGCTTCAGCTAAGTAATATACATAAATGCATGTGAATTGATAAACCCTTACACAGGACTATTACAGAGGCTATGCAGATTTGTGCTCATATATGCCACTGAAATATGCCCATCTGTTGACAACCCTCACAGTACACAATGGCATAGTTGCTAATTTGGTAACATGTCCTAAGAATCCTGTACTGCTAATGTTTTATAGATGCCTTCATGAGGTATAATGGTATGCATAATACCCGATAATGCCTGTCATAAGCCTGCATATAGACTTAAATAGACACTCACTGTTGAAAAAATATTTGGACCCAGAAGGAAGTGTCGAACTGCATGATCCCTGCTACACGGAAGGAAGATAAAGGTTACCAGGGACAATAAATTATGATAAATTTAGACTGATACGGACAATATTTATTGAGCTGCTCATACACTGTCTCTCAGTATGGTGTCGTGCCATCATGTTTGCTAATGCAACATGCCAGACCACTCGGCATGGAGTTGTAGATGTTCCTAAAGGTGTCCTGTGATAATCCATCCCATGCAATTGAATGTTCTCACACAGTTCCTACAGATTTTGTGGCAGGGTTGGAGGTGAAGTGACACTAGGTCTTCTGGACGTGTGACATGTGACAACAAACCATCATCTTGGCTCTGACCACGGTGCCTGCTCACCTTTACATTTTACACCTCCTTTTATCTGCACTAATTCTCAATTTTATCAGCTTCACTTGCCATATAGGAGCAGAACGGCTGTATCAGATTACATTACCAGCACAACACACTCTAACACACCATCACACACATCAGTGTCACTGCAGTGCTGAGAATGATCCAGGGTGCTAATGAAATGGACAATAAGTGTAGATATACAGGTGTGCTTAATGAAGAATTTGGTGAGCTTACAATGTAATAACATCAAAACAAACCTTTTTTAAGTACAGAGTCAATGTTGTTTTGACTCTGTACTAACATCTATGAAGAACATCAAATCCTATATTAGCATCATAACAGTAAGTATGTGTCTGACATGTAATGCAGCTGCCATTTTTTACACTTCAGTAGTTAATAATTTGGATAGAAATTACAGATCATTTTGAAGTAGATCATTTTGATCAGTTTAATCATAAATGCTTTGCAGCATTGCAAGAACATTTAATGAAAGAATGAGCTGGAACACAAAATTGTACAGGTTTCACTTTTTGCTAAATGTGCCCAAACTAGCCTGTCATGCTTGTTGCCATCATGGCTGTAACTACCTACAAGGACACAGAGGTCCAGACCTCAGTAGTTCAGCAGTTTTATTTTTCTATCCTTCTTCATGAGATTTGATTATGGAAACAGCATTGATCACAGATCAGGTCTATCCATTCAAATAAAGTTGGAATATTTATTAAGCCTCTGTTGATTTGGTTTATTCTAATTTTGTTATTTGTAGTAAGGCTGGAATTTAAAACCATTGCTTTTTCAGCCCTTCAATCATTGCTTAGCAGTCATGGCTTTCCACCATTGCCTCAGGACTTTAGGTCATTGTTAGTGCCCGTCGTGTTTGTTACTAGCATGGACACCAAAGGAGTCTGGGTTCTGATGAGCTGTCCACGTAGTTTGTTGGCACGGATGTGGTGTAGAATTGTAGTTTCGAAGGCTTGGTGTCCATAGGACACAACTGATTACTGTGAGCCCAGGGTGAAATATAGGCCCTGATGATTAAAACGGTCAAGAACCTTTGATTCCGTTGACTAAGGGTGACCAGCCTGTGTGCCACTATTTATTAATACACAAGCCAGGAGTAGGAACACCACTCTTCCAAAAGATATTCCCCCAGTTGGTGCTATAACAGCAGTAACAGAGAGCTCTGCCTAAAATGATGATTGAGAATCTGTAACTTTCAAAATTGTACTGTATAAAATCTGGATTTTTCTTTTTCAGATCCATTGTGTTTTTCTTTGAATAATCTTTTCAAGAATAAGTAACTATTTAAAAGTGATGATAAGGTAATTAAAGCAATAAACCATGAGAGGTTACTCTGTGATTTGGTACGCAGGTGTGATTTGTTCATTAGGTACGCAGGTGTGGTTTGTTCATTAGGTACGCAGGTGCTTTAAGGTTATTCTGAGTTTTAAAACCTTGTAGCAAAAAAAAAAAATCCATCCTAAAGATACAGACAGTCAGTGCACGTCTTTTAAAACAGTAGTAATCTGAGCACTTTCCATGCTGCTGCTTGTAGGAGATGGGCTGTTTGTTTAGAGAGCCCAGTATAAGGAGCATTACAGTGATCAACTCTGCCTGTAACAAATGCATCGCTCCGAGAAATGTTTCGAACTTTCTCAAATGATAAAAACCTGCTTTAGTGACTGTGTTTACATGCAGGTTTAAACAGCTCAGAGTTTAAGATTACACCCGGATTTCCTACTTCAGGTCTGGTGTACATAGCTAAAAAACCTGAAAGTTAGTCAGTATTTCAGGGTTTTTGTAACAGCCAATGAGAAATATCTGACACAGTTTGTAAGCCTGTCAACAGAGCTTTGATTATTAGTACAATGGGAATTGTGTGCCATCAGCATAGCTATGAAAATGAATATCATTAATATCATTTGTAATGACATCACCTAGAGGCAACAAGTAGAAAGAGAAAAGCAAAGGCCCTAAAACTGACCCTTGTGGTACTCCACTCCAAATGTTACAATTTTATGATAAATGAAAATAAATGTGAAACCAGGAACAGTCTGTTCGTTACAGATGATTTTGGAAATGCTCAGAGAATAGGTTTTTTTTTTTGTGGACAACATGTAGAGAAGCTTAATATAGTTTTACTACCAAATGACCTCTGTAAAGGTAATTCCAATATTCACTTAAGCCACTTTTGGTTGTTCATTACAATGTACAACCAACGCAAATGCCTGTGCTAAAATCACTATCACTAACCACTCACAGCTTATTGTTTTACCCACTATGATCATGGCTCATTTGGAATCATATGACTGTGTAGACTACTGAAAGTTATGGTGACTGACAGATGTTCTAAAGGTGTGTCTGGTCCAGTTTCTCACTCTAGCCGCACTGTCTGACAGGTCTGACACCACCTCTGTCGCTCTCTCTTCTGATGTGAATGAGTGTGAGCAGCAGGCTGTCTGCCCACATGGCTGCAGGAGCACTGGAGAAAGCTATGGTTGCGAGGAAGCTATGGCTCCGACCCAGTCACACTGTTCTAGGTTCTGATCCAGTCACACTGTTCTAGAAGGCGTACTCCCATTTATACAGTTTTAATATGTTCCCCCAAGTTACTGTTCTAGAATGCACTCACCCAATCACACTGTTCTAGATTCTCATCCAATTATACTGTTCTGGGATGTGTACTTCCATTTACACTGTTTAGTATGTTCTCCCAATTCACACTGTTCTAGGTTCTGACCCAATCACACTGTTCTAGAATGTTTACTCCAATTTGCAGTGTTTTTATATGTTCTTACAATTTACACTGTTCTAAAGTCTGACCCAATTATACTGTTTCACAATGTGTACTCCCATTTACACTATTTTATGTTCTCCCAATTCACATTGTTCTAAGTTCTGACCCAGTCACACTTTTCTAGAATATGTACTCCCATTTACACCGTTTTAATATGCTCTCCCAAGTCACACTGTTCTAGAATGCACTCACCCAATCACACTGTTCTAGAATGTTTATTCCCATTTTTAGTGTTTTAATATGTTCTCCCAATTCATGCTGCTCTAGATTCTGACCCAATCACACTGTTCTAGATTCTCATCCAATCACACTGTTTGAGAATGTTTACTGCCATTTACAGTGTTTTAATATGTTCTCCCAGTTCACACTGCTCTAGATTCTGACCCAATCTCACTGTTCCATATTGTGTACTCCCATTTACACTGTTTTATTATGTTCTCCCAATTTACAGTGTTCTAAAATGTACTCATCCAATTACAGTATTCTAGAACCTTTTTAATATTCACCTGTTCTAAAATGCCCCCCAACCCCCACCCCCTTTAAACTGTTCAAAATATTTATTGCAACTGTTGTTTCTCACGAACGTTATCGTGGTGTCACCTTCCTCATGATAATAACTGATATTCAGTAATAAAAAAAAAGTAGATTAATAGGTCAGAATATGGGCTGCTACTATATACAACAGTACAGTACTAATCTACCTGTCCCAGGTGGAAAAAACTGAGTCACACGTCACATGTTAACATGGGTCACGTGTTAAAAAGGCCTTCAGTGAAAACAATGATGACTAACTAGCTTCCATATAGCTGAGACAGAGACAGCTGCTCATAGCACTGGAAACACTACCCCCAGCCTGTCTGCTGGAACATGCCCAGCACTGCCCCCTGGAGGTAAATCTGTCCACTTCATTGAATGTTCAGTCTGGGGTTAAAGTCGCCTGCTTTGCACATGCCGCTGTAAATGTGCTTTGAGCTCCTACTTTAGTACTTTGGGCATTCCCTTAAGCCTTCTTTTGGGTGAACATTGGGAATACTGTCTGGTGATACAGGTTTTTTTCCTATTCTGATATTGAAATCTTGATACAAATAGCGGAAATTTTAGAGTTTTGTGCTCAAACTGTTCAAATTCATTTATTTTTTAATTTTTCCAGACTCCTTAACCAAAGCATCACAGTGCAGATGTGTGCCAATTTACCATTTGTCCTTAAGTTAAATGGTATTCTACCAGTTTTTCTAAATGTCTGCATAATTAATTAAACAGTGAAGATGAAATGCTACAGAAGCTTACCATGTCAGATAGGTTCACAGTGGGGGTGAAGGGAACGAGATGCTCTCAAATTGACTCTAAATGGTCTTTATCCAAGTTATGGCACAAAACTTTTATGAATACACTGTCTGGTGTCTGAGATAAGGTTTTGGTCTAAAACCAAATTTAGGGTGCTTTCACACCTGCTTTGTTTGATCAAGCATTTTCAGTTTTGTCTGAACCAAAATAGCAGGTTTGAAAGGTGCCTCGAACCACGGTCTGGACAAAAGGACCAAAATTTGGTCAGACCTAAAGAGGCAGTCTCAGTCCGGATCAAAGTGAGACATGATTCGGTTTGCGTGCAGCATGAAAACACTTTTTTGTCTGGTTCAGACTTACAGTTACAGGAGGCGGAGGCAGGCTATCATCACCTATTAAACAACAGAATAGAAAAAAAGAACTGGAAGAGAAATAAAAAGGAGCTAAAATTGTATTTTAATCGCTTGCTTTTTGCTTGGTGGGGATGTTTACTTGATGAACTACTCATGAGTACTGCACTTTAAGTTGGTGCTGCTGGTAGAAATATCATATTATTATTAGTATAGAGGCAACAAGATGAAACCAGAAGGTTATTTTGTGTGCTCACTAAATCGCAATGTTTAACCAGAAAACTAACTAGATCACATGTGTACAGTGTAACTAAAACATAAACCTTGGTTTGGACCTTGACCTAAACTTTCAGGTGTGAACAGGCCATTAAAAAGAGAGTTACATGCAGGGAAGTAAGTCTATTTTGGATCTAGACATAGTCATATACAAAAACTCCAAAACAGGAATATGTTTCATTTTTGGTAGTGAATAAAATGGCTGTAGTTGCGTTGTAGACACTGGGTCAACCAGACTTTATAAGTTTCACTGCAATAAACCATTCCACACCAAACCACTCTGACTGACATTTATGTTTCACTGACTCCTTCAGAGCATTTAATAAACTGGTAGAATTGCCCTTTAAAACTAAAGCTACACATCGCTATTGTTATTGTGTGACCTATTTATGTTAGGTTGCACAACCATTAAATTAGTGATATAAATGACTCCTCAAATCAGCCTAGTCTGTGGCCTCTCTGAGGCTGTCAACACCTGAAAGTGTGACTTTCGCTCAAAATAGTCCCCTGAAGCTGAGCTGCTGTTAAAAAGGTTCTTGCATCACTTCAATTGATTGATCAGTGTAGAGACGTTGAAGCCAGCAAGACTGAGGAAACCAAGGTAACCGCAGACACTCTGTTATCTCTGTGTTTCTTTCTCTCCTTTCTTTCTGATGAGCATTTCTTTGTCCTTCTGTACGACTGCAGCTGAACACTGCTGTGCAGCATCTAAACCAACCCTCCCCTTAACCATCCAAAAGATCAGCTTTTTGTTATTTCCCCTTTTTTACTTGGAAGCATTATTATTCTGCATATAAAGAGCATTTATCCCTTACAGGGCGCAGCCAAATCATCCCACAGTGCCAAAAATGTTTCCTTTCAACACAAGGATATTATTCCCCACAAAGAGCTAAATATACATTCAACACACACACACACACACACACACACACACACACTTGTTTCTGTGAACTGTGGGACCATTCCACAAACTTCCATTCCTTTCCTGTAGACCTGCCCAAACCTACTACTATTAACCCTAAACCTAACCTTAGTCCTAACCTTAACCATAACCCTAACCTTAACCTTAACTTTAACCTTAATCTTATCCCTAACCCTAACCCTAACCCTAACTGCAATTCTAACTTTAACCTTAATCCTGACCCTAACCTTAGCTCTAACCTTAACTTTATCCCTAACCCTAACCTTACCCATACCCATAACACTAGCCCTAACCATAACCCTACTCCTAAACTTAATCCAAACCTTAAACCTAACCCTAACCTTAGCCCTAACCCTAACTGCATCCTAACCTTATCCCTAACCCTAACCTTAACCATACCCTTACCCCTAACCCTAACCTTTACTCTAACTTTAATCTAAACCCTAACTTTAACTCCAACTTTAAACCTAACCCTAATCCGAACTTCAACCTCAACCTCAACCGTAATCTTTACCTTAACCCTTACTTTAACCATAACCCTAACCTTAATCCTCACCTTAACCCCAACCCTAACCTCAACCCTTAATTTAACCCTAACCCTAACCTTAATCCCACCTTAACCCCAACCCTAACCTCAGTCTTAACCTTAACCCTTACTTTAACCCTAACCCTAACCTTAATCCCACCTTAATCCCAACCCTAACCTCAATCTTAACCCTTACTTTAACCCTAACCCTAACCTTAATCCTCACCCTAACCCCAATCCTAACCTGAATCTTAACCTTAAGCCTTACTTTAACCCCAACCCTAACCTTAACCCTTACTTTAACCCCAACCCTAACCTTAATCCTCACCTTAACCCCAACCCTAACCTCAATATTAACCTTAACCCTTATTTTAAACCCTAACCCTAACCTTAATCCTAACCCCAACCCTAACCTCAATCTTAACCCTGACCCTTACTTTAACTCAGAACTTACCTCAACCATAGAATTTATTGATTGACATTATGGACACCAGCTTGTGGTCTTTACAAGGATCAAAGGGCCCCAGAGGCAAGCACCACACGCCCCACATACACTAACACAGAGCATTTCCATGTGTTACGGGAACTACACAATCATGTGCACTTAGTTTGTTCTTTTAGTGGGCGGCAGGTAAATATGAACCTATAAAAAAAGAGGAAGAGAATATTTGTGTTGCCAGGTGTTTCAGTTACTGTATTAGAGCTCACACTCTCTGCTGAGCAACAGAATAAACCCATCACACACCCCGCCCACACACCAAGAGCTTTTCCTCTTCTTCTGGAGTGAGAGGAGAAACAGACACAGTGTGTGGGAGAAGAGAGAGAGAGAGAGAGAGAGAGAGAGAGAGAGAGAGACAGAGAGACAGAGAGAGACAGCGAGAAAGAGAGAGATTTGTGTAAAACAAAACAACGAATGTAATTAATTTCTCATTATTATACATTATTATAATCATATTCATTATACTGTAATGTTGGCATAGAGTAAAGGAGGACCATGATTCACAGGGGAGGCTGTAATTCTGGAAGTGTCTTTATTAAATACACCAGCAGAAAGGGCACATAACAACACACTGATCTCACACTTCACTCCCAGTGAGCAAAACACCCACACTATAACCCCACATCCCCACACAGAATAACACCAATAACACATACCATATGCCTGTCCACATGTCTCTTTTCCAGAGGACGCACCTCCCATGATCCTCCTGGGGGGTATCTGATAATTACTGCAGTTTATATTAATAGAATTATAATTATATTTATAATTGTTGTTATAATAATTTGGCAAGAAAGAGGAAGAGAGAAATCATAAAAGAAGGGAGAGTGAAGGAAAGAAAGCAAGAAAGAGAGAGAAAAAAAAGAAAGATAGATAGATAGATAGATAGATAGATAGATAGATAGATAGATAGATAGATAGATAGATAGATAGTTAGCTAGATAGATAGATAGATAGATAGATAGATAGATAGACAGATAGATAGATAGATAGCTAGATAGATAGATAGATAGATAGATAGATAGATAGATAGATAGATAGATAGATAGATCTATAAACAAATACAAAATAAAAAACAGGGTTGTGCAGTATGAAAACCTAAATGGGTAGATACCAGCTCAGCAGTATTATTTGCTATTAACTATAAAGTATACATAGTACAGTTCACTATGGATAAATATATAAATATATCTCACTTCCCAAGGAGGCAAGAAATATACACAAGAAATACAAATATAACAAATATAGAAATAATATATTATTATTATTATTATTATTATTATTGTTGTTGTTTTGTTGTTGTCGTATTTATTTAGATTATATTATATTACATTATATTACATTATATTATATTATATAATTATATATTATATATCTATCTATGTATTATCAGTGTTGTTATATGTTGAGACAGCTACATATAGAGAGACTGATGAACAATGGAATGAAGAGGCGATAATGTATCATAGCTACAGGAGTTACAGGAGTTCCTCAAACTGCTGGTCAGCACTGATAAATGACTGTAAGAAAGCACAACATAGCATAGCACATCATTCACTGAAGAGATTTTGTTGTCTTGTTCACCAGCATCCAACCTCATCCAATTTGACACTTGTTTGCTCTGTCAGGCTATTAGGTCATCTGAGGCAGCCTCCATTACTCATCCAACATGCCAGTCTCCGGACTTCCCGTTGGCTGATTTTGAACTACAAAGCATTTTTGCAACACTGTCCCCTAAAGGGCTAAGCCTACAACCCTACATTATTCTCCCCCAAAAATCCCTTTCACACATCCTTAATGCTAAACTGTCTAAGCATTATGCAGCTGACTCTTCGCTCTCTCTCTCTCTCTCTCTCTCTCTCTCCCTCTCAGGTGCATACATCTTTGCTTGTTAGTGAAGTGGACTCTAATACCCCTATGTTCTCCAACGCAATATATGCTGAGAGCTAAATATAGAAGAGTTTTGAAGCTTGAGAATCATTAGAGAGTCATGGAGTGTGTGTGATAGCACACTGCAGTAGAGTGGTGGTATATCAGAAGGATGGATTGCACATGTGGGTAATAAACTTTGAAGCCTGATAGATCATGTGCACTGTGTCTGCATCCATGAATACAGAGGAGCAATAAGCAGAGCAGTTGAACTGTACACAACTGACAATTACACTTAAACTACAGAGCATCACATTAAAGCTCGAAATATCTTTCTGAACAAAATTGGACCTGACTTCTCACATCAGGTTTAGTCGGGTTTTCTAAATATGTGTAAAGTATATTTATCAATATGTTATTAATATGCTTAGTTTTGGGGGAAGCTACCTTAGAATGACTGGTCAGTGGCCACATTAAAATTAATGTGTCTAGATATGTGCACTCCAGATGTTGCCCAGCACATGCTATTTGTCCCGGATGGTCTCTATTGTATTTATACCAGGGGTTGCACAACTTTAGATTTTTTACAATCGACAGTTATGTGGCAAAAGTCAAGTTTGATGTTGATCGCTGATGAACAAAACCACAGGAGAAGGAAATGATTTGTAACAAGCAGCTTTTATAAAGCTCTCCAGCCCTATCGTGCACTTCTTATTGCATAATTATATGCAGTGAGGCTGATTCTAAGTCTGCTGAAGGTTTATTGAAATCAGCAGTTAAGCTGCCAGTCAACATGAGTGACTTAGTAAACAGCAGGTATTTGACCCACAGCTTTATTATTATTATTATTATTATTACTGTATTATTATTACTGGCAAAATGAAGGAGAAAAGCAGGTCCATCGTGCACTCATTTTCAGAGTTCAGATTAATTCAGTTTCATTCGTGGAAGGTCTGGCCCTCAGATACCTGGAAAATGTGACACAGATCTAGGTCTGGCTAATTGCATGTGGGCGCGAGACAGCAGCACATCGCCTTACATCTCACTCAAGCCTTCATATTCTCAACTTCTTTTTTTGCTCTTCATTCTCTGCCTCCCTATTCACTTAGAAATGTCCGACAAGGGGATTATGTGGAGATCTTGTAATAACCATCATGCGTTGTCTTGGTATGGATTTTACTTCTTTAGAATGAAGATCAATTAAATTTAACTGGAGCATGCAAAACACTCAGTAGAGACATAAATGCAAGAAAGCAGAATTGCCACAGCAAAAGATCAATACAGATGAACATAAGTTTGTCTTGACAAATAATATGCTAATAGGCAATAATGTATTATCCTGAAAGCAAGGATTTGTATGGTGAGCTCCATGAAATGCTAAGCATGTTTAAATGAAATATACCTGGTTGATTTCTGTTTTGTTTAACTGAGGACTTGACTTTAATCAATGTGATGTCAGAGGAAATATCCTGAATTTAAACGGATATTAAAAACTAGGGATCCATCAGTTTTTATGGCTGATTTCACATTCTTTACAGCCAAATGAACACACTTGCACATTAGTAAGCTCACTGGACAAAAAAATAGTCACTTTGTGTGTTTAAGGTGGTAGTAACTTTAGGCTCCTGCAGAGGGTGCTGCAAAAGAAAGATCAGACTATAAATACCTGGAGGGTGTGAGTGGTGGGATTCATAGATTGAGAAGAGGTGGTACAGTGGAGTGAATGTCTTGATCAATGTGTGGAAAACGAGTCTCAAAGCAGATGTTAATGATTGGCTAAAAGGAGTGATTGCATTTAGGTGTGACAAAGACCGTAGTGTGAAGGAAGTATCTGAATTTGCAGGTGTATGGAAGCGTACGGTCATAAGGGTCTACCAGCAGTGGCAGAAATGCCAATCTACGGGGAATTCTCCTCAGAATTGTGCCAGGGAAAGCATCCACCAACTGTGGCCCAACTGCACAGTGCTTTGACGCAAGAGTGTCTGAACATTGATAAGACCTACATCCAGAAACCTGTCCAGTGCATGCAAAATTCAATCACAGCTGTTATTCATGCTCATGGAGGTATTACACACTATTAGGTACGTTTCAGTTAGAGGTGACTAATTTGCTAATGTTAATATTACTATTTTCTATCAATGTTGCTGTTTAACACAGTCTATCCCAGTGCTCATTGGGCAGGAAGGAAGGAAATACCCAGCGCAGGTCGCCAGTGCAATACGGGGCAGACAGAGAGACATACATGTTTACCCACACACTCACACCTAGGGGCGATTTAGTATTTCCACCTCATCTGACTTCATGTCCTTGGGAGAACATGTAAACTCCACACAGAAAGCACCCTGGTTGCCTAGCTGGGGAATCGAACCCAAGCTCTTCTTCCTGTGAGGCGCCAGCATTACATTGAAAGTAACTGGCTCTTTAGCACAATGAGTTACAGATCATCACGCCATGCCATTTTGGTAAATGTATAGCAACAGTGTACTTATCTACAGTTACCTGATTCACATTATTAGGTCATAAAATTGTAACACTGATCTGCCAGAATACAAATTCAGTAAGCAATGTGCATCATCGGAAGCACTTTTCAAAGAAGGAATTATAACACGCAAAGGGGAATTTGGATCATGAATCAACAGCCTTTCTCTTATATAGGTATGTAAACACAATATGTGTAAAGTGTCTACATGGCAGACATTGCATAACAAATCAAGTGGATTTATAATTCCTTATAATTTAAAGAGTCGGGTTTTGCAATGCTTTGAGTGGACCAAGTTCACAGAAAGGCATGTAATGCCAGTCATCAAATTCCCGTGCAGACAATTAAGCTAACTAGACGAGACTGAAGCTGGCTTATTTTTTTTTAAATTCCACCTTGTAAATGCAAACCCCGGTGTTCAATGGCATTTGTAAACAAGCTAAAGGGCACAGAATCCTATAAACACTACAGAATATATACCCATAAGTTCAGTTGTTTCTCTGTGTAAACAACCAAAATTGCGAATGTAAACTGTGGCATCCATATGCTTGTGTAACACGCATGCACGCAAAGTGGAATCAGATTCGGAGCTGGAATTCGGCACACCCGCAAAGACAACATCAGAGGAGAAATAACCATGTGGACTTACAATGTGCAATAATGGCAGGGTATTACATAATTGTATCACGGGACATTGCAGGATTTTATTACAGATGATTCAAAGTTTCAAGGTTAATTCAGAGATGAATTTATTTATTTGCAAAGTGCCCTGAGGTCAGATCTCCTTTGGTGTCTGGAAAAACTACAAAACTCTGTGAGACAAAGATGACTTGGATAAGGTGACAGCCAACGTCACAAACATTCATTAACAACATTGTTTTTCCGTTAGCCGTCAGACTTTCTTGCATCATTTTTTAACTTTCGCCACTGTGTAAAAGCCAGTTTGAGATTTACTCTTGCCCGCTCTCTTGCTCAGTCACTCTCTCTTTACAACATCTTCTTCCATCTCTTCTCAGCCTCTGCCATGATGTCCATGCTGGGAATACTGGAAATACTTGCTGCTTATACCTAGTTGAAGACCCATAGTTGCTGGTGTGTAACGAGGTGCTGTAAAGTGTTGCACTGTTCTTGTGAGAGATCTTGTTCCTCCAAAGATATAAAGCACTGGAGCAGGCATTCCACGCCATGTAGTGGCAATGACAGGTACACCGTTTTACCCATTTATCTAAGTCAGAGTACCATGAAAATGATTGACAAATACATTGTTGTTTTAAATGCTGTTGTAGAACGATGTGTGTCCACAGTCCACTGAAAAACTCAAGGAAGCTCATTACAAAGAAGAACAGTGAAGACGTTCTTAACTATTCTCTCAGCAATAAGTCAGTATGAACTGAACGCTAAGTGTTCATAGGCTTCTGCACTCAAGTGGTTGACTTTCCTAGTGAGTAACATCACACATAGTACCACAATGAGGCCCCTCAGATAAAGGAGACATGGCCAAATGTTGTGTTGAAGTATTTGAAGTTACTTGGATAGCATGATAAGAGTTTCTCTGAAAAAGTAGATTTTTATGTTATCATAAATTACCAAGAAGTATAAATCAAAGCTCCACCAGGAGGAGCCTTGTCTTGACACTTTCAGCTAGGTTCCAGGAAGCAACCACAACCACCCAAAGATAAATTAACTGATAGCCATGCTAACATCTTGTTTTAGCTATGAAGAGGACCACACTCTGTGTGCTACATTGCAATGTAGACTAGATGGAATATTTATGATGCCATATGATGCCATACCTTTATCACCAATATCTACATAAAGAAGAAAGGCAACACCCTTAACAGCCTACCTCTCTCCTAGAAAGGGATTAATCACTAATGCACCTTTAACAGTCTTGTTTAATGAACCCCAGTCTGATACTCAGTGATGATGTCTGGAAAATGATGAGCTTTAGCAGATCAATAAAAAGTAATTACAGCATGCAAAATGCATTTGGTTGAGACGTGCTTGTAGCCAAGTATGACAGAAATGTGACTGGTAGTGCAAGATTGCCGTCACACATTTCGTCTTTATGGGGATTTTCCACTGACCTGCATATATAGCTCTGGATACACCTAACTCAGTGTTTCTCAGCCCTGGTCCTGGTCCACTGCCCTGCACATTTTCAAGCTTTTCCTGCAACTTCAACTTAATAACAGGCTGTTACAGAGCGGATTAGTTGGACCAGTTGTGTTGGGAGCAGGGAAAACACTAAAAAGGACAGAACTTTTGGCCTCCAGGACCAGGGTTGAGAAACACTCGGTTAGGTGTAGCCAGAGCAGTGCATATCACTACAGTGATGCGCAAAATGTACCAAATGTTTCTTTATCCTGCTCAGCTTGTTAGTGTTACTGATAAAGGAGACCTGAAATGAAAGTTTGACGGGGGCAATGATAACTAAAAACATTTTCACACTTCTCTCAAATATATGCTCCTAATAATCCACACCTGGGGATTGTTTGGAGGAGGGGCTCAATGTACGTTGGTTTGTTGTTACACACAAGAATTCCATCCAAGATGTGGAACGTTGATTGCGCAATTCCATATATCACTTTTCTGCTTGCAGGGTAGGCACTAGCTTTGTCCATTGCTGTTTTTTTCCTCTTGGATACAAACACTCAAGAAGCCAAAAATTAAAAAAAATAATTAACCTATCACGCAACCTCACACCAGGAGCAGATAGCTTGCACGCATGGAGCAGCGCAGACCCGAGTTTGCTGGAAGCTGCAAAGCACCAATTTCAAGAGGACCAGAGCTTCTCTAGACTTCTCCTGAGTTTGCAAACATCTTTCACAGTTGACCAAATGTACCAAACTTACAAAGCATGTGAACTTGGGTACAGAAACAATCTCTTATGCGAAAAAGCAACTCCTAATACTGTCCTACAATTCTGCGATAAAGACAACTGGACAGTTGCTTTATTCCATGTGTGTTTTCACAGGTTTTCTATTCTGTTGTAATTATTAATATCTGTGGTAATCGAATGGATGCTATAGATGTAGCAAATAGAAACTGGGTTGAATGATTCTGGAGTATTCATTAAAAGAAGTAGCTCAATTTTGCCAGCGTGGTGTATTTTAGAGCCCAGCAAAACATCTCTGCAATGGTATCCTATCGCCATGTTGACCTTTAGTTTTCACAACACAAGTAGACACCCAGATAAATGCCACATCTCTGTATTATATCCTCGGTGGTCTTGTTGATGAAATGCCTGAGAGCTGAACAGAGCTGAACAAAAGGACAGAGTGAAGCATCACTGTGTCCTCTCTCTCAGACAGGCACGTCTCATAAAGAGACACCCCGCAGTCTCTGTCTAACCCAAACAGAATGACAGACTGATGCTCTTTTCCTCATGTCTGCTTCAAACATCTGACTGAGCCAGTCCCACCTCTGTGCTGGAGCTTAATGAGAGTGGACGGCGAGACAGGCCAGGCGTCTGTTTGACCTAAGTCTGGGCAGGAGGCTGAAGCTTGAGGAACAGTGTGAAACACAGAGGATGCTGTACCTTCCCTCAGTAAAGCAACCCATTCACTGCCCACCGTACAGCAGTGCAGAGAGAGGGGGGTATGCAGAGAGAGGATGGGAGAAAATGAAGAGAGAATGAAGAAAGAGAGAGGTGGAGAGAAGGAGAAATAGCAAAAGATAGAAGTGGGAAAGAGAGGAGGGAGAGAATGAGAAGAAAGAGAGACTGAGAGATGGGAAAAAGGAGAGAGAAAGATTGTGACAGAGAGATGTGTGTGTGTGTGTGTGTGTGTGTGAGAGAGAGAGAGAGAGAGAGAGAAAGGGAATGAGCAGAGAAGAGACAGAAAAAGAAAAGTAGTCAGGGATACAGAGGGTGATGAGAACAGAGGGCTGAGAAGAAAGGACACAGAGTATGAGAGAAAGAAAGCGAGAGTAAGGTAGAGAGAGAAAAAGAAAGACAGAGGAGGGGGTTAGTGGACAGAGATAGGTTGAGTGGGGCGGTATAAAGAGATGGAGCACGGGGGATAGTGATACAGCAAGAGATTGTCTAAGGAAAGGCTAAAGGCTGGTAAAGGAGAAAGAGTGAGAGAGAGATAAAAGGAGAGAGTGTGAGAGAGAGTGTAAGGGAAAGAGATAGGGAGAGACAGGGGGAAGAGAGTGATGGGGAGATAAGAGGAGAGACTGAGAGAGAAAGAGAGAGAGGGTGAGAGAGGGAAGGGAGTGAGGGGGGAGATAAGAGGAGAGACTGAGTGAGAGAGAGAGAGAGAGAGAGAGAGAGAAATAGAGGGTGAGAGAGGGAGGGGGAAGGGAGTCGCAGCAGCACTAGAGTAGGCATCCACGCCACAGTGAATGTAGACCAGCGTGGCAGACATCGCTACAGAGGGGGCTTCCATCAGACAAGGAAACACCTCCCTCACACACGCAGACGCAGTGAGGCAGTGAAAGGTAAGAGGTCTGGGGGGCTTTATTTTGGTTCTTGTGTGGCTGGGTGTGTAATCCGCCGTGCAGACAGAGTGAGCAGCAGCAGGGAGGGGAGAGGAGAGGAGAGGAGGATTGAGCTGGTGTAAAAGGGATGTGAGGCTACAGTGTTGATGTGTTTTCTCGGTGTGCATGCCTTTTGATGGAGTGCAGTGCAAAGAGCCTGACACTCACTCCTCCAGCGGCTGCTGAGGTACAGTAGTGAGGCTCGGGGTTCCCACAGCATTCCTTCCAAACCTGCCTCACCTGCCATTGGGATGCACTTAAAGGAATAGTCCAGCGTTTTCAGCCTAATCTCCGTCTGCTGCATCTGTAGCACAGAGGCGGATCTCAGTGTCCTGAGTGAAAACCATTGACTCAAAACATATACAATAGGAGCCAGTGGGCAGGTGCTGAAGCCCACCGCTTCAATTATAAGTATGTTTTCAGTGCAGTGTAATTATCATCTGTGTGTTACAGACACAACAGACAGAGAAGAGTCTGAAAGACATGGAAGAATTCCTTTAAAGGTGTATTATATTTTCACATACATCCACTTATGATGGCACAGTTTTAGTCAATAGCCGTAATTCATTTATGCATTACCATATGTCACTTCTTTGCCCTTAAAATTATACTGTTTATTATGTACTGTATTCTTGTTACTGTGCCTTTAAACTGATATATGTAAATGAGGTATGTTCTGAATGGCTGTCCTGTATTATGCCTAGTACTGCACCAATACTGATCCTATACAGGTAATACTGGCACCTAAATGCGAGTCAGCATCAGCGATGGGACACCAATGAGCAACACCACTGAACAGTTTTCTGGGATGACAAGCACCAGTAAAAATGCTCATAGCAAAATGTGTAGCAGCAGTCACTTTTAGTCAGTATCGAGGGTGCGGAATTAACTGCCGGACTGCTGGGTGCTTAAGTATACATACTACAGGCTATATACTGTATATATGTATTGTACATCGTCGCTGTCCAAAGAAAAACATGTATCTCCATTTTTGTTGATTTTTACTTTTATGCCTCATTTGATCACATGAGCTGCTATTTTTACTGTGTGGGAATTTCATGAAGAATGGACCAATAGAAATGGCCCAAAACTGCCTGGTAACACATCTGGTTCCATTGACTTCCATTCAAATTAAATGAGGTTTTTGGCCTCTCCTGTAAAGTTGCCATTTTGGAGATACCTGTTTTTCTTTGGACAGCGATGATATGTATGTATATGTATGTATGTATATAGTCCAGTTTTGTTTTTAACTAATAATTAATTATTATCTTTACATTCATAATTATATAATGATAAATACTAAAGAAGCTCACCTGACAAAAAAAAATTGTCACCTGTGACTGCAATGTGCCTAACCACATGTAACACCTCCATGAGCACCAACACAGCTGTGATTGCATTCGGCATGTATGACCATACGCTTCCATACACCTGCAGATTCAACTACTTCCTTCACTCTATGGTCTTTAGAAGGGCCAAATGCAATCACTCCTTTTAGCCCATCATTCTTTGTGACCAATTTTCCACACATGGAACGAAACATTCACTGCACTGTGCCACCTCTTTTCAGTCTATGAATCCTGTCACACACCCCGCAGGTATTTATAGCCCTGTCATCCTTATGCAGCACCATCTGCAGGAACCTAAAGTTACTACCACCAAATCAACAAAAATAGGTTTCCTTAAGCGTCTAATATATAGAACCCAACAAATCAGTGCCATTCAGTTCAAGCTAGGTGTGCTTTATTTGTGACACATAATACAGACTTTACTAAAATAAAACATTTTAAAAATGTAATTGTACAAATATCAGGACTTCTTCATTAGTTATTCGTTAGTTATGTCAGATAGATTGGTAATTGGTAACCATGTATATTGTAGGATCAGGTATCCCAGCTAACAGGGAACGTTCCCAGAACTTTGGCTAACCATACCTACAAGTTCTAATAAAGTTTTAAAGAAAATGTTTTAGTTTAATGTTCAAAGAACGTTTTAAAGATGTTTATCGTTTCAGATAATGTTTCTACGAGGCTCAGTGTTAACTAAGACAACAATTTAACTGCAGCGTTCAGAGGTTTTTAGGGTGCTGTCAGGGCCACAGATTATGTTACATGATAACAAAAGAAGAACTTTCTCAGTTTTATAGAACATTCTCCTACATTTAGAAAGGACATTCTGAAAACCACTGAAAACATTAATGGACCATTGCATTGCATTTTAGAACACTTCAGAACTAAATTTCTAGCTGGGATCATATGGAAGGGCAAAAAGCGGTATCGGTACATGCCTAATTGTGTCATATTCAAAAAGCAGTCTAGGGTGAAACACATCTTATAGCTTCAATGTGAATGGGTGGAACTAAACTGCATACGGTGTGTATATGTGCATGTGTTGATATTTGTGACATCACATAAAACACTGGATTCTAAATGTGCTGATTTTGCAGCCTAGATTCCACATATGGACTTGAGTGAGCCGTTCATACAACTTTCACAAAGTTTGAATGCTAAAAAAAGCTGAGAATTCAGGTGAAAATTCAGTTCTCCAAGATATAGACCCTTTAAAGAAGCACCTGAAATGTGCCATCCTATGCTGTCTGTTTTGAATCAGTGTGTTTACTGATCTTTTCTTAGGGCAGGGAGAATACTGTTTGTGTTAATCGACTGTGTGCATGTAGAGATTAGGCTGAAAAGGCCTGAATACTCCTTTAAAGACACAGTCTGAGCTAATGCATTGATTTATGAAGGACAGCAGAAAGAGGTTGCATAGCCGTAAAAGTCAAGCCTTCGCATTCCTTCCACAATTCCTGATGCTCGTTGCTTTCCCCATGCATTTGATTTCTAGGTTGTCATGTCAGCGTGCATGTGTATAAGGATGCATGTGCATGCGTTTTGCATGTGTGAAGTGTGTGTGCTGAGATGGGTAGATATGCGATCTGTTCAGATGTCTGTCTTCGCATTTCAATCTGTGGTTCAGTGTGGACCCTGGAGACTTGGTAATTCCAACCATGCCATGTATACAGTAATCGGTTGCAAAGAGATTTAGCTTGGAGATGTTTCTTATCCTCCGACCAACGTCGTGTGTTAATATGTACTTGCACACATGCTTGCAAACAGAGAAAGAGAAATGGAGAAATGAGCAGAGGAAACAAACAGAGCTTTCGATGCTAATGAGCCCAGGGGAGGGTTAGGTGGTGGAGGGGACAGATGGTGCCTGAGTGATGGCAGGGTGACCTTGTGGTCCGGCAGGGCCTGACGCTCAGCTCCGTGCAACCTGTTAGTCACTCAGCCTGGGAGGGAGACCAGGAGGAAGGTCCTGGTGCCTGTGCAAAGAGCCAGGACAAAACAAGCCCATTAATGGTTGTTATTATTATTGTTGTTATTATTATTATTATTGATGTTATTATTATTAGTATTAATCATACTTCTGATACAGGATCACTCTTAAATATTTTAACATTGGTAAAGCTTTAAAACATAGCAGAAAACATATCAACATTCTGGCAGTTTTTGACTCAGTCAAAGCTACTTGTAAAATGTGTAAAAAAAAAAACTAATGTGCCCAAAAGAACAGACTTTAACAATCTGATACAACACTAAACCCAGTACAGTGAGTATCAGAAGACAGCAGAATGCAAAGACGACTAAAGTTGCATTCACGTCTGTGGTAGATGGACAAGGCAAGGCAAGGCAAGTTTATTTGTATAGTACCTTTCATACAAAAGGGCAATTCAAAGTGCTTTACATAAAAGGGAGAAAATACAAAGACATAAAAACAAAATAAAAGCAAAATAAATCATTTAAAAATCATTAAATAAAATATAACAAAATGAAAAAGCAAGAATAAGAATGAGAAAAAAGTGCTGTTACAAACAGGAATGTTTTCAGCCTGGATTTAAAAGTATCTTCTGCTGGGGCTTTTCTAATACTCTCTGTCAGCTGATTCCATTTAACAGAAGCATAGTAGCTAAACGCTGCCTCTCCATGTTTAGTCTTTACCTTAGGCAGTACTAACTGACCTGTTCCTAAAGATCTGAGAGCTCTGCTCGGCTCATACTGCTTCACCATATCAGATAAATATGTTGGTCCTAAGCCATTGAGACAACAGCAAAAGATTTTGGATATTCAGTGGCTTCATGCCGATGTCAGCTACAAACCCCTATGCAGCGTGAAATGACGTTTTTCCAACACAAATCTGTGAACTCAGCATCGCAGACCAGTCCTGCCCTCTATCGGTGTCACAGAGTTGAATTACTGAGCCTGTTTACAGCTGCTCCACTGTGTCAAGGCTAGATGAAATAGCCATGTACGATCGTTCAACAAATTTTATTCACAAAGGCCAGCAAACTGTGAGGGTTTCTGACCTTTAGAGCCATCAGTGAGAACGAATGGCATAAAACCTTCTCTGTGCGTAGTGTGGTTTGATCTAATGACACTGGAGTAAAGATGCTTCAAGATATGAAAAGATAACAACATACTCGTCTGATGGAGGACGGATGTTAATGGAGCAGCATGGTGAAATGCTAAAGAAAGAATTGGAATCCTACAGTTATAACAGTAGCATGACAGAACACAGGGCTCACCAGTGTAATCTCTCCATCACAAGCTGTAAATTAGAATGAATTAGGCAGAGAGAGAGACTACAGAGGAAATCAGTATGGATTACTGAAAAAGAAATGTCTGCATGAATGTTGCATTATGTCCCGGATGATAAGAAGCCGGGGGAGCACGCACCAAGTGACACCTATGAAATAGTGTGGTTACTACAGACAGACAGACAGATAGCGAAACCATCAGATGTCAGGATATTGAGCCTAATACTCTGCACTTTATAGCTTGCAATACATTTTCTAGCTTGTGATATGTTCTCATTACATAAGCCATGAGATTGCTCTTACTCTGAAAGTGTACGCCTACATTTTTGGATGATTAATAAGGCAAGCAAGTGAGCTAGTCAGCTAGTGAGCCAGATATCACACATGCTAAAGTTGTACTTTTCCTCAATGAGCAAAGTTTTCAGATAGCAGTTGTGAAATAGAGAACCTAATGTGCAGACTATTTATGTAGTTGTGGTAATAGAAGGTGGAACAAACAGGTTCCCCACAGTAAGTTAGTTATGGAAGCATACTTATTTTCGAGGTTGGCTCTGTNTCCCCACAGTAAGTTAGTTATGGAAGCATACTTATTTTCGAGGTTGGTCTTATGGTTCGAGGGCTCCATGTTCCCAATGCTTGATGCTCCCAGGGTTATGTATACCCCAGGCCCTATGTTCCCAGGGTTGTATGTTCCCAATCCTCTATGTTCCCAGAATTCTATGTTCTCATTGCTTGTGATCCAAGGGTTCTATGTTCCTAATGCTCTGTTCCCAGAGTTCTATGTTTCGGGTGCTCTGTGTTCCCAGGGTTCTATGGTCCCAATGCTATACCCTCACAGGATTTCATGTCCCCAAAGCCCTATGTTCCCAGGATTTCATGTTCTCAGTGTTCAATGCTCAGTGTTCTTGGACCACAGGCAATGAGAACACTTGGATCACAGGCAATGGGAACATAGAGCCTTATAAGCATTCTATGTTCCTAGTGTTCTGTGTACCCAAGGCCCTGTTTTCCGAGAGTTCTATGCTTTATTTACAGAATATATAACATCAGAGTATGTACCTATACCAGAAATGGAGAAAACTACTCTCATTTTATTTTCAAGGAAATATGATTGATGCAACATGCTAACACAAAACTATTTTCCATTAAATTAAAATGGAGGAACATATGACACTGGGAATAAATAAGACCCTGGTAATATAGTGTTGTTTGAGCAATTACAAACCATTGTGCTCACAGGCAGCTGTGTACAACATGTTACAAAACCATATCAGCTCTTCATACTGTGTACAACATGTGTCCCCGTGAAAGATCAGTTTTCAGTTCTTCATTGTGTTTCCGGTGGCAGGGAAAGAAATGTCATTACTGCATGACTGCGACTATTCACCTGTGATTTCCTGGAGGCAAGCCTTATCAGTTGGGCAGCACAGTGCATAATAAAAAAGTACATTAGGGCTATTTACCCTAAATCCCCTGATGATTGCTCATAATGGTTGCAGTAAAACATGAAATCCTGGGCCTTCTACAGCTGTTTGAACCTTTAAACTCTTAAAAGGAGCTGGGATGAAGTATTGATTGTTGTTGCCTTGGGGACTTGGAAGACTCTTGGGAGTGTTTTCAACTGATCGCATTTCTCCTGACTTCACACATTGTGTTGTCCGTGTTCTTGCTGACCATGAGAATTGCTTCTAGCTTTCAGAAAGCAGCGTTATTCCTCTTTAGTTAAAAGAATGGGTTTCATACTTATATTCATTTGTTTTTCAGTTCTTTTGACAATTTACCCCCTTTATATAAACCCAATTCCAATGTTATGACAGTTGGATAAATATAAATGGAACCAGACTGCAATGATCTTCACACACATCAATTTTGACCTGTATTCAATTGTACAGTACAAAGACAAAATATTTGGCTCATTAACTTTGGCTAATTGCTTTGTTGTGACTTACGATACTTACGACAATAATAAAGCTATGTACAACGTGCTAAGAATCTAAATAAACAAACTCAAAAGCCTTGTAAAATAGCTGGTAAAAGATTTAAAGAGAGATTCTAGAAGAGACATCAGATAGAAGAGCAGGTTCTTTATTCTTCATTCATGGTGGAGAATGTCTCCCAAGAAGCTTCCAGGTACACTCACACAGATACAGAAATTGTCCACACATTTACACACGTCTCGGAGGGTGATGTAATGCCACCTCTCCTTTTTGTGTCTTTAATATACAGAGTTTAATACCATTTTGTCCAAATTATGTCAGGCTGAATCTTTTTGTCATAAGAGTTATGGCACCTTTATCTCCAAACAGGAATCAGCTGTCTTTTTTTTTTTTTAAATCTTCCCATAACACAAACAGTATTAGTGCTAGTATGTGCCTAGTACTGCTCCAGTCCTCAGTCAGATGGCCTTGGGGGTTCAACAAAAGTTACTGAACACTACACCGGCCGCTTGTTTATGCTTGATTTCAATACATATAGAACTGCGTATGACAATCATTTAATATTAAATTCCATCAGCATTTTGTAAGCATATGCATATGCTGAATATGATGTCTGCACCATGTTCCAGAAAAGTATGGGGCATGTTTACTCCTGTGTTACAGCACACATTCCCCTTTACACTTTTGTTGTCGCTGTGAAAGACGCTCAGCAGCTCAACAGTCCTTGAGTTCTGCTGTCGTTTATTGCGTTTATTGCACCACATATTTTAATGGATGACAGGTCCGGACTTCAGGCAGGACAATTAGCACATGCAAACTCGCATGCACTCTCACTGTAACATGTGCAGAATATGACCTGGGATTGTTTGAATGAAACTTGGAGGGGTGTCATTATACAAGACATTGTTTGTAGCATGTCATTGCTGTGGGGCCAAAATCACTTGTATCTGGTCTTTGAAATTGCCAGCTGACCTTAACCTCAAGGTCTGAAGGTAATTTTAGTTTACTGCAGTATCAGTAAGAAATATTCAGACTGACATTTCAGATAAAATAACCTGTGACAGCGCATCAGTTTGTGGATCACAGTAAAAACAGTTTCACTAGATTGATGAGCTGAAGCTCCTCTTACTGAACACGAGTAAGATCACGAAGACTCTACTGTTTAAGAAATGCCCTGCCTTTTTTTAGTGGTGGGTCAAATGCCCTGTGGTTCTGGCAGCACTGGATATAAGGGCCAGTTTTGAAGGTGAGACCTAAAGGGAAAGTTTATGAATATCAATATCAACTGCCCAAAGCAAAAGCCAAATTCTGGACATTTTTGCCGACCCCGGCTGGTCCCAAAAAGAAGAAGCAGCGTTGTAGGCGGAACGTGGCTTCCTAATCGGCAGCTTCTTTTTCAGATTTTCTCATTCCCCATTAAATGGTGCTGCAGTTACATTCTGGCGCCCATTCAAGGTGGGAATGGAAAGTTTGAACAAGATGCTGGACAGGTAGACAGAGCTGACAGAATGTAACTGCTGCACCATTTAAGGTGGAATGGAAAAAAAAACTTGAACACAAAGCTGGTGAATAAGAAGCTGACCTCAGCCTCATGGAGAGGTGAAAGCCATGAAAAGGGATGAGGAGGTTGCTCGGTTTCTGTTGGACAGGTGGGGAACAATTATGTATTGATGCTGTTTCACAGAACCAATAGGGCAATACTGTCCTGTTTGTTAATATATAAGATAACAACTGGTTAACATCACAGCAACAACTGTAGCAAGAGTTTGCTAACCCACAACCAGTTAACATCAGTTACATTACTTGCTTTGTTGTTATATCATTGTATTTGTCTGTAGAACGAATGAGAGCTTTTGTGAAACATTTTAAGGTTATGAAGATCTAATAAAACAAGTTTGCTAGTCCTGTGTTGTGTGCCGTGTTAGTGCGTGTCAATGAATGTGGGGGGTGGGGTTTCTGAAGGTGCACTTAATAGACAGGTGTAATTGTTTTGCTGTTGAGTTCAAACATCAGCAGTCATGTTCCAGATTTATATACTGCACCTTTAAGTGTTTTGAAAGTGAATGGACAAAAGTGTTCAAACACCTGATAAAAATCTCTTTCAAGCAGGAGGAAAATAAGCTAGAACTAGAACCGTAAGGGTCAGTTAAGGTCCTTTCTAGTTTATGAATGTGCAGGTAAAAAATGCCCATACAAAAGCAATCAAATAGCTAAAAAGTGGCACTAGAAGTCAGTTGCTGAAACACTCTTTTTCTGCTTGTGGGTGGCAGGACTGTCAAATGTGGCAACCCTCTGAGCGAGACTGAAAGGACAGAGAGAGAGAAGTCCTGTGTATGTTCCTGCCCATCTTGTGCTCTAATGAGAGAAGCCATGCCTGTTCTGTCAGCCAGCACAGGTAAGAGCTTTATGCAGACAGGCCATTCTCCTTGCTGCTTTGCCTGGATATCACTTATAATGATGTTCATGCTCTATTTCTGAGCAGGTGTGCTGAAAAGAAGGGGCGCTGATGTGCTACTCTGTTTTCCTTCCCTGTGTCCAGGCCTACACGAGATGCTAGCCCTGCTAACATCTCAGCTGCACCCTGACGCCAACCACAAAGAGGATCTGGTCTTCCTCCGAGAAGTCTTCAGTGAGAGGAGCCTCAGCTACCTAATGAGAGTACGTATAGCCTAAGCCTGCATTCCAGTTCCATATAGCAAAGGCACTTTCAGACTCCGCACTTGACCTTGTGGAAAGTCCTACTGTAATGCCTGAAGGGCATTCTGATTCTCAAAAGGGTATGAAGGATGATTCCATATATGTTTCCCCATTAAATCCTTGATTTGATTTGAGGGAGGGGGTCCACACTACTTTAGACACAGAACTGTTACCATAGACCGGGCAAGTCATATTTTCTCAGCCAGCAGTGCAAAGAGTAGTTATGATTCCTACTCACTGTTACTATAGATGTGATTGACTTCCCCCTCAATATGTGTTTATTTACATCATTTCCATGAGTGACTTGAATCCAAACGTCAACGTGAATCCAAAATGGGCCTTTTTTCTGTCCTTTTGACTGTCCTTTGTTATATAAACATGAGTTATCATCCCTGCTGAAAAGACCAGCAACTAAAATAGTTTGCTGCTGGATTATTCTGTCACCCAGCATGAACAATCTGGCTGACCAACATATCAGCATCCAACATATCAGCATTTTAACTGACTGACTGACTTAACTGTGACTGACTAGCATACCAGCCTTCAAAACACGGCATTTGCTGGGTTTGCAGTGCTGCAGTGACACCTGAAATTATAATAATAATAATAATAATAATAATAGGTTTAACTTCTATAGCACCTTTCACATACCCAATGACGCTTTACAATCTCAAGCAGGCAAACAAACAAACAAACAAACAAAAAATAATAATGATAATAATAATAATAATCATCATGAAGAATGAAAATGTTAGATATGTTTTTAAGTGAGTTTTAAAGGTGGAAAGAGAGGGAGAAGTGCGAATAGATGAAGGTAAGGAGTTCCAGAGTGTGGGGGCAGCAACACTAAAGGACCTGCCACCCATAGAGGAAAGTCTGAACCTAGGAACAGCCAGGAGACCAGAGTCAGAGGACCTTAGCTTACGAGATGGAGCATAAGGGTGTAAGAGGGCCAACAGGTAGGTGGGTGCTAGTCCATGCAAGGCTTTAAAGGTGAGTAGCAGGATTTTATAGCAGATGCATTCTGCAATTGGTAGCCAGTGTAGCTGATGAAGGATGGGGGTGATATGAGCAGACTTTTTGGTGCGTACTAAGACAATTGCAAAAGAGTTATGTACTAATTTTGTGCTGTCTTAAAATGTCATCCAATTCTCACCTGTCACCATGCATGGGGTGAGAAGATGGCGACTGGGGGTAAAACACTAACAAATAACATCCTGTTTCATCTTCCACCACCGCACCTGTCATGGAGAGAAAACACTCTGTTAGCACCAAGACTCTCCTTGGTGGCATGTGTTTTGGTCAGTCTGGCTGACCAGCATACCAGCATTCAAACCATAACATATGCTGGGTTTGGGGGTGATCAGCATCTTAGCTTCAGTTGTGACTGACTAGCATACCAACATCCAAAACACAATTACAAAAGAGTTGTTACCTATTGATTTTGTGTTGATCTAAAATGTCTCGCCTGTCACCTTGCATGGGGGGAGAGGGTGTTTGAGAGCAAAACACTAACCAATAATATCCTGTTTCACCTCCAACCATCTCAACTATCATTGAGAGAAAACACTTTGTTAGCCCAGATGACATGTGTTCCAAGGAAAAAGTCCCTGACTGTGTCTTTGTGGGTCATGGTAATCCCTGAACTGTTGCTGTGTTGTTCACAGATCCATGAGCGTCTCAGGCAGTATGAACATCAGAGCCCTACCCCAGTTCTCCATAGCGCTGCCTGCCTGGCAGAGGATGTAAGTGTGACCTTAGACTTTGTAAAATGAGCGTTTAGCTCACTAGCTGTCTGTAGTGATGCAGGGTTTGTCTGGAGTTGACTGCAACTGGAGTCAAGAGAGTTTACTCCTAGACTCCACTTAATTTAAATCAAGACTGTGTCTGAGCTGTTAATGAACTAATATAGCAAAGCTTAAACTGTCTTAAAGGTTATCTGATTTTTAAGTAACTACAGATTATGGCGGCCATTTGCCCTTTCCCCATGTGGGAATCCCAATCTTAACAGTCATTCCTTTAGTTTATAGGCTCAAGTGATGTGTGTTAGATGAGCCTTTGGGGGAGCAGGAAACAGATCAATACACATCAAGCCTGAAAAATGCAGACAAAGCTGTTTATACACCATAGCAATAAAATACTTCAAAATACTTATTTAATATTTGTAGGTATATATAATATTTCCACTTTTTTGTATGTCCAGAAAGGGTTTATATAGCAAACTCCTCCATCTGTTATATAAGGCTGATAGAACGTCCTTACTCTACTAGCCTGGTAGTTAGCAAGCTGAAGGCTACACAGCTAGCGACAGCAAAACAGAAAGCAATAGACCAATTTGGAGTAAACCTTTGGTGTGCACACACTGTGGTGGCAATGAAGCAGAGCGGGCAAGTTCCATGGAATAACGATAAAAACGTGTTATTTGAACCCTGAATAGGAAAGGAAACCTAGACCTTCATTTTTATAGAATGCCATCAGCAGGCAGAACGCAGACGTTAATGGTTGCCCTAAACAGCAATGGGGCTACTTGGCTGCAGCATGACCCTAACCTGTGGTGATTAGCTTACATTAATGCATGAATTTAATGTAAACATTCATATATGCAATTCATAGAGGACATACTGCATTAGCCGTTCATCTGAGGGTATAACCCTACATTAGCCTTACAAATACTGGACATATGAAATAACTAGAACATTCTGACAGACACTTAGTAGCAGTAGCAGTAATAATTCTAGTGATTTCTATTGTTCTAACTAATATTAAACCATGAAAAAGAGTGACTAACCCAGCTAGTGCAATTTGCCGTATATAGTACATAGGCTTGGTTATAATAGCTCACAGTGACAATGGTGTCCAGCCACTGTAACTTTGATCAATTAGTCGGATCCTTGGAGGTCAGGAAACCTCAGACTATTCCTAAAGGCTATGTTATTAAAGTATGACAGCCTGTCTTCTGCTGGCAAACCACTAAAATAACTGCAGTCCATCCTGATGATCCATATTCCTGTATTCCTACACCTACATGGTTTGGAAATAAAGCTAATAGCCAGACAAAGCAATGCACACATACATACACATTATGTTTTAAGAAAAGCATTTTGCGTTCTGAATTTGCATGGCTACCTGTACAGCTCACTCAGGTCAGTCTAGCTGAGACCGAGTTCAGCCCCTCCTCTTGTACTGTGTGTGCCCACTTGTGTATTGTATTAGTGATGGAATGTTGAATGCAACAGAGTATTCTTTGACTCTGTTGACTCCATGCATATGAAAAATAGCATGTCGTTCCATTTTTGCCTGTTTCTTATTCAAATGTTCCCTTTCACCTTAAATGATCCAGCAGTTGCACTGGTTACACTATTTAAATTAACACCTGCATCATTTAAGGTCATTTAAGGTGGAACAGAAAATTCAAATAAGGCACAGGTTGAGGGCAGTTTAAGAGCAGTACTGAAACGGACCCAGGTGATGGACCTGTAGGTAGGAGAGGTCTGGTAGAAACAGCTGTGTATAAGTGTGACATGTTTCAGTAATAAGACTAATCAGCATGAGAGACACAGTACTGGATGGAGGATGAAGGCTCCATATGGTCTCCCTTATATCAGTGTGTTGTGGCTGTGATTGACAGGTAGCTGAGGAGCTGCAGAATGGGCCACTGGAAGGAGATGAGAAAGAGCTGCTTATGCTTCTGACCACTCCACATGTGAAGGTACATGCTCACATTCACAGGCACACAGCCATTGTTCTGTTTCTAATGTAGTAATGCAGTAATTAAAGAGGTGTAGCTCGTTCACCACACGTAGAGATTTTGACGTCAGCGTGCAGACATTCCTGTGTAATGGTTGTCTTTAAAGGGATTAAAGTGATTAAGCGTAATTAGATTTCGCTTTATGGCGTGTGGTATGAAGGAACAGCATTTAAAGACATATTTATGAGCTCGTAATTACACTGACTTTTATTACTGTGCCTTAGGCGTCTTTCCCATTTGTTCAGTATCCTCTCTCTCTCTCTCTCTCTCTCTCTCGCTCTCTTTCTCCCACCTCTTTCCCTTCGCTTTCTTTTTCTTTCTCTGTCTCCATCTCTTTCTCACAACTCTTTCTCCTCTTCTCTTTTTTCTCCTCTTTTCTCTCTCTTTCCCCTTCCTTTCTTTATGTCCCTCTCCCTCTTCCCCCTCCTCTTTTCCACTCTTTCTCTCTTTCTCTCACATATTTGCCCTTCTTTGTCCTGTCTTATTCTCCATGTGTTGTCCACTCTGTTTCCTCTTTCTGTTTGTTTCTCTCAATGACCATCTTCCCTTCCTTCCTTTTCTCTCTGTCACTTATTTGTCCTTACGTCTTTCTTGATCTCCCATTCTCTTTCTTTTTCTGTCTCTCTCTCCATCTGCCTCTTCCCTCTTCTCTCTTTTCTCATTTGCCATTCCTTCTTTCTCTCTCTACCCTTCTCTTTTTCTCTCCTCCTCCCCATTCCTTTTTCTATCTCCTTCCCTATGCATTTCTGTCTCTCTCCTCATTTGTTTTTCCACTCTTGTCTTTCTTTATCATTCTTTTCCTTTCTCTCTTTTCTCTCTTTTTCTCTCCCTTCTTTCTTTCTCTTTCTGGTTCTGGTTCTCCCTCTCATTTTATCTTCCCATCTCCTTTCTCTCTCTCTCTCTCTCTCTCTCTCTCTCTCTCGCTCTATGCATCTGTCTCCATTTTTATCTCTTTCTTCCTCCATCTGCCCCCCCCAGTCTTTTCTCTGTCTCTCACTCGTCCTTGGCAACAGTCAAGCATGTCAGATTTGATTCTGAGCCTCCATTTTGCACCCCTCCCCCATATGTGTCTGTCTTACAGGCTGTGCTAACAGTTCATGACACGGTGGCACAGAAGAACTTTGACCCCGTGCTGCCCCCACTGCCGGACGACCTGGACGATGAGCTGGAGGAGGAGTCGGTCAAGATTGTCCGTCTGGTGAAGAATAAGGAGCCGCTGGTGAGAGATTTCAGTAGTTGGTTCAGATCTTCCCTTAGACCACACTAAGTGAAGTGAGTAAATCCACTGATATGTAACGGATCTTCTGTGAACAGGAATCAGACAATAATAATAATGTAACCTTACATGCCGACACATTAAAGAGTTTGTAGCACTGTTGTCAGCATGATGTATTAAAGACCTCTGACCTGGCAAACCTGGTTGTTTTGCCTGAACACCAACCAGGACATGGCAGACGAGCAAATCTGAGATCAACCAACCACACGGCAACTCTTCAGCACAGCGTTATTAATTTATACTAGTTTATTTGAAGTATTATTTTAGAAACTAGTTTCAGTTTTCACTATTTCGCTATTATCATGTATACAGGATGTGGGATTACACTCATCAACAAAGGAACAATTGCTCAAACAGTTAAACCCTGAAGGAATCAACGACAGAAATGAAATTTGGTCAGTAGGTTTGACATTGTGGGACATGTGAATGATTGAAGTTTTTTTGTTTGGCTGTGCATGTGACGAAAGCAAGGACCGGCCTTATCTCTGTACCTAACTGACACAACAGCCACGATTGCAGACATTCAGTGAGCAGTGATGCCCTCCATGAGTCATCTTGTTAGTGCCAGCACCATAGATAGACAGCTGCACGACGCAGGACTACATGCACACGGACCGTTACAACAACTGCCCTTAACACCACGTCAATGTCGCCAAAGACTGGAATGGTGTCGTGCCAGACTGTCATGGAGTGACTCAGTATGGCAGCAGGCCATCTTCAATGACTGGTCCTACTTTTGTCTTGGTGGAGATGATCAATGAATTCATGTGTGGAGACACCGTGGTTAACACCAAGATGACCGGTTTGTTGTCATGTGTCACACGTCCAGAAGGCCTGGTGTCACACCACCGCTACCACAAAATCAGCAGGAACTTCCTTTTGGATGCAACTTTCGATGATGTGCGTATTTTCCCCCAAAAAGGGGCATGATGATGAAAGCCTACTCTGGATGACGTATTGCCGATCTGATCATTTTTTTATATATACAGTATATCCATAGACCCATGTACTCAGCCTACAGCAGTTTAGCTGAACTCATTCAGGCTGTTTCAGGCTGGGATACTTTTTGAATGAACCACAATAGAGGGCTGCCAATCAGAAGAGAGCCCATTTACATGTGTATCAGTCTTAAAGGCAGAATAACTGAAGAGTCTGTTTAATTCAAAAGGATAAAGAGAAGCGGGAAAACGCTGATGTAAAAATGAATTAAGACTGCTATTGGTACATAAACAGACATAAATGTCAGAAGTGGACCCCAGTGAAATAATGTAGACTATGAGGACTAATAAAAGGTTAAGTAAATTATTTGAAAGCTGCTCTTTACATTATGTGACCATTTCCTCGCGAGTGGGCTAATAGAAATGGTCCAAATCTCAAACTATGTAGGGTAGCTCTGCTGTTTCCTCACTTGGTCTACTACCAAGTAGCACACTGAGATATTAATGTGATGCTATATGACCTGATTTGAGCTTTTGCCGTTCAGGGGGCGACCATCCGCAGAGATGAGGTAACCGGGGCAGTGGTGGTTGCCAGGATCATGAGGGGGGGCGCTGCTGATCGCAGTGGTGAGTGATGGTCTGCCTCCTTCACCCCACAACACAATAATTCCTATATATATTGTGTATATCTTCTACATCATTCGAAAATGGAAGCTTGGCCGGCTCACAGCAGTGAAAAAGGTTCCTGCTCCATTCCTGCTCATATTCTTTGGCTTACTCTTCTGGAATGTACAACAGTCAGGATAAATGGGGCCAAAACTAAGAACAATTATGTCCTAGTCTCATATTGAGAAGGAACAGTTAAAATTAATGACAGCATAGTGACATTTGTTAATGTCTTGTATGCAGAGGCCATGTATCCAATCATCCATGTATCCATGTATCCAAGCATGTGAGTCTACCTCTGATCATTATTATTATCATTATTAATGTCCTACTATTGGTATCCAACAGTCTAACTACTAACTCAATGCTATACCTACTGTGAAGAACCTTACAGGCATATCTTAAGCTTTGTGAACATAGTTCTGGTGTTCTACATGCTCACTTGTTAATAAAAAATATTCATCACAAAAAATATTTGCAATAAATCATGGCGAGTGTCCTTCACGTTGTGTATAATTTCGCGGTGAATCGCCCAATAGAAATGCTCTGAAATGACTTACAATACATCCTTTATTAACTTACATTAAACCTTAAAAAGGTTTTTGTCTTCTCCTGTAAAGTTACTATTTGTGGGGATCTGTGTTTTTCCTGTGATGGCATGCAGTTTCAATTGCAGTGGAAAATGATGTGATGTAATGTGTAAACTTCTTACATCCATGCTACACATATCAACTCCTTGCAATCAAAACAGGATCAGAACAATTCTGAACAAATAATCTAGTGCACTTTGCAAGCAACAGATGGAGTTTAGTGACCACTAGCTTAACAGTCCTCCATGTCCTCCGATTTCAGACTAACAGTGATAATATATGTAACTCATCAATAGCATGGGAATTCGGTTCATCGTATGAGATCATGATGAAATGCATGATGATGCAGTTTGTCCCTCTAAATGTATTTTAGCCTGAGGCAGCTCTGGCTTAATATGAAATCCCATTCAGATTACATCTGGCATTCTCTTCACCAGATGGCTGATTGCTCTTTGAACGTTAAAGGTCGTGTCCAGTCTAGGCTTCAGTGTGTGTGTGTGTGTGTGTAATGAGAGTGTATTACAGTGGTTATAGCTGACTGAATGTGCCTACAGGGCTGGTGCACGTGGGGGACGAGCTGAGGGAAGTCAACGGAAACCTAATCATCCACAAACGACCCGATGAGATCAGCCAGATTTTGGTGCGTACTCATGCATGCTTCAGCCTGGTGCTGTATTACATCCGTCTACCAAAGCACACGCGTCAGATTAGTGTGCTTGCTTTTCCGGTTAAAGGAATATTGTAGCGAAAATACTTTACAGCTTTATACACACATTGTATCGCATGTCATTATCTATAAAAACTTTTTATCTATTTTTAAAATAAGCCTATCTGAGATTTCTTAATTATGCATCATGGTTTAAGGTATAGTACGAATAGTATGAAATATTCATGAATTCAGTTTTTGTATAATGAGATGTATCATTGCATTTAGTTCTCCTTGGAAATATATTTTTTTGAGTTTCACATTTGTATGCATCATTATTGTGGTTAAAATTGTGATTACTGTATACATTAAGGAGCAATATGTAAGATTTTTGGTATAAAATAATTAAAAATTAACTATGATTAGCGACACAATGTGAAGAAATAACAGTTTTGACAGTATGTATTGGGTTGCAGAGATATCTACGGAAGTTAGCATGCTGACCAACTAACCCCGGTCTGTTTTATCTCGTAATACCACTTTATACCTGAAGAGGCAATAGTGAGTCAGTGTAGCGTTGAGTCGAATCAGTCAAACATGAGAGCATGAAGAAGTAGCACTAGCGTTTGTAATCTCTTTTCAGTCATATCAAAGGTTCTGCTCCTGGTTAGAGCATCAAAGGACAGGTAGCCAATGAAAAGAACAGTAAATGCAACAATGCCTGAAGCTGTTGGCAGGCAACCATTATAACGAGCACCGCTGCCTCCTCTCTGCAAGAATCCACTGTCGGCAGTAAACAAAAGAAGTGATACAAATAGCAGCAAAACGAGTTAACATTAGCTTTGCTTTCCACAGCCATAGTGATATGTTGCCCCCTGTTGTTTTGGAGCATGAATTTGACAGGTTGTGTCATCTTATAAACTGCTCCTTTAAACTGCCCAGGCCTGTTATTTTGGCTACCAAGAGCAAAATATCCACTTTCTCTGACTTTAAGCTTGAACGCTGAACATAGTGAGCCACACTGCTGGTAAATTTGTTGTCATATACACAGCACAAACAGAAGGATGTGGGTTTAAACCCCAGGAATGACTGGATGGTCATGGTTGTGCTCTTGGGCAAGGCATCTAACCCTCCACTGCCCAAAGCACCGTCGCTGTGCTGGTGCTGCTCACAGACTGTACATAGATAGGCAGCAAAATGACTTATTTCTTTTGTAGGATCAATAAAGTGCTGAATGATGCTGAACTATTCCTTTAAGATAAAGGACGCTAATACATGCTCTGTTTTTTCTCTGTGGCTGCAGTCTCAGTCTCAGGGCTCCATCACTCTGAAAATCATCCCTGCCATCAAAGAGGAGGACAGACTCAAGGAGAGTACGGTGAATGGCATCATTGTTTACAGTCCACAACCAATTCAAGGTCAAACATATACTGGCGACAGTGTTGACTGGGCACAGCAGCAGGTTTAATTAAAATTCCTCAGAAAGTGCTTTTGTAAAGATTTGGGTCCGTATAGATTTTATACCATTCTTGTATACCTGATGACACGTCAGTGTGCTGATATCTGCTCTGATTCCTGTGCAAGGTCTATTTGAGGGCCTTATTTGATTATAGTCCGTATGAGGACAAGGCCACGCCCTGCCAGGAAGCAGGGCTACCCTTCCAGCAAGGTGACATCCTGCAGGTGGTCAGTCAGGACGACTCCACATGGTGGCAGGCCAAACGCGTTGGGGACAGCAACCTGCGGGCCGGGCTTATCCCTTCCAGACAGTTCCAGGAGAGGTCAGTTCTGTCATACCGGAGCTATAGTGATAAGTGCCATCTAGGCTTTGATTTTTTCAAATGTAGCCTATTGAAGAGGTTTTCTGCAGTGGTGATTGAGAAATGGTACCCAGTACCAGGTTATCCAAATGGAAAAACATGAAAAAATGTGAGTAGCGTTGAGTTAAGTCAGTATTGAAGTGATTTAGTTTCTTTCTGGTATTTTTAAACAAGTTCAAGACTCCAAAAATGCTGCTTTAGCACTGAGTTTATTCAAAGAATTCACCAGACTAAAAACAAACTTAAGATAAACCTAGGGCTCCCAGTCCTCAACCAATCGGACTTGGTTGATGTCACGCTTGACCGTTCTAATCACCCTCGCTATACGTCAGGTCCTTGTGGATGTCCCAAAAGACATTTGTTCAGAGGAGTCAAAAGGCCGTACATTATCTACAGAGAGTTACCTACAGGGACCAGGTGTTCTTATCGTACTACACCATTTACATAAATCTCTTTTACTGCTGTTACCTCCAGCCTTGCACAGAAACCCCAGAAATACAGATACACAGAAAGGAATGCTCCTGATTACATTATTGATTACCAATACAGAGTAAAATATGAGTAAATGTGGAATAGGACTAAACTCCCTACAGTACCTTTAGTCAGGATCAAAAAAGATTTCAGAAGCAATGAGGAAGAACGTTATTGAAATAAATCAGTCTAGAAAGGTTTAAGGCTCTGGGACTTAAGCAAACCATAGTTTAAGTGATTACGTCTAAATGGTAAAAACCTGGAACAGTTTTGAGTCTTCTCAAAACTGACTGGCCTACTAAAATTGCCCCCAAGAGTGCAGAGAAGACTAATCTGAGAAGTCAGAAAAGACCCCAGACAAACATCTAAGGAATTGCTTCATATGTTCATTTAGCTAAAAAGGCTAGTAAAAACAGGCCACAAAAAATAATTAAAAGAAGGGAAAATATACAATTTCCTCCTAGTTGGTGTATGAAGTTCTTCTTTATTCTTTCCTTTACTACAAATGCAAACAATATAGCATAAACATGTCGATGGAGACAGCAGATGCTGATATGTACATCTCCTCTGAAATCTTCATGCAGGAGGCTGGCACACAGGATGAAAATGGGCACCTATCAGAGTCCCAAATCACCAAGAGCGCCACCCTGTAAGTGAAAGCAACATGCCAACAGACTGACGTCTTTACAGTCAGTCCTATCTATCCACAGCCTTTGGTCAAAACAGCAGCAGGGACAGCTTCATGTAAATCTTTTTCAGTTCCCTTTAATCTGACAGCAGCATGCTCAGGCCAGTCCAGCCTGCAAACAGGGCTTTAGGAATATGGCAGATTTCCTGCTGCTGCCAAAATGAGAAGGAAGCCAAAACATTCTTAGATTAATCCCCTTCTGTCCAGCCCCATCGACCATTTTCGCCCCCTCCTTTTTCTAGCGTCTGTTATTTGACCCAGACTCTGCATGCCATTTTTCCCTGTGTATGTATGTGTGTGTGCGTGTGTATTTCATTAAAAAAAAATGGATGCACAAACAAAACAAAGGCAGATGTGTATGCATCATTAATCTCGTTATGGTCAAATGTACTATACCCTGCAATGGCAATAATGCTTCCAGTCTTGTCCCGTTGCAAATGCTTCAGTTGTGTTTTTTTTTTTCACTCTGCTTGCTTCAGATGATCAGACTTGTGATAAAGGTACGTGATCTGGGATAAAAAAAATATAGCAGGGCTTTGTATTTCAGTGCTGTCGTGCATCAAGTTTCCATTTATATTTATGGCTGCAATAGAGCAGTCTGCTTTCAATTTAGCCCAAAGTGAAATATATATTTATTTCCCAGGTTTTTTTTATAGACAGTATTTCAACAGTCAAATACTGTCAGACTCCTACACACTAAGCCTTTTTAAATTTTGGATTACCTTCCACAAAGTGCAATTACTTTTCAGCAGCCTCATGTTTGTGTTTTGTGTGGAGAGTAGGTTTAACCTAAATAAGGATTAGGGCAGTCTTTTAGTCTTTTACAGCTGTGCTTTACAAACTACTGGTGAGTGGTGACATTTTATATTATATGGGAGAAATGCAGGAGGTATGGCAGTGGTTATGTTAAGGTGTGCTTTTTTGTGCTTTGCTGAGTTTTGCTCGGTTTGCTGGCTTAAGCCAAAAGTAATGGCAGGATCTCAGCTGGTGTCTGTTTTAGATGTTAAAGAACTTGTTTCATGCAAAAACCAAATATTCACCTCTTTTTAAAATAAGAGTTTGATGTAGTATGTAAACATTGTTAAACCCTCACTTCTTGGTCCATATAAGGTAATTACTCAGTGTAAATTGATTGCATTTTCAGATTTCCAGCGATACAAAGAATTGGTGCCATGCAAAGTAAATCAAAACATACGATTATACTGTTATTTCCTAATTATGGTACTGGTAATACTTTACTCATACGACTACAGGACACCTATGTAACCTTGTCATGGCAGACTGAAATAACCCTACAACAGGCATCATCTGTCATAAACCCTACAACAAGCATCATCTGCCATAAACCCTACAACAGGCATCATCTGCCATAAACCCTACAACAGGCATCATAAAGGCTTACTAAAGTCATAAAGGCTACTTTAGATCAAACTAAGTTTGATCAAATTTTGCAGATGTAACTTTTACAGTGAATAATGCCGACTGGAATAAGCACTTATGAACATTTATGTAGGGTTATGTCATCTGTCATGACAAGCTTATGTAGGGGCATGTAGCCTTGTAAGCAGTATCCTACAATAAAGTGTTACCCTATTACTGGTTAATTTGGCATGTCAAGCTGTTTGGTTGGGTGTGTTAAAATCACTTGTATGTGTAAAAAAGGGATTTAAAGGCACAGAAACAGCCTAAACGGTTTAGCTAAATGGTTAATACTACAAGGAAAGAACTAAAAAGAAAGAAAGAAAGAAAGAAAGAAAGAAAGAGAGAAAGAAAGAAAACTTGCTTATCTGTATTTCAAAAATTGCTATGGTGCTTTTGACTGGTAGTGTATCTTCAGTAAGTGTGTTGTTCCAGCATCAGCCCCTTCTCCCACTGCCTGACCCGCTGTGACAGCCATGAAATTGCCTCTGTTCCTTTGTACACAGTCCACCTCCTCGCTGATTCTCCCTCTCCCCCCTCTCCTCCTCTCTCGTCCTCTCTCCTATCCCTGTAGAGGATTGTGACTGTGAGAGCAGTAGCAGTGGACAGCATGTAGGTGAGGCACAGCACCTCAACACGCACACACACACACACACATGCACACACTGGATGTGGCTTTGGCATATGGTGATGCTGTGTGGTGTGACGGTGAAGCACTAGTACTCTCTGTATTGTTTATCTCAATCACACGGTGGCTGTTTTGCATATTGCACCACACCTATAGGGTAGTAACAGGGTTGAAACAGGGTAATTAGCCAGTCAACAGCTAAAGGAAAGTTTTTAATGCATCAAAACATGCGCAAATGGTAACTCTCTGCTGACTGACCGTCTAATTACCTCACGCCCTGTGTTTGAAATACTCCCACATTTCTCAACTTAACCTCCATCTGCCGCATCTGTACAGTACTGTAGATTACCACGGGCAATAGTTTTATGCCATTTCCCTGTACCCTGTACAATAACAGAAAATCATTTTGGCTTTGATAGAAGCTACTTGACAGCTGATGAATGCCTTGATTATACATAACACAAATTCAAAACTACAGCCGCAGTGATAAAGGAGTCACTGAAACAGGATGTTGTTGCGAGTTTTGTTTATTGAGGTCCGTGTGATCAGAATTTATTTGAAGCTTAAAACAGATATGTTACCTTGTATGTAGCAGTTTTACAGTGACTCTTTCCAAAGGCGTTATAAATGAGGAGCCAACCGGCCAACCGGCCACTGGTTGGATTATGATTAGGAAAGCTTGACACACTCAACACAGTGTCTGTTTATGGAGAAACTCCCTTCCTGCAAGAAAAAGAGCCAATTAGTTTGCTGGTTACACCATGAGTGGGAAGGTAGATGATACTGTGCCCCCCCCCATCACCACCCCGCCCCGCCTCGTTGTGAAGATCTGTGCAAGTGCAGTAGCCAGAACAAGCCATGTTTTTGTGTGTTACTGCTGATAGTTTTGTGATGAAGCAAACATGCAAAAAATCAGTTTAATCAAAAACTATTAGAGGAACTAATTTTCCATATTTTCCACAATCGTCATCAACATTACATGTAAAATCTCCCAAGACATGTGTAGCTTCCCTGGTGGTTTTTAGATAGAAGGAAATAAGAAATCCATGTTTGTGTTGTATATGTCGATTTGTTTTCTGTCACCACCATTGTATAGAAATCAGACTCTGTAAGTGTCTCTACAAGGAACCATTTCATATCCAGCCCCTCTAAATAACTCTGCTTTCGTCTCGGAAACTGAACTATTTGGAAATTCTCCTTTAAAATTTGGGATTAAATACCTAAAATGCCAAATTATCCAATTGGGACATTTTTTCTTTAACATAGACAATGATTATATTTGACATAAATAAACAAAAATGATATCATAGTATATTTCAATGTGCAGACATAATTCGGCCTTCTCTAAAGGCCCTGAGGACTCACCGCTAATGAAATCTGTTCTACAGACGAGAATACAGTAGTAACTTTCAAGTGAACAGTTTTCTGTGCTTTTGAAAGTACACAACAAAGCTATTGTTCATGGTAATCGACTACAAACTACAGATGTGGCAGACAGAGACTGTGAGAAACTGCTGTATGAATAAGGTGGGTATTTTGCACTTTGAGCTATAACTGGTGTATGTCTAGGTGCATACTCCCACATTGCGACACATGCTTCCAGCCTGGCGTGCAGCTCCTCCAGATCTCACCACTGTACTGTGTGGCTCTGGATGTATTAGCCGTCTGGCTTTGGTGTTGCTTCTCAGTGTCAGTGTGTGTGCTGTGAGTGGAGGAAGCTGTCTGCTGTCGGTGTGCTGCTGCACTTTCATGCTTTGGGGAGCTGGCTGCTTTAGCTAGGAGGAGCTTGGCTTTTGAACCCGTGAACACAGTCTCTGGCATGACTGCTAGCTTGCGCTGCTTGTCCAAGTGAAATACTGTTGGATGTATGACAATCTAACACTAGTTGTAGTTTCTCCAAAGTGTAAGACGGTGGCGCCCTCCTGTGGCCAGGCCTTTTCATGGGAGTTCTATTCAGGTACCGCTCCCCCATTCTATTTACCTGTGGCAGTTTGAGTGGCGTTTTTGAAGTGTGGACAGTTTGACCTCCTGAAGTCAGTACATTTCTAAAACACATATATGCAGTTATCTTGATGCTGTATGAGAAAACATTGCCAGCAACCAAGTATAACGTCAGAGCAGGGATCAAAATAGGTTGGTGGTAGTTTTATACCGAGCGGATTATCTTCACATTCCTCTGATTCCTATGCTTTACCTTCTATCCTTTTATCATTGTGTTTTTGTCTTTCCCTTATTAAAGGAGAACTCCACCAATCATCTGCAATGTCATTTACAGTGTAGAATCATTCATTTGTAGAGAAACTTACTGACTCTGATTTCTTTACAGTGGTGGTAATAGGAACCAGGGGTCACAACGTCTACAACACAAATGTATTCATTTAATTGACTGTTCAAAACCACCAGTGAACCTACACATATCGTCTGAGTTTTATATGCAATGTTCATAATGGTATAATTGGGGTAAAAATGGAAAAATATTTATCTTTGGGGAGTATCACGCCTTACAACACTCTTCACGTGTCCCTCCATCATGAACAGATTAAAATAAATGGATTCAAACACATTTTATCACAAAATTACCATAATGAGTCACAATGAGTGTTCATAAACATTTCATGTAATTTATTTCTGTGAGCTTTTAGAGGCATTAAACACCTCAGACGTCTGGTTCCATTCATCATCACTGTAAACAAATCTGACTCTGTCTAGAACGAAGCGTTTCACACCAAACCACTCTGAACGACTTTGTTTACACTTTATCCATTTAATTCTGCAGAAATTTGAAAATGGGTGGAGTTCCCCTTTAAGCTTATCATGTTGTGCAAAGCAATTCAAATGAGTGTCCTAATAACATCACATCATTTCAGCTGGTCTCAGAAGGAGTTTCCGTTTGAGTCGTAAGGACCGGCAGGGTTCTCCTGGAGAGTCTCGGCCTGCGGAATCCGGAGAAGCCGAGTTTCTCACCTATGAAGAGGTGACACGCTATCAGCAGAAGCCTTTAGAGAAACCCAGGCTGGTGGTGCTAATCGGTGAGAATAAAGATGGACAAAAAAATGTTCATTTTGCCAAGTGAAAACTTATATGTAGGCAATATATATGTTGTTTCTCTACATGAGTTTGTTGTAAGAAAACTTTAGATTACTGAAGTTGGACTGTTGAAGTTGTTTATAGATATGTTTAATAGTTAGTAGTGTAATAGTTTTAGTGAAATGCTCTTCATCTGTTGACAGGCAAGAAGCTTTAAACAAGTCAAATAATCTGTCAATAGAGCAAGATAAGTGCATGTTGGAAAAGTTCACGTTTTCCTTAATATAAACACTGTTAAAGCATCAAAACAGTCATGAAATCTGTGTTCTGGGATGATATTGCCACCAGTACCAAGAGAGTGTACTCAACTTTGCTGCTTTTTCTACACACCATGTACCACACACTATCTACTTGAGGGGGGCTATACTTTAGAAAACCAGACTAATATTCTTAAATGAACTTTTGATGCAGTATGTGAATATTGTTCACCGTTCCAAATGTACCATTAACTCTGCATTCCTCTGCATCCCTTAAAAGCTGCAAAAATCCAAGTTTTAAAGGGCAATTGCACTAATTTTGGTACATTTCTCTAGAACAGAGTATTTCATATTAGTGCTTAGTGTGTAATTGTGACGCAGTTGTGTGCTAATCTCCAGCCATTTAGTGGAGGCACAGTTTTTAACTCTCTCTCTTTCTCTCTCTCTCTCTCTCTCTCTCTCTCTCTCTCTCTCTTTCTTTAGGGTCTCTGGGGGCTCGGATTAATGAACTGAAACAAAAGGTGATCGCTGAGAACCCTCACCGCTATGGAGTAGCCGTTCCACGTGAGTAATCTTTTGCTTCTATGAAAACCTCTGGTCTCGAACCTAAAAGAGCAGGACAGATGAGAACCGTTCTCTGGGCAGAAGGACAGAGTCTTATCCTCAATGGTATCATTTATGAACTGACCAGGAATGTCTTTGATGTGAGCTGCAGTGATAAGAGCTAAACTCCATATGTGGAGGCTCACTGAGGCTCACTGTGGAAATGTATTCTGACAGACACCACCCGACTCAGGAAGAGTCATGAAAAAGAGGGCGTGGAGTATCATTTCATCTCAAAGCAAGCCTTCGAGGCGGACATTCAGAGTAACAAGTGAGTTCTACTAAGGCATTTATGATATTTATATGACACTTTTGGTTCATCTTTAGGCAATTAACTCGTAAAACCTGCAAAGCACAGTACTCTGTATGTGAGTAAATGTATGTTGCCTGCATCATTACATTATACTTTTAGTTCAGCTGCCTTCTGCTTTCTTGTGCTTTTTTCAGGTTTATTGAGTATGGGGAGTATAAAGATAACCAGTACGGGACAAGTCTGGAGTCCATTTGCAGTGTACTGGCCAGAAACAAAATGTGTCTAGTGGATGTGCAACCTGAGGTGAGAATTTTTAATGATTATAAAATTATATTTATATTATACATAGGAATTATACACTCACCAATTGCCTCATTAGGTACACTTCCCTGTGTCTACACTCCACTTACCATATAGGAGCACTCTGCAGTTCTACATCTACACATTGAGGCCATCTGGTTACCTGTATACATGTTACCCTGTACATCAATGGTCAGGTGGCCCGCACAGGCCCACCACAGAGCAGGCATTATGTGGGTGGTGGATCATTCTCAGCACTGCAGTGACACTGTTGTGGTGGTGGTGTGTTAGTTATCTGTTGCTGCACAGTTTGTGTCATCCTCTAGTCCTTCATCAGTGCTCACAGGATGCTGCCCACAGGACGCTGCCCACAGGATACTGTTGGCTGGATATGTTTGATTGGTGGAGAATTCTCAGTCCACTCACACCAGCACAACACACACTAACATACCACCACCATGTCAGTGTAACTGCATTGCTGAGAATGATCCACCACCCACATAATACCTGCTCTGTGGTGGTCCTGTAGGCGTCTGGACCATCGAAGTACAGGCTCGAAGAACTTGTAGAACTACAAAGTGCTACAAAGTGGAGCTGATAAAATGGACAATGAATGTAGATACAAAGTAGGTCTACCTAATAAAGCAGCTGGTGAGCATATATTCTGGTTTCATTCAATATTCTCAGCTTTTCTTTCGTAATGTTTAATAATATTAATAAATTTTATTAATTATTAATTTTCTTTGTGTTATTAGTTGAATTATTATTTAATTATTAGTAGTTTGTGTTATTAGGCTTGAACCACAAAATTTTGTATGATTATAGTGTGTGTACACTAATAGGCTGCTTGTGCTTTTAAGCCAATTCAGCTTACAGTGGTCATCCGGGTTCATTCAAACATTTTCATTTAAAGTCTTTTGTGTAATATATGTGTAATATGTGGAACGTTAATATCTTTAACTCTTATACCACCACAGTCAGTCAAATGTTTTTGGACACCCCTCTAATGTGACTACAGCAATTACCTGGAGTACCACAGCATCTGCCTAGCAACACCTATGAAACTACCTGGGATACTGCAATATAGATACCATGGCCTTAACACCTTAACTGCAATACTTCAACAACCATCTGACACCAAGCAACACCTAATAACAGCTAGTATACCACCGCTCACCCTCACCAGTCTCATGCTATTTGCATATAAATCAACATGATGCAAAAATACAGAACATCAGTGATTTATTCAAATGGGATTTTATGATTGACCGTTTTGGAGCTACAGCATTTTGTGTGGTTAGACTTCATTTTGGTTCCTTACATATTCATATATATATATATAGATAGATAGATAGATAGATAGATAGATAGATAGATAGATAAAGCTCTGGAAAAATTTAAGAGACCACCTCAAAATGATCAGTTTCTCTAGTTGTACAGTTTCTGGGTTTGTGTTTGACCAAAATGAGCAGTTCTGTTTTATTCTATACACTACTGGAAACACGTCTCCCAAATTCCAGATCAAATATTGTATTTTAGATCTGTTTATTTAGAAACTGACTAATGACGCCTCCAGAACATTCGAATGAGGTGGCGCTCATCACGGTCAGTAGAGAGTGGTTTTTGCCCTCTCCCAGTCTGTAGCTGTATTGTCCTGTGTATTTGCTCCTTGACCTTGTTTTTATGAACCAGACGCTCACTGTATCTGCCAGTAAAGCTAGAACCGAACCTTCTGCTCCTCACTAAGAACCTGCTGTACATGTAGAGATGCTGATTTAAGAATAAACTGGAGTGGTCTTTTATTTATTTCCAGAGCTGCTATTTATTTACACATACATACATTAATACAAGCATATTCAGCATGTTCCACTTATAATATGATTATATGCTAAGACAGGATGCTGACTCTGTGGGTCCAGCTGCAGAATGTTTTTTCCAGGGCAGATCAATCTGAAAAAAAGCTCAGTTTGTCATGTGCCACTTTTTCCCATCAGAAAAGAGGGCAGTGTAAAACTGAGCCAGAGCGTGAAGGCAGGGCTATGCAGTTTTGCTCATATTGGCAAGTTATAAAATATTCTGCTTGAAGATATTAATTCACTGGCACACACGCCATCCTGTGCACTGCTGTGACTGAGGTTTGCTAAACCCCACGAGATATAGATGAAGAGTACCGTAGCTGGGAGAGTAGTTTACTTTAATGTAGAAATATGTATTATGTGTATTGTGTGTATTATATGTATTATTAAGGCACTTGCTATGGTTTGCTAATATTTATGCTGGGTGATTAGCATCAATGAAACCTGGTGGAAACACAGTGCTGGTTTCTTTAGTTTATCCATTTACTGTGATGTATGATCAAGTGGTCTTCTTGCCCCAGTAACACCGCCCATAAATATTCCCTCCACTTCTTCTGGGTAACTAAGGGTCAGATTTCAGCAGAGCGTGGCTATTTTGTTGATCTTAAAATTCCTAATAAAACTAAATGTCCCTCGTACGTGCAGCTCTTAACTACATCCCCAANTTTAAATTCCTAATAAAACTAAATGTCCCTCGTACGTGCAGGTCTTAACTACATCCCCAAGCGGCATTCATGTTGCAAGAAAAGCTTAGTCTAGCAAGACTCAGCAGATGCATTATCAGCCAGTTATCTGTCTTATGTTTCACACATGTTTCAGTTACATGTCACATGAACAATCACAGTAAAATGTCAGTGAGGCAAAAAGTCCAAAGAGCAGCACTGTATGTTTATATGCTCTGTCATGGACAGCATCACATAAAACATGTTTTTCGGTCTGAGTGTCACATGAAAGTGTCCTTCATCTTCATCCCTCGCAAACAAGTCATATGTCCAACACAAGGAACAATTTCTGCAATTTCTGGAATAATATTCTCAAGTTTGTATTATGTATATTTGGCTTTTTTCACATATTCAGGCACCATTCACTATTTTATAGTTTTCCCATCTTTATTTCCTGAATGGCCCCTCATGAAAACTGGTAAGGGTCCCTCATTCAGAGATTTCTTCTGAAGCATGTACTGAGTTTTGTGTGTGTGTGCATACATGTGTGTGCGCACATCCCACTATATCATGGTAAATATATACTCAGTATATTCTTATCCTGTTTTTTTTTTATCAGGCTCTGAAGATCCTGCGTACAGCAGAGTTCAAGCCCTATGTGATATTTGTGAAGCCGTACCTACCTGAGGATCGGTGCCAGCGCAGTGCTGCTACATCACCAGGAGGGGGTGATAACGGCCATATCACGGTCAGAACCTTTACAGTTCATTAGACATGTCTGACAGCTATGGAACTGGAGTACCTGGGCTTGTTACATAGCTAATTAGATGGATCAAGTTAGAGGTATCATAGAAAAACGTGAATATACTGAACATACAGCACTGTGCCAATGTCAGAGACCATATATTTATTTATTATTTATTTATTATATTTATTAAATATATATTTACAGTCTTACTGTCATTAAGTACATTTTTATATATATATAACATATTAAATAGAAAATTACACAGAAGCCTAAATATAGACTAAATATAGTTTCATTTTAGTTTTATAGTTTTCAATTTTATAGTTTTCAATTTTAGTTCACTCTTTATTACAGCTGCCATTATTTTCAGTGTACATGTTTTTAGTTATCTGTAGGTGTAAGGGGCCGGCCGCGCCGTGGTCCGCCTGCCACCAGAGGGAGGCCACGCTCTACCACTCAGTAATCAGGCTGATTGAGTACACCTGGTTAGCGCCCTTATAAGGACTGCCCACTGTTCAGATGGTGTGGAGTCTCAATTCTGTTCAGGTCATGCCATGTAGTAAAGCTTGTACCTGCTCCGACAAGACAAGACAAGACAAGACAAGACAAGACAAGACAAGACAAGACACGTTTGCTCACCAGCCGTCCTGGGTCCTCTCCCTCAAGGCTGCTTCTGGTTTCTTTCCCTTTTTGAGAAATTCTTTTCCCAGTTATCTTTAGTTTTAGAGTTTAGAAGATACTCGTTCCTCTTTCCCGAGTATCTGCCTTTTAGTTTTGTGATACAAACTGAGTGCCCGCAGTTTGATCGCCTTCTTTCTGTCAGTTTGTTTTCGGCACCTTTGTTCTTGTTTTCCCGCTGTTTCTTTACCCTTTGTTTATATCACGGCTGTGCAGACTTCGTTTTCACCTTTGTGGTGGTGCAGTGGCTAGTGCTTTGCCCTCGCAGCGCTTCTGACCCCGTTGATGGCAGTTCGAACCCCGCTGGTTGTATTTTCGTTTCGTCCCTCACGTCTGTCTTTCGTGACTTTGTTCATTTTTTTCCTCCCCCAGGTATCAGTTTACTTCCTCCCTTTTCCGTTTATATCCCTCGAGTTTGTCCCTCCTTCCCTCCGGCAAACTCTTCTCATCCCACTCAACCACCACTATACCACTACCCTAAAGTAGTGGTTAGCACATACACCTCCCGCACGTAGATCACCGGTTCAAACACCGATCTCTGTATCTGTTTTCCCCCGTTGTAACAACATCTGCGTTTGAGTCCACCCTGGTGGAGGTTTCCATCAGGGAGTTCAAATAAATAAACGAGGCAGCAATCCAGAGAGGACTCTCTCACTGTAAGGACTGTTGCCCTGTTACAGTAGGAATGTTTTTTCACACTTCCAAAAGTTCATTCTTAGAAAATGGTTGTGTTTTCTGCTTTTCATTATCCCTAACACACTCTGTGGTGTTGAGGTCTGTACTCTGTGGTGGTCCGTCCACTGCTGAGAACACCAGCAGCTACTTAGTTTGATTTGTAGATTTGATTTTTTTAATGTCTGGGTTGTTTTCTGAGTAAGGGCATCTTGAGAGCTACACATCCTTACAGACTCATAGTGCTGACCTGTTGTATTACAGTGAAAAGGGGAACAGAAACAGTTTTACTTGCTTTATTTGAATTTGCTTTGACTTGCCCCTTCCTGATGCCACAGGATTATCCTCTGTCTAATCTTCTCAGGCTATTTCGACTTGATAAAGGGTGGTCTTTGACTTTTGCACAGTATTGTACATTTTACACTGACCACAAATAATATACTATGTCATGTTACAGTTCCACATGGGAAAACACTAAAATGCTGGGCAGAGGCAGTCTAGGACCAGGGCTTAACCATTATCTAACTTTATCGGTAATACATTCAGAAGCTTAACTTTGTCCATGTTGGCCATGGTAAAAATGGATCAGCATGCAGAACTGGAGCTTTCTGTGGTGTACTGTGTGTGTATATACAGGAAGGATAATGCTGTCTTTATTGTTGGATGCTCTGCAATAGTTTCTGAGTGATATAATAATTATTGCTCAGAAATATAGTCATCATAAACACACCTTCAAAACTAGATCGATATTGATGCACATATTACCAGTTTCTTTCATCAGAGTGATGATAAAAGATTCCTAATCACAGGATTGCTTGTAAAAAAGCTTTGTTAGATCCCGTTCCTTACATATTAGTGCAGTGAGAGTCGATTAAAAGGCAGAAATAGACTCTTTTTATCAGCATAAAGATAAACAGCTACAGTAATCTACTTTTGTCGGCGTTGCTTATAAGATGACCAGCTGATCTCTCTTTGTGTAAAGGATGAAGAACTGGCAGAGATGCGTCACTCAGCAGAACAGATGGAGCAGCAGTATGGCCACTTGGTGGACAGGGTCATAGTGAAGGAGGACTCCACCAGTGCCTGTGTGGAACTGAGGAACATTCTGGAGCGGCTGGAAAGGGAGCCACAGTGGGTGCCAGTCAGCTGGGTCCGGCCGTGACTCTCCTCCGCGTCCTCTAATATTGTGTTAGGAAGGTCCACGTAACCCATAGTCATCTGAGTTCACCACAAAGAAGCTGTATTCAGATGCTGGACACAGCTGTAAAGTCATGTAGTAAACTCATGCAAGTTTCATGCCACTCTGATTTTACACAAACACACTAGACCAACCTGGCAAACTGATTAATACATAACTGAAGTAGGTCAATGTATCATGTTCATTAATGATTGGAATATTACGCCTTTATTGAATAGACAGGTTCTGTCAGTAAGCATCAATAATCTTTTTTACAGCAAGTGATGTAGAAAACACCTAAAAACAAGCTTCAGCAAGGGTGTCATGAACAGCTACACATCCTTTCAGACCAATAGCGAGAGTTCTCCAGTGGAAGAATGGACAGAAACACACTGGTGGATGTTTTCAGATCTGAAGCACGAGTGGAGCTCTGTAACTTTAGAAAACTTCTTTAGAAAAAGTCTTTAGAAATACTGAAAAAATCCCATGAAAAAATGAATGAAGAATGAATAACTCATAACACTTAATGGCCGCTTCGACTGAATGACTGAATTGTGATCTCTGAAGTTGCACGGTACTGTATGTACTGCTCACATGAATGAAATAGCAGTGGATTACGATTAGCCTAATACAAAAACTGGTAGTCACAATTTGGTGATGTGACAGAGAGTCGTCTGAAATGCATCACAACATGGACTGTTGTCACGCTGGAAAAAAATATCACATAAAATTTCTCATATCTGTTTGTGTTTAAGTTATTTTAGTAAGTCAAACTATCTCCTTATACTGGCAGATGGTTTAACTTATTATAATAAACATGTCAAATTTTCTGCCAATATAGTGACAAAATTCAGCTTACTAAAATCGCTTAAAACAAGCAAAAATACATCTAGAAATAAGATCCAGCCTTAAAATATGAAATATAAGATATGTCAGCTAGATAGATAAGATCATTTTACTTGCCAAGATACCATTTTTGCAGTGCAGTTTTGCTCTCTACTAGTACCAAACAGTTTCATGTCTTTCCTGCACCTCAGTCATTTCATAACCAATAATCAAGTCTTAGGCAAATGTCTATCTTGGCAAGTGCGTAACCCAGTTGCTAACAGAATGCTGGCATTCAGGCACACCTGCTTCCGTTTCCTCCACCTTGTTCCGTCTCGTGGCTGAAGCAACAGAAATGAATGTTTGACTGTCTACAGTGAGGTGCTTTTGGGCGCCCACAGTTAAATTAAACTTGTGGGACGTCTTGGTTGCTAGGACTTATATTACCACATGTACAATCTGCATCCATGGAGTTACAAATAATCCTCTCCACTGGGCCATTAACAGCTTTATGTGTTCGGATTCAGAAAACTAAGACACTGGTTACTGTTTACAGCGGATCACTCAAAGCCAGTTCATCATGAAGGTCTTTTCTGACATTGAACTCCATCTGTCTGTGGTGACTGTTTATATTTAGCTGAAAGTAAAAGATGGTGTTAGTATATATACAGTATATATGTGTGTGTATATATATGTATATTTGCAGTTAAGTCTGGATTCATTACTGTACAAAAAAACTATTTTTATTTATTATTATTATTATTTGATTATTAATGTTTTTGTAACATATATTCTGTTAGGACTAAAATGATGACTGCTGTGCTAGCTACTTTATCCTTAGTTGCCCGAATATTATGAAATTGCAGTATTCTAATTTAATAGGAAATGAATAAAAATCTGAACCGAGGAATGAGGCATGTTTTTAAATTGGGGGTAATGTAATACTATGGTACATTATGACCATGTATCCTTTAGAGCGTAGGATGTTTTTAATGCACTGTGCATTGTGTGATTCTGAAATAAGACCCATTCTTGTGACTGTTTCCTCTTTTTTTGACCAAGCGTGCTAAGACATAGTTATGGCTATAATACTGGAACTCTTTTATTTTTATATTGTGTGTAAGAGGCCTGGAAATCGAATAAAGTGTATACATTTTCGTAAAGGGATTTTGGCTGCAGTTTCTTCAGATCCGTAAACATTGTAATCTGCATGGATAAGAACAGAATTTGTTTAGCTACTCCAGACAATGGTTAAAATCCAAGGGTAGACTATAAGACTATAGGAGGAGAGAGAACTTGGGCTGGAGGTCTCGGTGGCTTCTGTATGAGCTAATAGGACAGATCCCAATTTGATTAACAGACATAAGACTGAGAGAGGACTAATGAATGGGGAGAAAAGGTTCAGAGGAGATGAGATTTTGGTCAAATGTGTAAATTTTGTTATGGGAAACAGAAAATTGTGGAAGGATCTCATGTCACAACCTATCAAATTCGAACTCCAAACAATTATTGGCCAACAAATTCTGAGGAAGTTGTGCTGTCAACTCTTGCATATAAAAAAGAAGTGCACAATCACTTCCCTTTTCACTCCATACCAGTCTAGAAGGAGTGCTGTGAGTTAAGCATCAAACTTCATTCCTTTACTCTCCAAGAGCCTCTCCAGTGGTGAAAAGCAGTGCCAATGTTAACTCTTGTTTTGCTTCTATTTATATCGCTTTTTTGGTTTGTTGCTGAATGTGGTTTCCTGCTGAGAGTGTACGCCTTTCAAGAGCTTCAGCCATTACTGTGATTACTGTTCCAACATGTCATTTAATGATTTAACCTGGAGCAGAACCTGCAGAGTCAACATGAGGGACAAGAGGTTAGAATATGCTGTCGGGCAGCAGCACTACTTCTTCATCCTCTCATCTTCAACTGATTTGGCTCGATGCTACAGCAACTCACTTTCACCTCTTCAGGTACAAAGCAGTAGTATGAGAGAGGACAGGTCCAAGCTAGTTGATTACTATGCTACCTTTAGTAGAAATCTCTGCAAAATGATACACAGATGTCTTTGGCACACCAGCAAAATTGATATTTCTTCACACTCTGTTCATAACTGTAGTTAATTTTGGAATGTTTTAAACTAAGACTTTTACATATTTCACCTTTAAACATGCAGGCTCGTTTGTCTCCCTTGCCTCATTTGCTTGTTTCTTAGTTTCTTCCTCTGAAGAAATGAGGAAAAGATGCTAGTATATGATGGAATCGATGAGACAAGTGCTCGTCAAATGAGACATTCTTTACCCAATCAGTGTTTTCACAGATCTGTCTATAAAAAACACTTAAATTCTACTATCTTATCTATTGCACATGGGAGTGCTTCATAGAAATTCAGCCACATCAACAGTTTAATGAACTTTTCATCACCCTAATAAGAAAGAATCCACAATGACCATCCTTTCGAGAAAGTCCACAATGAATACGGTGAATGGAGCTAAACAGCAAAAAAAACAGAAAAAAAAGTAAACCACAATGGCTTTTTTTAATTATTTAAACCATGATAGCAATAACAAAAGAACAACTGACTGACACTAAATAGCAAAAACAAAAAAATAATTTCGTGGGTGAGTGTGTTATTGGTGAGGGTTCTCATTTTAAAGTCTAAACTGACCACAGTTTATTATATTCCAACTTCTGCCTGCCTCCAAAATGTCTTCTGAGGTATGATTATGTCACCGTGCACCATGAAGAAAAATATTAAGCAAACAATATCATGTTTCCCAATATCATGTTGGAAATGCAACATGATCACATTGATTTTAAGATCGTGCATCTTCAGCCATTGTGCTGCAAGACGTAATTTGCACAGTTTTGGTGTGCACCACTAGATGGCAGAATTGGCCTGGTGCTGTTTGTCTTGTCCACCGGGCCTGGCTTCTTCATGGCTCTTCTATTTTATAGCAGTCATTCTGTTAGCAATAAGAGTGAATGTTGATATGTGTCAGCGGACATTTGTTAATCTGTTCACTTGATGCAAATTAAACATCAATGTTAACCTACTTGTTTGCATTCAGTCCAACACCAACGTCCTGCCAAGTAAGCATCAGATTCTTTCCTAATGGAAAGCAGACATTAAAAGTAAAATTTTCATACATGGGGGTTGATGTATCAACTTTAAGGGGCACAAAAAAGGAAAAGTGCTTATTCTGGAAGGTCCTCCTTTATTCCACAAGTGGATATGACTCAAACATGCCTACATTTATAAGGCTCTTTTAGAAAGGTTGCCGGCCCATGCCCAGTCTATTCCATTTTTAAATGCGGCCTTATACTTGCAATAGCTGTGCAAATATTGCCAAATCATGCAACACTGCCCACACTTCATCCGCTGGCACAGCTGGCCCAGGCTGGGTCTACCTTGGGTCAGTGCCTCAAGGTGCCTAGAAAATGCTGACCAAAAGCTACCATGTACGTACTGTATGAGAAGTATAGTATGCTCTATGCTCCCAACTGCTTTCTGCTTGGCTCCTGAACAGGTGGCATAAGATGAGAAGGTTCCAGTATTACGGGTTGAGGGGGGTCGTTAGGGGTGCAGTGCAGGGCTGAGCATGCTGTGCAGTGATTTGCACAATCGTCTGGAGGGTGGAAATCTTGAAAGTGTGCCAAAGCAACCGGAGAAGGCAATGTTAAAAATAGCTCTGTCTGTTCATGCTTAGTCACTCATATCCCGGGGAAACGAGAGGGGCTCGTCCTCGTCTTCCCCTCACAAGGAGAAGAATGGCTTGATATTGGGTGCTGGTCTCCATGAGGTCGTCAGCGCCATAGTGCCAGATTTCTCAAAACCCCATAGCATGGCAAAACTATGGTTACTGTGTAAAAGAAGGAGAACACTCAGTGTTAAGGGTCTTGTAAGCACTGTTCCATGTAAGCACTGGTCAGGTTTCAAAAACATACCATTCACTCTCCAGCACATGCGGTCTATATATGTAACCTAAGATGCAAAAACAGCCTGTGTTGATTTTTCATTGTTTGTTATGTCACAAAGCACAATGCATTCAACAGCAGCTTAGATCTACCAATTTACATTAAAGCTATACTGTATGTAAGGAGGGTTTCACCCCAGACATCTTTCTGAATAAGCTGCAATACAAGGCAGTCAATCAGAATATAGATCATTTACATATACCAGTCTTAAAGGCACAGTAACAAACACAGTCTGTGTAATTTTGAAGAAGAAAATGAAAGGTTGGAAAATGGTTATGTAAAAATGTTGCATATAAATTAATGTAACTAGATTTTATTCCAGGCAATTTTGCACAGTTTCTATGACCCCATTTGTAATGAAATGCTCACTCAATGTAAAGGGCCACGGCTGTTTACAAATGGTGTAAAAGTGTAGTTGTGAGGTTTTCTTTCTTTCGTAGTGAAGATAAGATCATTGATCATGACCTAAAAGGAAACAACTGCACATACACACTGAAAGAAGTGCATATTGTTTTACTGCACACTGATGATACCTCAAGGAAGTATATATGCAATGTTTTTTCATCACATTCTAACAGTAGAATTTTCCATTAAAACTTGATGAAATATTAAGAAAATTAATGCAGCCTCTTACTGGTCACAGGTATGCAATATTACACAGTGATGACAGGTGCACAGCCATGGTTGGGCTTTCACTGGAAATGCCTTTTTCCCTTTTTCATTATTCAGTGATGGACGTAAAGAGTAGAGCTGCTCTCGTTTTGTGGCAAATGATGTGGTTAACCACATGACTAGCAGCAAAAGGAAGGTACAGTTTACAGTACAAGCCAGTGTCATCCTTTAAAGGTTCAGCACAAGGAGGTTGGCTTTACTATTACTTTCTATTCATGCTCTCTGTTAGGAACCTCAATCCTAGTAACAGCAGTGGACAATAGTAATTTATTATCTGCCACTCCAAGTATCGATCCATTATTACAGTATCTTTGGAGGTTTTTTTTCCATTTATTTCTCTGCAGTGAAGGAAAACAAGTATTCAGACATTATGTTTTCGGTATTTAATATACTTACAGTGTATACATCCACTTCAAAACTACATACGTAATCTCTTTGGATTTTGTAGTGATATATATATGAAGTATGTATTCATAAACAGAAGCAAAAATCTGTATAAATAAAAGAAAAAAGAAAAAGAAAAGTACTGCACACACAGTCACAACTACTTATAAGTTTTAAGGCTCTCCAGTACTTCCCATGAGAATAGTGGAATGAGAATAGTCCATCCAACAAAAAGATCCAGCCAACAGCGTCCTGTGGGCAGCACCCTGTGGCCACTGATGAAGGGCTAGAGGATGACCAACACAAACTGTGCAGCAGCAGATGAGCTATCGTGTCTGACCTCTACAGAGTGAACCAGATGGATAATATCCTTTCTAATTTAATAGTAATCATATTATCAGAATAAAAATTGGAATAAAAAAAAGCAGAATCTTTGAAAATCTTAGAAGTTCTTCGTCTTGTTTGTTCCTCTTTTGCTTTAATGACAGCGCGTACTGGAGCTGGCACAGTTCCACATGTTGGTGCGCACATCTCTGACCTTTTCGAACAAAGGCCTTAACATAGTCAGGGTCACAAATTTGTTTAAATTTGAACAGTGACCTAGAAAAAGTGCCAAACCCTGAATCATTCCTCTTTCTTTTCTTCTTTTCTTTGTTCTAAAATGTGTTTATTTCAAAGATTAAATGAAAACAATCCCAGTTTATACAAGTTAGTCTTCTTTTGCATGGAAATAGTTCATCAGTATAAATTAACTGTAATAAATCAGTGCTATTAGTTCTCATGCTTGCGTACATTTTAGAGCGTGTTATTTTTGTGCTTTGACTTTTAAAAAGCTGTTGCACCATCCTGTTGTATTTTTCCACGCATTACAAAACTGATATATCAATAGCTGCGGGCTGTTCTGAGAGGGAAAATTTTCAATGCCAGACTCCAAGCAAGCCTCGGCTTGCTTTATACTCACTTCTCTGGTAAGCAGCTGTACAGATATGAGGTGAAAAGCACTCCCGCCCTGTATTGTTCTCCCTTGCACTCAGGAAAGCATCCATAACCCAACACCGTGAAAAAACAATACACTTCTGTTTTCATATCTGGATGCTGTGCCACAGTTCATAACCGTGCATCTGTAACATCAGGCACTTTGTATCCCATCTGTTTTCTGCATTCTAGAGATTACAGGACAGTGACACATGTACGATTCTTTTCCGCGCCAACAACAGAATTTCACTTTTTAACAGTGTTGGCTGGAGCTGTGACACGGTAGCTGCTGCTGGCAGCCCTGTTTTACACAAACGCACTGAGCAGCCTTAACTTCCTGTTTTGAAGGGCTGCGGAACTGACAGACCACTGCAGACTGTCGTTGTGGTAGCTGTGTGTGTACGTGCAGCGTATTAAATTCTGGAAACAGCTCCGACACCATCAGCAGACAGCGGAGTGGATGTAGACAAAGCTTAAAAGGTAAATCAAATATTTCAGTTGCTTTCAGCACATTTATCTAACTTCTCGTTCGAGTTGTTGTCATCACTGTCAGGAGAGAACCTCCAAAGTCTCTAAACTGAAAGTCTTACAAACAGATCAGAAAGATGGGATTATATAGTTTTGATGTGTAGAGTTTCTTTTAACTACCAAAAATGACATTCAATTCATTTTTGCATGACCATTTTATAATTTCTCTCTATCCCTAACAAAAAACAGGCTGTTTTCATAACCGTGCCTTTTAAGATTGATATATGTAAACTAGCTGTGTTTTGAATGGTTGCAATGTATTGTGCCTGTGAGCTAAAACACCCCTTATAACTTCAGTGTAAGTGGGCGGGGCTAAACTGCGGTCAGTCAAATCAGTGTAAATGAGCTGGGTCTTGTGAGATCACAGAAACAATGAATTTAAAATCGGCTGTTTCTGCAGCCTAGTTTTCCTATATGGACTGTATGGACCAGGACAGTACACTTTGTGATTTTAACAACTTTCAACTTCAAAAAACAAATAAATAAATAAATAATTGAGGGGAAATTGAATTTCCATTTTACAGGCCCTTTAAAGAACTCATGCACTTTTCTTGAGGTCCACTTTTGGCATTTGTGCTATTTTATATACTAATAACACACAATAAAACATCAAACAGGCCATTCTTGTTACTCTGCCTTTAAGGCTGATATACAGTGGCATGCAAATATTTGGTCTCCAACCAAAACATCATTGTCTATATACCTAAAAAGAGCAGTGCATGCAAGACAGCCCAAGCATCCCACAGAACTGAAAGCCTTTGCCAGGAAGGATGGGTGAAAATCCGCCAAACAAGAATTGAAAGACTCTCAGCTGCTACAAACAGCATTTATATGTTGTGTGACTTGCCAAAGGGGTGTTATTAAGTGCTTGGGCATGCAGGATGCCCAAACTTCTGCTTTTTGGGCATCCTGCATGCCCAAGCCCTTAATAACACCCTTTTGGCAACTTTTCCTTTTGTTATTTTGTAAAAGATGGAAATAAAAAAAAAACTTAATGCTGTTTTAAATGTTAAAGAAATGTGTATATATTTAACTTCATGTCTTTTGGAAAGCAGGTCATCTTTTACTCGCTTAGCTATTCACAGTTACAGAACTTTTGTCCAGGGGTGCCCAAACTTTCGCATGCTACTGTATATGTAAACAACCGCTGTTCTGAGTAGCTGCCCTGTACTGGTCTTGTTTCAAAAACAATTGTTATTTTTTCATGATTGAGGGAGCTAAAGAAATCTGCTGTAGGTGGATATGTGCTGGTTTTGTGACATCACAAAAACAACCTCAAAATGAGCTATTTTTGCAGCTTAGTTTCAGTCTAAGTGATGGCAAAACACTACGCTTTGAAACTTCAGTAATACTCCCTATACCACCTCGTACTCTTTGTGTGCTGTTTCTGCTATGGGCCCTCTAATGAAAAAGACCTTATGTGTTTTTATTGTTTAATTTAATGTAATTTTCCCAAGTTATGAATTTCAAATGTAAGAGAATTATTAGTGGAGACCAAACGTCCTACAGATTTAAATATGTTAGGTATTTAAGGGCAGTCAGTGGTCAGTAGATTATCAGTTATGCATCAGTTTGGAGAAATAACGAATGTAGTCACAATGTTTTGCAAGTTGTTGCTCTCCGACTAAGACTTGTTTGCCACATGCTGGTTTACCATAAGGTACCTAAACCAACAGCATGAGAGAAAACAGCAGGCCTGTCAGATGCAAATATGCTCCGGTAACACTTGTGATTGTCACTTTTCCTATTGCTTAGCTTGTTAGCATATTGGATTAGCAGGGCTGTGCAATGCACCAATATGGTCACACATGCTAGGAGAAATGAAAAAACAGCACAGTTTGTATGCAGAAAAGGGTTCCATGTAAGCACAGACGAGCAGAGCAAGGATTATTTTTGTAAGCAAACACTGAACGTGTCATCATTCATGAAATTGGTGGGCTTAATCTGAAAATACCAGCTAGAATGGTCAGGTGTGTAGAGGGGCCTAACCTGTTGCTCTGTTCCATAACTAATTCTTCTCGGACTTCTCTCTTTTTCTTTCCTCCTTCCTTAGTTTTAACTTCCTTTTCCAAGTTAGCAACCTCGATGCTGTAGGCAACTTGACTAAAAGCAAGCTAGCCAGGGAGTTAAACTACATATGGGTAATACTTTCTATTATGGCAATTACACACCTGCAGCCATGTGATAGACCTTTCTGTGTGCACATGCAAATGTCTTGTCAAGTACAAGTACGCATGGAAGGTACACTCATAGTCGTTTATTTGTAAGTGGCTCTACCCACATGGTGTGTGCAACATCAAACATCTTCCAAATGCCCAGGTCTCTTCAGGCGCAGTTATGTGGCCTACAATGCGAGCTCTCGTGTTGTTGTCCATCAGGTAATCTGGACACTACCTACAAGTATACAAAAGGTTCTAACAAAGTACAAAAGTCCAAAAGCTGTTTCTTTTGGGGTGGTAATATTGTATTGTGGTGTCACACAATGCCTGTGTTCTGTTTGTGTTAATAAACTAATTTTATATCCTTTAGTTCATTAGAAACCTAGACATGGTATTTTTGCAGGGACTTTTATTCTGAAAGGCAGGGCTAGGAACTGGAGGCTGTGTGTTATTGTAGCAGAGTGAGACAGAGAGAGCTGTCTTCTTACGTATTTTTGTGAGAACCCAACCCCCCCACATCACAATATGAACTACCTTCAAGCCTTTATGGTTGGACCAATTCCAGTGCCTTAAGCAAAGCAAAAGCAATGCATATGTCCCATGTGCCCCCGATGAAATATAGAATTTGACACAGTTTGGACAAAAGCAGTAAAACTGTATTCCAAAATAAAAGCACACAAGACTAATATAAAATCCTGAATGCTACAAATGGACCACTGTAAGACTAGTTTGGCCTTTTCTCAGAGCTTCTGTTTCACTCTTCACTGTGGTTTGCTTGGGGAAGGCAGCACTGGCACAAACCAAAGTAAGAAACATGTAGAGTTAATGAAAGGCATTTATTGCACCACTTCACAAACAACTTCTGCTTGTCAAAATGTCTTCCCTTTTTGAAGCCTGCTGATAAACAGGGCATATCTTCAAGCGCAGACCAGAACACATTTTCCGAACCACGTCTGGCTCCTGAGGTATGCGGTGTCAGAGTAAGTTATGTTAACACATTCAGGGTCATCCAAATGCAGTTAGTGACCATGATGTGAAAACTGATGACAAGCGTGGAAAAACCCGCGAGAGCATTCATATACGATATCTTATCATCTTAGTTATATAATTAAAAGCTCTGAGCGTTCCTTAACAGGCCCAAAAGTCATAACATTTATATGGACCTATGTACCCAAAACAACCATAAATCATTTTTACACGACCCCTTGGAATTAAACATGCTGTTTTTGTTACTGTCCCTTCAAGACTGATATATGTAAATAAGCTATGTGCCTCATCCAAAAAGCAGCCCTGGCTGAAATACTTTATAACTTCAGTATGCATTGATGGAGCTAAAGTGCTGTAGGCTAAACGGGATCAATATTTCACTGAGAAAAAAGGGGGTTTTCATGGTATGGGCCCTTTAATGCATTGTGTAATGAATAAAGCAGCATTTCATTACTTTTTACATTTAGAATAAATATTGTTGACTGATTTACAAGGTAGAAACTAGAAGCTACTAAAAAAAAACAAAAAAAAAAACAGAAAAAATACTGCTCTCTTATTGTCAGTTACCCTATCTATTCCTTCTCACAACATGGAGTGAGGTTTTATTTCCCCTATAATAATCCAGATGACTTAAAGGTCAGTAAAAGTAATCTAAAAATGGGAATTTATAAATTTAGCATTTCTTCATACACTGTAGCATGTATGACTGAATTTGGTGACATTTCACAAAGCGCTACTGTGGCATTTATTGTCTTGGAGTCTTTCTGCACGGCACATTTTAGTATTCTTCCTTCTCAGCCACAACTAATGCAACTCATCTTCTGATAAACAAGCTTTCGTTGGGTTAATATGGCTGTGTTGGGCCTGAGGAAACACAGATATGCGCTGAACCGGGGAACGTCATGGCCAGAATTAGGAAACATTGGCCTGCTACTATTACAGCAACTATACTGACTATTCACTGCATGAAGGGAGTATGACTGTCTGAAACCATGCAAACCATTATCAAGCTTTTTCTCCTAAATTAAATATTACTGGGACTGAAATGGGCTTTACCTGTGCTGAAATGGGCTTTACCTGTACTGAAATGGGCTTTACCTGTGCTGAAATGGGCTTTACCTGTACGGAAATGGGCCTGCTTTTTGTGTGGCACTAAAAGGCCTCTGACATTGTGATAGAATCCAACCATTTTAGAGTGTCTATGAATGTGTTCAGGTAACCAGGTCAGTGCATTGTCTTAGAGTAGTAGCCTAAGTCAAGGTGACTGGACTTATGGTATAATCTTTAAAGATTACAAGATTATACCATACGTCTAGCTACCTTGACTTACTTAAGAATAGATTAGACCCCACTACGCTTTAATGACACTGAGTTACAGCACATTTCATCTCCAGTGTGCAAATGTGAAAATGCCACACTGTGACTAAAATGCACACTGGTTTCACAAAAAAAAAAAAAATCATGTAAAGAACCGTCTTAATTAAAGACCCTTTTGTGAAAAAATGCAGGAAAATGTCACATGCAGCAACTTATTTTCTTATTAAATTACTTTAATGTCTCTGCATAATTTTCTTTTATGTTGTATTTTTGTCTTAAAGAGCAATATGTACGATTTCTAGTTTAAAACGTTCCAAAATTTACTACAATAATTAACAGAATGTAAAGAAATAACAGTTTTGATGGTATGCCAGAGACATTTATGTTAGCATGGTAACCAGCTAGCTCCAGCCCGTTTGGTTTCGTAATACCACTTTGTACATCATGTGATGACAGTGTGTTACTGTAGCAGTGAGGCTGCCATCAGTCCAACATGAAAGGATGAAGAAATAGCAACCATGTTGAAGGTCTTGATCCAGGTTAGATCATTTAAGGGCAGATACACATAACAGTGGGAGAAGCTCTTGGCAAGCAACCTTTATAACAAACACTGATGCCTGCTTTCGGAAAGAATCCACACTTAGCAGCAAACGAAAGAAGTGATATAAATAGAAGCAAGAGTTAACATTGGTGCTGTTTTCCACCGCTGGAGATGCTCTTGGCGAGTAAAGGGTTTGATGCTGAAACTCGTAATGTTTCCTCTAGACTGATAAGAAGTGAAAACGGAGGAGGACGGACCATACATTTTCTGGTGATATGTCACCCTCTATTTCTGGAGTATGAATATGACAGATTGCATCATCTTACAGACTGCTCCTTTAATAACTCTACTACTATCAAGCCAACATTTTGAGAAGTCACTACTTTGAGAAAATGAGTCACTATTTAGAGGCACTGAAGTAAATAGTTTTGAGAAAATTAGTACTTCCCATCCAGGAATTGAGAACAGTAAAACAGCCATTTTCGTCGTCTACCTGGCTTCCACAGAAAATAGCTGTGATCCACAAAACTTCTTCTTTGACTCCACTTCCCCTGCATCTCACTAGGTCTCCGCAGTAATGGAGGATCAGGCCTGTTTGCTCCGCCCCTCCTGGCTCTCAGCCCTCGCACGCGCAAGGCGAATGATCCCGTTCTGCTCGCTGATTGGCCGTGCTGTCTTGTGGCTGCTCTCTGATTGGTGGAGGCGCAGGCTCGCGCATAGCGGAACGGCCCAAAAAGCCTGGAGCAGCAGTTGAAATCCGCTCTGGTTTTCAAACGCAGCCGGACTGCGGGGGGGGCGTGCCGACAGAAACGGGCTGCTTCATCGCTCCGGCGTGGCTGGGAACACGGTGGAGGAAATGTGAAAAGTGTTTGTTAATATATTTGAAACTGAATTGTTTTCGTCAAGCGGACTGTTGGGTTTGTCGCTAAGGGGCTTCACAGCGTTTCCGAATGAACTGCACCAGGTAAGAGTTAGTGCGTCACTGAACTGGGGAAAGTAGAGGAGCAGAGAAACCCGAGTTAACAAGGTGAATACTTCGGTGTAACGTTTACTTTAGGTAGCTGGTTTGACTTCGTTCGGATTTTTCCGTCGTTACTGTGACAGTTTTGGAAAGTTTTAGCTGCTCTTGTGCTCATCTTGACTGGATGCCTGTGTTTTACTGCGTAGCTGTCAAATCCAGGCTGTTCAAGGACTTACAATGAATTGGATGCCACTTCATTCAGATTACCATTTCTCTAAATGCAGCCAAATATGCATGTTTTATTTGCATTTCCCCCAAAAAGCCACGAATCTTCTAATTCCAGTCTATGTAAATGATGTAATGACTTGACCAAATGTCCTGCTGGTCTTACACCTGTGCTGACTTCATCACTTCTTGATTCTTTTTTATTTGCCCCATAACAGAGTTTTGCACATCCTGAACCCCAGGCCGATGCCATCTCCGATCATGCCCGTGGATGTGGCCATGAGGATCTGCCTGGCGCACTCTCCACCCCTCCGCAGCTTCCTAAGCTCATACGAAGACTGCAAGTCCAGAAACTTGATCAACCAGTACAAGCCACTGAGGCCGTGCATCAGCTCGAAACCCAAGGTGGAGGCCACCAACCGGGCATGGAAGGGTCCTAAGGGCAAAGCCCAGAAGAGGGTGGTCTTTGCAGACTCCAAGGGCCTGTCCCTCACAGCCATCCATGTGTTCAAGGAGTTTGAAGAGGACCCTATGTCCGACTTGCAGTTTGAGTTTTCGGACTTGGAGAACGCTATGGTGGGCTTGAAGGTGGAGAAGGAGAAGAGTTTGGTTTTGGACTTCCCTCAGCCTGCTGCAGACTACCTGGACTTCCGGAACCGCCTCAAGAAAAACTTAGTATGTTTGGAGAACTGTGTAATCCAAGACAGATCTCTCACAGGCACAGTGAAAGTCAGCAACGTGAGCTTTGAGAAGTCCGTTCATGCGCGGATAACGTTCGACTCCTGGAAAAGCTACACGGACTTTCCTTGTGCCTACATGAACAATGTTTACGGATGCGCGGATATTGACACCTTCTCCTTTGCCATCGACCTGCCGAGTTCGCTGGCCCCTGAAGATCGAGTGGAGTTCTGCATATCCTACAAAACACATGACCAGACACACTGGGATAATAATGACGGCAAGAACTACAGGTTGATACATGAAGACAATGACAGTGACCACTCCAACCATGTCGCTCCAACAGCGTCTGAAATCAAGAGCCCTGGCAAAAGGCCAGAGATGGAGTTTGATCAGTTTGGGAGTCCAAGGACATCCAGTGGCTTTTTCCCTGAGTGGCAAAGCTGGGGTCACATCGAGAACAACACCCCCTACTGGTGAGGCCACATGGTGCAAAGCACCTGCCAACAAAGCCACAGGAAGTTCTATGGGTAACATCTGTAAGAGGAAATGCTGAAAAATGAGTTCCTGGCTCTGTCTTGGAGATCTAAGACTTATAGCAAGACTAAGATCCTGAATAAAATCGTAAAAAAAAAAAATCACCTGTTCTTTTCAAACTGAAAACTGACCCCATCAAAATGTGTGGCCTTATTGGCTACATTCATGATTTAAAAAACACGTTTTTCTGATTTTTAATATATTCGCAAAGTTAGAAACTATGAATTTTTAGTCACTTAGCGTCCACTAATTCACCATTTTAACACCCTACACTGGCAGTTACGGTTGACTTAGCCAGGTGCTCAACTTGATGGTTTAATTTTTCCTGATTCTGCTGTGCACTAAAGCACTTAGATTTGAAATGTTCTAATCGGATCGTTGTTAATATAGATTGCCTTCCTTCCTTGTAATTCTGATTGTTAATCTGATTGTTGTTTGTTATAAAAATGGCATTAGCTATTTGAAAAGCACCGTCTTTTACAAGGGCAAATTTTTCCTCGCAAAACGAGACTATTGTGCAATTGTTTCCTTTAGATTTTTTTTAATTTTTTTTTTTTGATTTAATGCTCATTTTGTGAACTTGAAGATCAGTGTAAAACATTGACAGAAAGAATTAGTCTTGTCATATGGCTACTCTGAAACGCGGTGCATTTATCTAAGGGGGGAATTATCTCCTGCTTTTGAAATGTGATTGTTCTTGTAGAGGGGGATTTGCACTGTGTAAGATGCCTTTAAAACAAAGAATGTGAAAGTGGTATAATTTGGTACAACATGAAGTTGCTTCATATTGAAGCTTAGGTATTTTTTGTGGTACCATTTTATTAGCCACTTTCCAGGAGAAGCAATAACCTGAAACTAATGCATTATCGAAACCATTGTTAGACACTGCTGGCCATTAAATGTTTGTTTTTTCTTTTTTCCAATGCACATTTTCCTACATCTGTTTGTTTGGTTTTTTTAAGCAAAGCTGCATTGTACATACACTGTTCTTTTTTTTTTCTGCTGTATCTTCGCCTCCATGTTTGCTGCTGTGGTTTAGTTTGTCAGTGTTTCGTTGTATTGTTTCATTAGGCCTGTGGCATGTGAAACCCCTCCTGGCACTTGGGATGAATAATGAGGGAAACTGAATGTTATTTAAAGGAAGTGATAGTAAGTTTAGTTAGGCAGACCGAAGTCTGTGCAGTGGGGTAATGAATGAGAGTATGCATTGCCTTTCTCGCACTTGTTTCTTCTGTCTTCCAATGGAGAAAAAAAGGTCTGCTTGATGACCTTGGATGTGAATGGCTTTTTTGTTTTGGAAATGTTGGCTTACTGCTAGCTGCTGTTTATTTCAGAGATGGAACACGTATGTTGAATGTATTAAAGGCTGCGCTAACTATGCTGTATGCCTGATGTGTTTTTACAGCACGGAAGGTTGTCTGTCTGAGAGTATTTACGGTTTTCTGTGTTCCTTTTAGAAATAAAACCTAAATGTTTCTACTGTAACAGGCTCCTGTCTCAGTTCCTGCATGTACAGAGATGCTCATGGTCAAGCAGTTGCAGCGTGCATTGTAAGCAAGAGAATTTGATCATCAGTGTTGTTGAAAATGTGCTTGTTTAGCCTTATGCAATATCACTTTGCTTTTTGGTGGTTGTATACCACTCTGATTAACACTCTTTTGGAAATGCCAGTATTCACACAGTGGTAAGCCATAAGTAGTTTTATTGTCTCAAGCCTAGACTGCAGCCTAGTTAACACTAACCTCATGGCTCAATAGGACTGAGTTTCTAGTTGATCCACTGATTAAAATTGGGGAATGTGGGGGAGGGGAAGGCTATTCAGTGTGGAAACGGGCAAAACGGGGGGGAAAAAAAAAATGTCTCTCATTACAGGCCACTGAACACACAAACAGAATGGGGCAGTGGACAGTTTATTTTGGGAAATGTTTCAGCTGTGCAGATGATGTTTAAGGTCATCACAGCAGCGAGTATGAAGTCAGGGCCTACATGATCTGCTTGCTGTTAGGCAGTAGTGGAAGAGCAGTATTTAATTTTCGCTTTTAAGCTTGCGCAGTGTGCTGTGTGCCGGTCTAACAGGAAGTTTCATCCCGTGTTGACAGTCAGTGTTTTTGAAAGCTTTCTTCCCTACTGACCTCATTTACTGATACAGAAAATTGACTGTTTTCTCATGCCGATGTTTACTTCCCAAAAACCTGACACTACTGAAAGGAGGCGACCATGTGGCATTGATGGATCCAGAGGTGTAGTGATTGGTGTTAGGAAGATATTGAGTCTTTTAGTAATAACTGATGAGCTACCTGTACGTTTTTGAGAATGCACTATTGCATTCAGGTCATAGTAAAACATGACTAAACAAAAACAAGAATACCATCATAACATGGCAATAGCTGGCACCATGTTTTACATTATACGTTTTCTTGTATTGTGGTATGCTTTATTAATGGTTTTGTCCTTTTATCACTGCCCAGAGATTATAGCTGAAAACTAGCTAAATAATAATCTAAACGTAACATTCACAGAAGTGCCATTGCTGTGGCTAAAAGTCACCATCAGTGAACATAATACCCAACGAAAACTGAAAGGGGAACTTCATTTTTCAGAAATTCTAGATAATTAATTGGTTAAGGTTCATGGTTGCACTGTGGTCACATAGCAAGAAGGGCCTGGGTTCAATTCCAGGTTCAGGCAGCCAGGATCCTTTCTGGGTGGAGCATGTTCTCCACGTGTCTTCATCGGTTTGCTCCCACAGTCCAAAGACATGCAGTCAGGTGAACTGCCCCCCTAGGTACGAGACTGTGAAAGAATGTGCTTGGCTGTTTACCTGCCCTGTGTTTGAGTGGCAACCTGTCCAGAGTGTTTCTTGCCCTCCACCCAGTTTGAAATGGTTAATTGCAGAGGAACCTTTAGACTCAGATGTCTTTAACATGGTGGTGATGGGAACCAGGTATCTACAACACAAATATAGACATTTTACTCACCATCCAAAACCACCAGTGAACACAAGTTTTTATCTATGATGGTTGATGGCAAAATAATGATACATCAGAAGAAAAGTATCTTTTCTCTGTGGCCTATTTGCCTAACAACTCTCTGCATGTACCCTTCCACCATGCATGAATCAAAATAGAGTACAAATAGATTGTAAATTAACACTTTGTCACATATCTATCATAAAACTGTGCGTCATCAGTGCGTATATCTAACCACTCCCTTAAGAGCTTTCAGAGGCCATACACTCCGCAGATGTCTGTTTACCACCACCACCGTAAACAATTTTGACTCTGTAAGTTTCTCTAGAACTGAGCATTTAACATCAAACCAATCTGGGTAACTCTGTTTACGTCTGAATTATTCAGATTTCTTTTTCAAAATTGGTGGAATTTAAAGGCAATTTTTTGTCCCGTTGGAGTAAAATACAGTAAACAGACTGATAGGCACTCCTCCATGACCTGGCAAGCGTAGCACCTGGATTTGACCAGTTCAAACCTCTCCCACACTGTAAATTGTGTATTGTAAATCTTTAATAAAACACTGTTTTGGCTGCCTCCGTCTGATTAGACATGACACACTGGCAGACGAGACGCTGATTAAAATTCCTGCTATTCTATTGTTGTTAGCAAACTGTCTGCCAGAGACCATTTCAGATAAAGAAGCTTTATTCTTCTGATGAGGAAACGAGAGGAAATGTGATGCATTCATTTATTTTGGAGACTTTTAGTTTTTGGGTCAGGGACACTCCAGTAAATAACAGTAGTTTTGGTCAGTCCATAGATCGAATAATAGTAGATATTCTTCAAATATGTAAGAAATAAAAAGACTCTTGAGAAAAGAACTTTGGACTGATCTGGATTTCTGCATGAACGTTATCTCAGATGTGATCAGGCCTTCATCAACTGCGAATGGTATTAAATCTCAACAGTATATATCTAAAGCTGCTAATTTTGAGAAGGTTTGGGAATATCATGAGATCATTTTTCTTATATTTAAACTGGAGTAAGGGAAATAATAGTATAATAAGTAATATCAACATGAGATATATATATTAAGAAGATTTTATTATCTCTATTGTATCAAGAAATTTTACTTCCGCAAGAACACCCGGATGCAGGACAATTACTGGAACTCAGTATAGTCGAAACAGTGGTAACTGGTTCTGATGACTCACGCAAATGTGTGAACATGCCTGGCTGAATTTCATTTCATGTTTCACTGATTTTCTGTGTGAAAATATGTTAACACACCCTCTACAGAGAAACACTCAAATGTGGCATTTTTCTGTAAGTTGTAGTGCAGTGTGCAAATATTTGTTTATTTTATGTTGAACAAAAATAAGACAATGTTCTATAACTTTTGCACAGGCCACATTTTCTGTATTGTGTTATTTCCGTAATTGTGCTTTACAGTGTGTAGAAATGTGTTCTCTGTAGAGGACGTGTTAATCTGTAGAGGGAGCACCAAAATGCTTGCATCGGACAGTATGTCAGCAGAAAATCTCGTCAGACATTTTGGAGATCACCCAAGCCTAGGTGTTCTAACTACCTAAACACTTAGTTCTAGTCATTTTCTTTAACAAAACTGGACATTAAAGGGAAATTTTACACACTTCACACTGCATATTTCAGTGGTTTGTTGATGTGAAATGGTGCATTGTAGAGAACCATACATGGTTCAGATTTCTTTACAGTGATGGTAATGCGAACCAGACGTCACAAAGTCTACAATGCAAATATAGCCATTTTATTTACTATCCAAAACCACCAGTGAACCTACAGGAGTTTTGTATGTAATGCTGATGATAGGAATTTCTTACAACACCCTGTATGTACTTCTACATCAGCTCAATGGACAAAAAAATTAGTCACCTTGTGTGTTTAATGTGGTAATGCAGTGACTGCATTTGGGCGTGCCAAAGGCCATAGTGTGAAGGGAGTAGCTGAATTTGCAGGTGTATGTAAGCGTACGGTTATACGGGTCTATCAGCAAACAGTGTCTGTGAACAACTGTGTAGAACACAGTGCGTGTCTCTAAATAGCTTTGTTTTCATCATTTAATTATGCATCTGTTTTATTTGCATCTGTTTATTTCGTGAAAAACTCCTTTAAATGTTGCATTTGAGTCCGCACTGTCTGTGGTATTGATTCATCAACTGATGCAATAACACCGGTTTGGTGCTTTTGTTTTAGATGGCTGATTTCCAAACAAGATACGGTTTCCCGTCAGGTCATGGTAAAAATCAGGTGTGGTTATGTTTTGAGTATACAGTGGAAAAAGTCATTTCCCAAACACACTTGAGTCCCTGTTTGAAACCCTGCTTCGTTTGAGTGGCTGTGCTACCATAAAAAATGTCCCCTCAGTGGACGTTTTGATTCCACATCAATAGCTCTGTGGATCAGGTGGCTGTATATTTAAAAAACACTGAATTACTGGTTACTTACTCTCACAACGCTCCAACGTTGTTGGAGATTATAAACCTGTTACAAAATTAATATGATCATGCAAATAATGGAAAGTAATATAGTAAACTACTACTACTACTAATAATAATAATAATTCATTCATTTTCTAAGCTGCTCTGGGTCACGGTGGATGCTGGAGCCTATCCCAGCGCTCATGGGGCAGAAGGCAGGAAGCACCCTGGACAGCCCACCAGTTCATGCACAACAACAACAACAGCAACAACAACAACAATAATAATAATAATAACAATAATAAACGTTAACTTTGTAATAAGTTCATTATATGGTCAAAAGTATGAGGACACTCCTAATTATTGATGTTTCAGTGACCTCCGTTGTTAACAGGTGTATAAAATCAAGCACAAAGTCATGCAGTCTCCAGAGACAATCACCGGCTGTAGAATACGTTGTACTGTAGAGCTCGGTGACTTTAAATATGGCACTGTCACAGAATGCTACCTTTGCTATTAGTCAGTTAGTGCAGCCCCAGCTAGATCTGCACTGGTCAACTGTAAGTGCTATTACTGTGAAATGAAAGTGTCTAGGAGCAAAAACAGCTCAACCACAAACCAGTACACCACATAAACTCACACAAACAGGCCATTAAGTGTTGAAGTCCTTAGTGTGTAAAAATTGCCAATCCTCATAACGTACTGCAGAGTTCTAAAGCCCCTCTGAAGGTGACATCCACACAAGAACTGTGCACTGGGAGCTTCATGAAATTGGTTTCCATGGCTGCACACAAACTTAAGGCTGTGTTAAGCTTGCTACACTAGTGATGCAGATTTTAGACATGAATGCAGGGAAGCTGAAATGTTGTACTTTTCTGTTTCCAGCTTTTTGTCTGACACTGAATAAATGAATAACTTCACTTATTTGCCATTTAAATTTGAAAAGACCAAAAATGGTGGTCTCTGACTTTTTACTATTTTTACTAGCCCCCTCCACAGCACTACTATTGCAGAGACATCCGCCCTAACAGGGTGAATTCCTGTCCATTATAACCTCACAGGTCAGAGGCAATACAGTGGCCTTCACACTATGGCACAACACAGGGTCACATTAATCAGCATCTTCAGCCTTACAGCACTCACCGTTTGGCTGGACTCAGCTCTACCATGTCATTCCTCAGCAGATTTAACCTCCTCACAAATGCTTTCATTCCTTGGCCCATAGCAGGAGTGCCTAGCATGGTGGCAACAGCCTTTAAATGTCAAGCATAATTTCCGCTAACACACTATGATAAAAATATGACTGTGAGTGAATAGATGGGTTTAGTCATACTAAGCAATTACCGTAGGAGTTAATATACTGCATCATGTATGAAATATGTATTTGCTGCTGTCAGAACAAAATCTTCAGTTCTGTTGTTTTTCAGTTTTTTTACATAATTTGTTCTTTACATTGTGTACATTGTGTTCATTTCATGATGAATGGACCCTAAAAATTAACCAAAATTCACTGGAAAATATCTGGGTCCATTGACTAATATGAAACTTTTTAAAAAATGTTTTTTTTCCTTCATCTGTACAGTTACCATTTTGGAGATGCACGTTTTGTTTTCCGACAGCAGCGATATCTATCTATTCCATCAATTTCAAGACCTTTTAAAGTAATTGAATCAAGCGCAGTTGTCTCACTGTACCGGCAGATGCTATTACCAAGTAAAGTTTTATCCAGTAAAGCAATTCTATCATATGAGATTACATTAGGGATCAATGACAAATAAAGCTTTCCAAATGATAATAAAGACATTCTAATGTAAAGGGAAGGATATGATTGCATGTGTGTGGCTGATTGTTTTATAGCTTTTAAAATTCTTTTTTAAACAGGAAAATCAATTTTACCATCCAGGAAAAGGCAGGTGACACAACTATGCATTGATGATAATACTGTATTTCAAAGTGATTTGGCACCACTGAAAATATGTATTAACTAGTCTTTGTACTTGGACCTTCACACTTGAACTCAAGTTTCTACATATATATTTATTTTTTAGATGTAAACGTTATGTTTATAATACATAATAACCAGTTTGCATGGTTTTCCTGTTCAACTTAACCAACTGTAACTTAAAAATGACTATTTCTTCAGTATTTGTGAAAGGGCTACTGACCTTGGCACCATGGAGGTCACTGGACTCTTTTAAATAGTGCAAGATGCTGCTCATGCTTTTCTAAACGCATGTCAGAATAAAAGTCCTTTGTTTTCAGTTGTGCCACATGATATTTGGTGAAATAAAGATGTCATGGACAAAAGTTTTTTTAAGTATTTTAAAGAGTATTTTAAAGACTGTTAAGTATTTTAAAGACTGTTATTGTTCATGCTATGATTTTTATGATGTTAAGGTTTCAAGTACAAATCGATGCCAAGCTACTTCGGTTGCACGTATGGCTGGATCAGTGCATATTTATTGTATAACTGACTGAAATGAATGTTATTTTGTATTGTATGTATTCACATACAGGAGGTGTTACATGTGTTATACCATTGTGTAGGTCTTACATTATTTATTAAGGTAAATATTGGATTGATCATAAGCATAACGCTATTTACCCTTATATATGTGTATTATATATATATATATATATGTATATATATGTTTTGCTTACATTTAGATGCTGTTACTTGCCTTTGCAGATGTTTTTAGAAACATCCTGTGATGTTCCTAAAAGATTATTATTATCGTTTGTTTTTCAGATGAAAATAAAGGCTTCTACAGAGAGAATAGTTATCTAAAAAATCTAAGGACATTTGTGCTCATGATCCAGGGGATCTGAGAGAAGCTGAATGTGACAACACTAGAGGAAAGGAAGAAACAGGAAAACAAACAGAGTCAGGTGATGATGCCCCAGGCTTTCAGGGTCATACACTTACATGTACATTTGGGCAGGATGTCGGACAGGTGTTCAGCTATGCATGATTTCCTGCTGTGAAAGCCGAAAGGTTCACGCCAATATGACTAATTTGAGAATAATGTAAGCAGTTGCGATGGAATGCTCTGCGACTTCATGCCCTGATGAGAATAAGGAGAGGCACTGATCTGAACAATAAGTGTCAGAAGTGTTAATATCAGAGAAACGAAGAGACACTGAGAATAAGCAGACGTGTCACTCTTTCCACAGTGCTGTCTGCTGGTGTAGTGTGCTTGTGCAGTGAGTCAGCCATTTCTGTTCAGCTACAGTGCACGCACACTCACACACATAACAATCCTGCCATTTTCCCACACATGACACATCTCTGCCAGTAAGACTTGGCGCTGCGCTGTTTAAAACATGACCAACTTATCTTTTATGTCCCCCTTCACTCCTGACGTCCACACAGGTGTGGTATTATGCATCAGTCAGAATTCAGTAAGTGGCTATAGCATCCTTAGGATTAATGTGTTTTTAAGACTGAGATGTACATGCATCACCTGTTAGCCCCCTGTTATTCAATGGTCAGGACCCCTGCTGGGCCACCAAAGAGCAGGTATTATGTGGGTGGTGCATGATTCTCAGTACTGCAGTGACACTGACATGGTGGTGGTATGTTAGTGTGTGTTGTGCTGGTGTGAGTGGATCAGACACAGTGGTGCTGCTGGAGTGTTTACTCACTGTCCACTCTATTAGACACTCCTACCTTGCTGGTCCACCTTGTAGATGTAACGTCAGAGACAATAGCTGCACACTTTGTGTTGGCCATGCTCTGGTCCTTCATCAGTGGTCACATGACGCTGCCTACAGCACACTGTTGGCTGGATAGTTTTGTATGGTGGACTATTCTCGCAGTCCAGGTGTCTGATCCACTCACACCAGCACAACACACACTAACACCACCACCACAGTGTCATTGCAGTGCTGAGAATAACGTACCACTCAAATTATATCTGCTCTGTGGTGGTCCTGTGGGGGTCCTGATCATTGAAGTCCAGGCTTTAATACTCCTTATGCTTCAGCATAAATAGGTGTGGGCAGAACTGATTTCAAAGAAAGCGAGGAAGCTTCAAATTTCCATGATGTGAGGCCTTTAAGTGGATGTCATTGTTCTGTGTTTGTAAATAAGACTACATGGTGGTGGTGGTGCTGCTGCTGCTGCTGGTACAGGTCGCTGTAAATCAACATGAACCTGCATCTACTGAAATAGCTGTTACTATGACTGTGCACTAACAATCACAGCCCAAACTCTTCCACTCATTGTAGCTATTTAATTTATTAACATATGAGAGCTGGATTGTGTCCTCTGTTCTGTTGTTTACAGTGGAATGATATTCTCGGGATAACAGTGAGGGGGCAGGGGGTTAAAATGGGACACCCAGTGGGATTAACACAGCCTGCAGGAGTCCTGCTCTTGTAACACCGGATATCACTCTCATTAGCAGGGCTGCTATAGGCTCAGTGATCCACCACAGGCCCAGACACGTGGCCAGTGTGCGTCACAATCCCAGGTCCTTTCCATGGCTGTATGGATTAGCCAAAGTCAATCCACTGCTGTTTACTTCTGTGGCTTCATAAAACCTGCAGGCAGGGATTTCAGATGGTGTGTGCTGAGATAAAGCAGCTCCTGTATGTCAGTTTATGGAACATTTGATTAAGTTCAAATTTCAGTCCCACATTTAAAAAACAATTAGGTATCCGGACCTTAGACTGGTGTTATGGTCTATTTAAACCCATTAACTGAAGTAGTAAAAAGACATTTCCAAAATGAAAAATTATCTTCATATTATTTACGGTCTCTTTGTTAAGAAGTTTAGATTTACTCACCCACTTACTCATCTTCTAAACTGCTTTGTCCTTCGGATAAAGAAGGTAGGAAGCACCCTGGACTTGATTTTAGAGTCATTTAGAGGAAGTGAGACTGCATCCCTGTCCCTCATGGCCAAATGGTAAGCATATATATATATATATAATGTGTGTGTGTGTGTGTGTGTGTGTGTGTGTAGATGTAGATATAGAAAATGTGTTTCAGTAGTGATAATTTTTAAATTGTACACTGATTCTCAGACTTTGGGACACATTTGATATATATAATACCTTTATTTTATGTACAACATTTCAAAGCTGTGTTTACTAGTCAACAATGCCGACTTTAAGCTGTTAGAACTATTTTTTTGGGGGGTGGGGGGTTTATTATTGAAAACATATACCTGAAGCAATGTCCATGACTTCTTTTCCTTACTTTTTATTTACTTTGCCAACCTTGTATAAAAGCAACAGAGCACTGGAGGTAGAGTGTTATTACAGCGATGATGTGTAGCATTTGCAACTAAATCACAGCTGTAAGATTATTCAAAAAACACTCTCCAGCTTATCACCCTATAAAGGCTGAAGCAGTCAAAGGTGTCAGATCAAGTTTTGGGGGAGTTTTTTGGACCATGTCATACACTCACTCTTCATATGTAAAATCAACATTATACTGATAAAGATATGATGACAGTAATAGATTATTCACTCACATTCTCTGAAGACATGCCTTTCACCAAGTCCTCTTCAAACACTCTTCTTCCATAAGTTGTAAGTGCTGTTAGGTAAGTACTATTAGGTATTTCCACCAGGTTTCCAGATCCAAAAAAAAAACATCACTATAGAGAGTTTCAGTGGCATACGTAGGATCTATTGGTCCCAGTGCAAAAACAAAAGGGTGTCTGAGCAACAGAAATGACTCTGTCAGATGAACTAATTCTAAAGCTTTTCAACCACTGGGCCGTAAACGACAAGCGATGGTCTTTGCACCTATACTGTGTGATCCTTATTGGGCCATTGGGCCAGATTTTGGAGCTTTTCTATTGGTCCATTCATCATGATCTTTTCACACAATGTAAAGGGCAGCTGCTGTGAGCAAATGACGTAGAAAAATAAAAACTGACAAAAATGGAAATCCATTTTTTTGCACAGCGATAGTATACAGTTATGGAAAAACTAAAATTTGGGAAGACGACCTTTCCTGAAATCCCTTCACCTTTCAAACCAACATCCTATAAATTCCCACCCCCATCTTGCATTTCCTGTGATGAAGCTTTTGCAGTCCCTGCCACCACCCCATCTTCCCCTGACAGTCCTACCACGAAAGAGGGGGGTCCAGCCTTCTAGCTACAGGTAGAAGATGCCCACACCTCCAGCCCAAGATCTCAGACTTTTATCCCCTCCCTCCATCAGTCTTCCCTCACATTATTGCCGTATGTTGAAGACATGATCCCTACTTCGTTTTGTGGCCTGCATTTCATGAGACTTTTCTTACCAGTTGCCACTAAAGAATATATTGCTCAATCCAGTTATCTACACAAATATGCCACCCTGTAAAGCAGCATAAACCACAAAACATGATCCAGACATATCCAGTGAAATGCTTACTAATCTTCCACATCAGCTGTATAGATTGTGATTACATAACCTCCTACTCCTACGTAGATTACATATAGGGTATTTCATCCCTGCCTGGGATTCAGTGCATCACAATCCCAGGCCCTTTCCATGTCCATATAGATTAGTGAAAATCAATCAGTGCTGTTTATTCCTGTGGCTGCATAAAGCTTTCAAAGCAAGGTTGAACTGTCAGATCGTGTACGCTGAGATAAAGTACTCTGTTTTACAGTTTCAAACTGTATTGTTCACTGAGATTTTTTTAATGCAGTGCCACATTAATGACCATCTCCTGCAGAGCCTCAGTGGGTGCGATGGGAAGAGAATTAAAAGACAAGTGAATTCCAGTACTGCAAAAACAGCATTTAAAAAGACCTAAAGTAATTGATCTTAAGTTGTCAGAGCTATAAAAATATCATGTCAACCAACAAATGAATTAATTCTGAATGAATGTGCAATAGTACTTCATTTCCTGCACAGTTACGTATGATATTGAAAAAAAACTGACAATAATTTGATGCATGTCTTCCATGGCACTTAAGGGATGTAGGGTCAGGCTGAGCTGAGTACTTGAAACTCAAAGGGTTTGAGGTATAGATTGACCCTTGACCATTGCCACAAGATCGGGAGGGACTGGTCCAATCTGATGCAGGTGCTATAGGTAGCCAATAAAGGGAACGCAGCAGTGGAGTGACATGAGTGAACTTTGGATGACTGAATACAAGCCGTGGTGCTGTATGCTACGTCAGTTGCAAGGGCCCAATGGCTTACAGAGGAAAAACTAGACAGCAGAGAGTTGCAGGAGTCAAGCTTTGAAATGACAAGAACCTGGACTAGCATCTGGGTGGCCTCCTCAGAAAGAAAGGGTCCAATCTACCAAATTCTTCTCTTGTAAATTAGCATGTAGCGTGATATGATTGATTTCATGTGTCTTACATAACATTGCACTTCAATGACTATTGCACATGCACATTTAGATAGAGCATGACTTGTTTGTTCACTGACATCGCCAGTGACAATGCCAAAGGAGAAGCGTGCAGAGGTTTTAGCTGTACTTGGCACTGGTGAGGATACAAGAGCCAGTGCTCTTCTTACAATGTACTGGCCTGTAAATAGGTCCAAGCTGGTACATTGCTGTAAAGCAGAACATCAAAACACATGCTGCTTACTAACCTTCTGTATGAGCTGTTTAGATTGTGATTACATGACCTTATATTCTTATATGTAACATTGTTTATAGGGCATTTCATTTCTGGCAGGGATTCAACTGGTGTAATTCGATATTGCTGCTAAAGACACATGCAGGATTGATGTGGCCTACAAAAACAAGCCAACTCAGTTTAACTCCAGAGGTGGCAAGTCTGTTTGTTTAGTTTAGAAAACAAATGAACTTTCAGTGCTTACAGCAAAGATCAGCAGTAGGTTCAGAACCCCAGCCTGTAACCTATGTAAGCTCTTTTCTCATAGCAAAGCTCGGACAAACCCTCATAAAATTGACTTTTCTATATACGATAATGTTTTGCACAGTTGCTCTATAAAATTAAACCAAGATGCTAATATGGCTTTATCCTGAGAGTTGAGGTGAAGAGGTTGCTGCAGTGCTCAAGCAGAATTAGGCTCAGTAGCACAGCTTGGAGAATCAGCTATTTGAGCTGGAGTCATCTGCCAAGCAGAAACAAAAGCATGAGCGAGCCAGGGGTAATCTTCAGAAGACAGGACGGAAATTGAAAGGCTCACCAGAGAAAGTCTTTTCTTTATTCCTCCTCTTTGTAGTGGCACGCTCCGCCTAGGCCTTGCGAAGCCTTGCTGGATTTTACGGTTATGAAAATATGAGGGTGCAAAAATCTCTCTCTGTCAAGCAACCCTTAGGCATAGAGGCAATATCGAAACACCATGCCAACACTAACAATGACCTAGGCTCTGTGGCCATGATGGGGGGCACTTGCATATAGGCCAGGTAGCATCAAAGGAAGAGGGGTCAAAAGTTGCCTTTCGGCTTACGTGGCACAGCACTTTATTACATTTGAGGACTGTAAAGAAAGTTTTTAATCAAGCAGGCATACCGAGAAGAGCATGCCGCGGACCTCCTCTTATGTGGGAGTTCTACAAGTATCTTCCTGTTTCTTCTAGCAGCTCAAGGATTGTATCCAGATCCAAGCCAGACTGCCAGTCAGAAGAGCAGTGGGGGCTAAACTGGGCTGTAAGTGAACAGGGAGAGCCAGTCCCTGTGGAGAAGGTCAGGAATAAGGACAGTATGTACAGTCTGTTTATTGTTCATAGGGTTAGCAGCCAAAAGTAATCACACTCCCACCACTGCATTTATGTCTCACAGCTATTTTAGGATGCAGGCTGCCCCACTCTGAAAGTATTCAGAGGCAGATGTCAAAGCATTCATGGATATAGTAAGAAGATGAATCTGTACAAAATCATCATTTGCTCTGTCTTTCTCTCTTCATCCGGAATTGACCAGAGGAGGATGGGTCCTTGAGGTTTCTTCCTTTTTACTCAAAGGGAATTTTCCTTGCCACTGTCGCCTCTGGCTTGCTCATGAGAGACTTCGGGCCGGATTCCCTTCCTTAACATCTATACATGGGCTACTTTTTTTTCCCCTCCATAAACTTATTTTCTGTAGAGCTGCTTTGATACAACATCAGTTGTAAAAAAGCGCTGTACAAATAAATGTTGATTGATTGATTCATCATTTATGGGGTACTTTCTGTTGAGAGGTGTCTGACCTAAACCCCTAAAAAAGCCCCTAAATTTACAATGGTTTTCTCTTTTTTCAAAGATCTTTTTGCTTTCTTTTAAAGTGAAGTCTGGAAGATTTAGATTTATCATTAGTTTAATTTTTAAGTAAAAATATTTTTTAAAAATGCCATCCCATGTTTTTGTCACGCTTTCCCCGCTGCCTCCGATCTCCCGGACTCCATCTCCCAGAGTTCACTCCCCGATGACGTCACAGTCACATGTCCCAAATCCACCAATCACACCCCACTTCCTAGGTCCAGCTCTCCCGAATTCTGATTGCTCACCTGCACCTCATTTCTCCCCCAGTACTTATACCCCTCAAATACAAACTCTTATTGCGAACTATTGCCAAATCTAGTTTGCATACTGAGCGTGTTCCTGACAGTTTTCATGTCCCTACTGAAACACACAGAGTTTTAGTCTGTAGGTGGAGCGTTATTTTAGCCATACCCCTACATTTTAGAGTAGGAAGTGAGACTGCATCCCTGACCCTCAAGACCGCATGGTGAGCTGTTAGATTCCATTGTTCTGAAGTTAATATGTCCCAGAGTCACATATTTTTTAATGAAAAGTATTATGATTTTATTTGTCTGTAACTGTTCAAAGTTGTGTCTGATAGTCATGTACTGTCTAGCATTTTTCAGTTCTGCTTAAAAATCACTACTGAAACAGTCACTGCTGAAACGTTTGGTAAGGTTTTGGTAGGGTTAGGATTGTTTATACTGTTTTTATATTGTTTATAATTATGTCCCATAATTTGTTTGAAAAAATAAACATAATTAAGGTACAGGGTCACTCAAAGGTGTAGGAATGTTAGTCTAATGCCCAAGTCAGTTAAAAGTCCAAAATGTGTTTCCATCTCTGACATTGAACCTATTCAGTAGAACGAACATTAATTTTGTTGTTTTTCAGATTTCTGTTGTTTGCCTGCTGGCATAAAGGAACCAGTCGTATTTTTCCTGAATGTCATTAAGTAGTTATGACCTATGATGAATGCTAAATACTTGCTTTGTGCAAGCTAACATAGCTGGGCATTGAACTGATGTAAGACTGCCTACCTCACCAAAATATCTCATGCAAGGTCTGTGAAGTGTGGTGGTTCAGTTGCTCTGGCTGTAGTAGTCATCTACAGTTTGATTAGCTGGTGATGTTGTATAATGGTCAAGCTTAGTAGTGGCCTTGCTTTCATGTAGTGTCATTTTAATCCACTGAGGATCCAGTGGTACGTGGGTGGGAATGAACAGTGGCCTTTTTTTGAAAACAAAACCTGATCCACCTAATTCTCTGATAAAGAAACGCTTATATCGTCACCAATTACAAAATGACACGTGTTGGATTCAGTTGGCATTTCCCTCCTAATGTAATAGATTACATTGGGGTGGAAAAAGCACCAGGTTTGGATTTTTCTCCTTATGGACTCTTACCAAACAAAGAGGCCTTTGTGCAAAACTTGACCACTTTGGTGCTTTTGGTTAGTCTCACATTCTCCCTCCCACAGATAAATTTAGGAGCAGTGCAAAGTTACATTTTCTGGTCACGTACAGTTAAAAGACTCTATTTGGATTTACAAACAGTCTGTCTTAAAGCACAGCAATTTTTTTTCCATGGTTTGAAAATGCCAGCAGCACTTTACATTGCCTACATTTACATCTACCACACCTAGACAACAGTATTTATACCCATCCCAGCCCACTATAACAAATATGATTTTAATAAGTCATCCACTATAGGTTATGAAAAGAGTACATTTCAGCATTTCAGACTGTCACAAAACAGCTTCACAGACAATCCAGGTCCAAACATCAAATAAGCAAGCCATATGCAACAGGGGGTCCCAGACCCCCAGGACTCCCTGTATTTTGCACCTTGCTTCTGTCCAGTGTCAGACACAACAAAAGTGGATGTCGCCACTGTGCTGTCCACTGTTGGTGGTAATGCTTGCTATGACATATTCCCAGTACACATGTGACAATGTGGGTCAAGGAATGTTAAATGCCTGCAATCCTTCAAAAATGGAATGTCTCTTCCGTCTGGCACCCATTGTCACGCCTCGTTCGAAGTCAGATAATTCATGTCGCCTTGCCATGAGCATGCTGACCAGTGTTCAATCTCACTTACAAGATAACAGCTTACAATTTACACAGCTCTGAGCATTCCCAAGCCATCCCCCAAGGTACCACCACTTCATAATCAATTTACATACCGCTGTGCAACAAATCTAGGAAAGAGCCTGTTATTGGACAGAAGTAAGGTGCAAAATATTGGGAGTCCTGGGGGTCTAGGACCCTGTGATTGACCTCTTGGATTTGCTGAATGTCTCAAGATTAAAATTAGGGAGGGAGGGGGTTTCTGAATTTAATGAATGTCATGAGGTTATGCTGTTCCTTGTGGGGGAAAACAATTGAATAAAAATTTAGGGAAAATTATACATTTATCAAACTGAGGACTAAGGAGGAGATGAGTAAGATCTCAAGTAATGTGTGGAAGACCTACCAAACTAGAAAAGAGCATTTCCAATACAAGAAATGTTTAACCAAATATTGTGTTGCCATTGAAACTAGCATCAGTGTTGCTAAGGTGAGTGAGTTAATAGCCGACCAGTACTCGAGTAGCCAGCCAACATGGACCCGACCCCCTCCCCCACCCCCAAATATCAGGGAGTATTTTACACACTGGACAGAAGTATTTAGATTAACCAGTAAAAGCCCATGACTACAGTTAGAGAACTAGAATGACAACATTTCAGTGTGGATATGTAAAGAGCTCAGTGTAGTGAGAGGCAGGTTAATAGTTCTGGTGCAGTCCATGCAGATGGCTGGAGTGAGTCTTTCCATCTTCGGATGGAGATGTCAGTATTGTTTACACTGACCAGGGTTGTGTGAGTTTGACCGTCCTGATTTATGCCCTTGCTAAAAGAGAGCACTAGATGTAATCAGTTAAGATTAATGCCAGAACACCACATGTTTAAAACAACCTACATTAGTGAAGTCTTTAGCAGTATTAGGACCTGCTAATGTGTATGAAGGAAACTAATAACCATCTTGATAAACACCCAGGTTATATAATATTCTTTCTATCTCCTTTTAACTGTTTACTTTTTAGATACTTTTAAAGTAAAAGAAGAATTTTTGGAAAGCAGTGGCGAACCAGGACATGAACACGGCATAAATGTTAAAACAAAAAATACCTTAAAGATTATGCTCATTTTTGCCTGCGCCCCTATGAAATTGTAGTAGTATGTTTATGCTAAGCCCATCAGGACGTTGAGTAAAACAAGCAAATGAGGCTTTCTGGCACAGTAGGAGGGTGAATGCGACATGCAGGTGGTAAACAAACGGGTCCGAAGAAGTGTTTTCCCGTACTTGAGCAAATCGATAACTGCTAAGCATTATTGCTAATCGACTACATGCTACAGATGCCACAGTTAGAGACTGAAAACCGTTTTCATACAGTATATATCCATTTCAGAAAGGTTAGAACTTATCAGACAAACTGACACAAGGAGAAATTGATTTGTCATTTTTAATATTTTTAATATTTGGCTGCAAATCCTTTGCAGGCACATCAAGACACATCTTTTTTATTGCCATGCCTCAATATAATTTGTATACTTTGGAATGAAATGTTGTTCTTCAGGCCTTATTGTGCAACACACAACAGCAGCACAGTGTACAGGACCACAGTGCAGATACACAGGGTGAAACAAGTGCAGAGCATACAATAAGTATACCAGACAATGAATATACAGAACATAAATATGCATAAATGCTATACAGGACATATATGCTATATATACAAATGGGAAAGTGCCAATCCAGCTGCAGGTAGGGATTAAGGAAGTAACGCAAGCATTGTCAATTGCTTAGTGTACAGTAAGGCTGTGTCTCATAGCAGGTGTGTAGGGATGGTAAAGCAGTATGTCAGCAGCCTATAGTGGTTATAAGAAGGTATCTAGACAAGTCCAGGTGTATGCTGGGGGGAAGGAATCAGTGGGTTCAGTAGTCTGAATCTAAATAGTCTTGGGTTGCTTTCGCAGAATGCTTGAATTCATTGTCGATCTGCATTGTGAAGCGCTGTCCAAAGACTTTTGTAGCATTTGAGTCTGAGCAGATAATAGCCCTATACATGTCAGAATTCACCCTGCTGCTGTCAGCAGTCACATCACCGACACATACATGGGACACAGTTCCATTTACAGCCATGCATGCCCACTGCAGAGCAGTTCCTTCTCTTCTCCACACTCTTCTCTTCCCATTATTCTGATATACGTTAATCCTTACATTCTCATCTATCCATAATACGTTGTTCCAGAACTGTTCAGGCTTTTTAGATGGTATTTTTATGGCAAATTATAATGATAATCATGCTAAGGATTTACATCTTGAAATAAACCTTCTGTATTTACACTGAGGAAGTCTTCTCGTGGTTGTTGCCTTTGACATAGATACACCAATGTCCTGGAGGGAGGCCAACTGTCGTGAATGTTTTTTTTTCCCCACAAGGAAATGAATTCTTTTCTCATCCACCACAGTAGTTTTCCATGATCTTCTGGACCTTTGGTGTTTTTGAGCTCACCACTGTGTTCTTTCTGTTTAAGAATGTACCAGAACATTGACAAGGCCACACTTGATGTTTATGCTACCTCTCTGTTGGGTTTGTTTGGACTTTTCAGTCTAATCATGGCTTGATCCACTGATAGCCACAGTTCAGTTAATTCCAAACACAAATGGTACACTTGAAATGAACTGTAGACCTTCTGTCTGCTTATTGTCAGTGTTTAGTGAAGAAAAAACACTCACTTATCACAGAATAACTGAACAACCAATTGTCTAATTACTTTTGAACCTCTAAAAGTGAGGGGCTACATATTGCTCACTTGATTTGGATGTAAATGCCCCCAAATTAAATCTGAAGGTTCAATCTTAAGGTCCAAATATTTGACGACCTGGCTGTAGACTTTTCCCTGTGAACAGCACCCTTTGTGATTTCCCTTTGTGAAAATGAATTCAACTACAAACTGGATGGGATTGCTGTGTGCTCGATGGCAGATAGGCACTGATGGCTGATCGGCTCTGACAGGCAGCCCGACCCTCCATCTTTAGGCCCATTGTGAATGAACAGAGCCACTGTGCCTACGGCCACGAGACAAGTTTTATTCCTCGGCTCTGCTGCTCCAGCAAGCAGCAGCACATAATCAACCCTGACTGCATCCCACAAACACTCACTGAGCCTGGATCACGCCCAAAGCCACTGATGAATGAGGGATGACACAGCAATTTGCAAAGATTCCACCTCTAGAAAAGAGACGCCCCAAAAGCAGTGCATGAGTCCTCATTACTGTCTATTTTTATACCATTTTACAGATTTATGAAGGGTTCCAAAGCCGTACAGAGGCTTTATAAAGACACATCTGAAATGGTTTTCCCACAGAAGAGCTAGTTTCAGGCTTATGCAACTTGTTGATCCAATCAGAGCTGGCTCTGCCTAATAAGCTACATAAGCAGCTGCTTAGGGTCCTTCTCACCAGGGGGCCCCGGGGTTATTACTGCTCCATTATATTGAGTAAAGCCGTATATACAGTATATACAAAAGGGGAATTGGCTTTTAGCAGCAGGTAGTGATTAAGGAAGCAGTGCAAACATTGCCAACTGCAATGTGTACAATAAAGCTGAGTCTCATAGCAGATTCAAGGTTAAGAACTAAAGTGCAGGTGTGCAGTGATGGTAAAGGAGTGTGTCAGGAGTCTATGGTGGGTGTAGGAAGGTATCTAGATTAGATGTGTTCAGTAACTGAATCTGAATTGTCTTGGGTTGCTTTCACAGTGTGCTTCAGGTCATTGTGCATCTGTCTTGTGAAATTGTGCCCAAAGACGTTTGAAGCATTTGACTGAGTCAGAGCAGATAGTAGAGCCCTATAAACCTCAGAATTTACCCTACTGCTACTACCAGGCACATCAACAGACACAAGGGAACCGGTTAATGTTGTCAGGGGACCCCTGGGTTATTACTGCACCATTGTAGTGAGTAAAGCCCTATCCGGAACAGGATTCAGTTTACATGGGGAGGTGGGCTAATGTAATTATCACCTGTGTTCCTCAGTTTTAGTCCCATCTGAATACGGCAGCAATTTTTACCGACTGTGCACTCCCCAAAATTCCACAAAAATCACCTCAGGTTATTAATCCCGTGTGAATCGACATGTGTGTAAATATTCCATCATATCCTGTGGAAAAGGAGCGCTTCACATTTTTCTCAGGTATGGATGCGCTCGAGGAGGCATTTCGTTTTGTCATGCATGGCCCAGATATCTCAGGTTGGTCCAGGACTGTGGAAAACCTCTTGAAATATGGCTTCCCAGTCAGGATGGTTATGCACCATTTGTTTTTGAAAGTGATGTTGGCCCCAAACGGTTTCAGCCCTTGCCCAGCTTCCCTTTGGTTGGCACCATGTTAGTTGTGAGCAGCGGAAGTCATGTACTACAACGTAGCTTATGACCAGTTTGATCGAATGCTCTCTGGCCAACATTACTGACCTGGTCTGCCCCTCATACAGAACTACAATCATTATCCAGCTTTTATGTGATTGTAACCAGACAGAAAAGGTAAAACAGATGTGTAGACGGATGGATGGCTACAGACAGGTGGTCTATCTTGCTAGCTTTTCATTATGCTGGATTAGCTTTAGCTCCGAAAACTGTTTTGTGTGGGCAGGGCAAGAGACATCAGCCTTGTGGACCACCCAGTTTACATGGAGAGGAAAGAAATATGGTGAAAAAAGGTCACCGAACAAAAAATGAGTCACCTTAAGTGTTTAAGGTCGTAGTAACTTGTACCTGTAGAAGGATGATGGGGCTATAAATACCTGTGGGACTCATGGACAGATTGAGAGGAGCTGGTGCAGGTGCAGTGAGTGTCTTGATAGATGAGTGGAAAATGGGCAAAAAAAAGCAGACGTCAATGATTGGCAAAAATAAGCACAATTCTTTGATGCAAGAGTGGCTGAACACTGATGTGTCTTACATCCAGAAACTTGTCCAGACCATATCAAATCAAATTGTCCGGTGAACTTACATTATTAATTTATTGGACTTAGGGAAGATTTTCACACGTCATACTTTGTGTATGTATTATGGTTCCCTAGGCCTTTAACACCTTTCTCCATTAATCCAAGTGTAGCGACTGTGAAATTGTGTAGTGTGAAGTGTAGTGTGAAATTATATGATAAATAATCAATTGTGTGAAAATGAGGTGTTGCCAAAAAAGGAAAACTACTATATATGAATACTATCTATAGGAAATAGAGGGTTTATAACAGTGAAAAAGCAACACTGTCGACCTACTAGTTATATAGACCAAACATTGAACATGCCTGTTTAAAGTATAGCCTTATTTTTGTTCATTGTAAGTTGACAGCTTGATAAAAGGTACAAACAAGAAGTACCGGTTGAATGGCTTGTCGATTACAAAGGCTCCAACAGATGCTTTGAAATTCAATCACTGCTATTCAGAGCATATAACATTTATGGGTCATGGGACTCGTTCTGCCTTTGTTTGTTTTTTTTGTTGCATATCAAATATCACTTTTGCAAGAACTTCTTTAGGCTGCTGTGTCTACCTTCGCTGTTCATCTTCCTGTCATTTTACAACATTTAGTAATTTTTACCAGACATCTTCCAACAGCAGCTTTCATATAACCTGACTGGAAATCTGGTCATAATCTTCACCTAGCCACAGGCAGATAGCAAACATTTTTTTGTGTTCTGCACACAATGCTGCTCCGCAGGAATGCATTCTCTCTCATCAAAACCATGGGTGGAGTGTGCTTTCAGTTGTTCTGATGGAGATGTCAGTTCTGTTTATACTGACCTCGGCTGTGTGGATTTGATCGCTGTGATGTATACCCTTCCTAAAAGAGTGTGCTAGATATAGTCAGCTAAGATCAGTGCCAGAACAGCATGTGTTGAGAAAAGCAACATCAGAGCCTGCTGAAGCACATGACGAAAATACCTACAACCTGGTTAAATAAGTCCAACTTGGTTACACACATCATCAAATTAATAGCTGCACCCAGAAGGAAGTGTGGGATTGCAGTGCTATTGTGAAGGAAGATAAAGGTTACCAGGACAATAAATGATGATACATTTAGACTGATATGGGCAATATTTATTGAGCTACACATACAGGAGTAATGTCTCTCAGTATGGCATCAGGCCTCCATGTTTGCTAACATACATAAGTCTCGGTATGGAGTTGGAGAGGTTTCCTGCAGATTTTGCAGTAGGGGTGGAGGTGGAGTGACACCAGGCCTTTTGAGTATAACGCATGACTGTTCATCTTGGCACTGACCACGGTGCCTCCACACATGGATTCGTTAATCGTCTCCACCAAAACAAAAGGAGGACTCAACACTGAAGACAATCCACTGCCATTCAAAATCTCTCCCCCATTAGTTTATGCAGTCCTGAGTCCTGCAGCCATCTGCCAATGGTGCTGGCCCTAACAGGATGTGGGTATCACTGCTCGCTGAATGTCCGCAATCGTGGCTGTTGGGTCACTCCGCACACGTCAGACAATTCGTTGGTTCTCCCCTCCGTGGATCATGTAGTTCTCCCAGTTCAATAATATCTTCTAATTATGGCGATGGTAAGCCTTCAGTCCAGCTCCCAAAGTCCTAAGCAATAGGAGAGTTCAATTGGCTGTACCTAACTAGATAGAGAGAAAAGGTCCAGATCAGATCATTTTACTTTGGGAATTTCAAGAATTTGACTCCTTCGTTTCCAGTCTAAACTTCTCGTATATTATATAATTCACAGAAGACATTAGGGCCTTTTTTAAAATGCGTAGAAAAACCATTAAACTGCTAGAAAGTCAGTTTCATCACTACCACAACTGCAAACACGTAATCCTGTTCCTTTCCTGATTTTTAATTGAAAGTCAAGTTTGCCAAAAGTGCAATCTGCAAAGATTATTTGAAAACCTCTACCATATGTACACTCAGTATTACGATTAATATTCATTAATGCAAATTAGTTTGTGTGTACGTGCACATGTGGACAAACAATGACCTGCACCTGGGAAACAAACTGTCCTGAAATTAAACCTCGATGTACTAGAGGGGATTTAGAGGACAGTAACTTCCTCTGCTGCTATGCAAGTCCAGGAGCTGTCAGTGTACGCTAGGGAGATATGGAATCATATGTCTTTCACGTGCCTATCTCACCTTGCTGAGGCTGCATCACATGTTCACACACAGGCCGCTACTCTGACCTTTCCAGCAGCAGCAGACATGCGCCAGTAGGGCTGTCAAGACTACCCTAAATATAGAGGCAGGGAGAATATGGGGCGATCTGCCTGTTCACTATGGAAGTGCTTATTGGAGCAGGGGGTGTCATAACTTTCCTGTAAACAGTGTATCAGCCGTCCCACCCANCCGACATGCCTGACTTTTATTGTTTCAGGTGTTTTTCTCTCCTGACTCAATAATGCTATTTGTTTCCATTTCAGCAAAAATGTTTTACATAATGCTGCTTTAATGGCTGTTTGGCTGGAAATAAAGTCAATTAAGGGTGGTCTCTGACTTTTGCACCATACTGTAGATTTAAACTATGAAAATACACTCATCATCAAAAGAATAGTTGCATACAGAAGGGAGTGTGGGATTGCAGTGCTATTGGGAAAGAAGATAAAGGTTACCAGGAACAATAAATGATGATATATTTAGACTGATATGGGCAATATTTATTGAGCTACACATACAGAAGTAGTGTCTCTCAGTATGGCATGGAGTTGTAGAGGTTCCTAATGGTGTTCTGTGATAGTCCATACCATGCAGCTTGAATATACTCACACAGTTCCTGCAGATTTTGTGGCAGCAGTGGAGGTGGAGTGACACCAGGCCTTCTGGTCGCTGATCACAATGCCTCCACACACTGATTTGTTGGTCGTCTCTACCGAGACAGAAATGGGAATCGTCACTGAAGATGACCCGCTGCCATTCTGAGTCACTCCATGACAGTCTTCATCACTGCTCACTGATTGTCTGCAATTGTGGCCGTTGGGGCAGTCAGATACAGCAAAAAGGCCTGTTCTTGCTTACGTCACATGCGAGGCCGAGTGTGAAACCATACACATGTCCCACAATGTCAAACCTACCCACATTTGTCGGTTGATACCTTCAGGGTGCAACTATTTATGGAACTGCTTTAGATATATAAGATTTAGACATATTTTGAGTTTAATTTTTAAATAAAAGAAAAACTTTATTCAAAAATCACTACTGAAACACACAGTTTTAGTCCAAAGGAAAAGCCTTATTTTATCCCTGCCCTGCATTTCAAAGCAGGAAGTGAGACTGCATCCCTACCCCTCATGGCCACATGGAGCGCAGTTAGACCCTTTTTGTTTTGAAGTTAATGGTGGAGCATTAAGAATGGTCACTACCAAAAGACATTTTCAGCAATTTTTAAATAACCTTGTGTTTGAAAAACACTATGATTTTAGGTGTGTACAGCCCTGTGTACAAATATGTATTTGCTAGTAATTTACTAGCTAGCATTCTTGAGTTCTGCTCCAAATAAACTCCGATTATCACTAACAAAACCTTATGATACTTTAAGTGGTCTTAAAGTAAAACGTTCCATCTTTTATTTTAATTAAAACACATAATTGAGATATAGAGTCACTCAAAACAAAAGGATTTCCATCCAAGTCAGTTAAAAGTCTGAAATCTGTTTTCAGAACGCACTTTGAACCAACTTGGTACAACCATCCATATAAGCTGCAACAATTAGATACAGTTACATTTCGATAAAAGATACAAAGCCTCATCCAATGACCTTCCTGCGGCAAACAGTGACATGTAACTTTCATATAAAAGAATTTTGGCACGATAAACTTTAGGAACTTTAGGTTCATGGTCTTCAGGCCTCACTTTTGCTGAGTCAGCCTAAAGAGCTCCGTTAAGAATTGTGCTTATGATGAGGCCAGAGGAGAGCTTAGCCTCAAAGCCAACCCTGAGCAGAGAACACAGTCGAAAACCCTACTAAATATGTGAACTAGGAGCATCTTTTCTGTCTAAATAACTGATGGCTTTTAACTAAAGCTCTCTCCCTGTGTGCCAGCTTCTTTCAGAGATAAAGAATAGGGCAACCTTCTGTGGTAATGAACTATATCCAATCTGTGTCCGAAAAAGGCTGAGCTTCTATCCCAGCGCAGTGAATCACAGGACAGGAGCATGCTGAAGTCAGCTCTCTGGCCATCCTGTGCAAGGCAGACATAACCAGGCCACACAGCAGTGCATGCTGGGATGTCTAACAAGTCCCTCTTCAAGCAGAGGCAATGAATATTTGGGGCAGGCAGCCCAGCAACGTGTCCTGGCACCATGCCCAGGGGATTAACTCTGTATGAACTGGCTTTGCCATCAAAGTAGGCAGTGAAATCCACTAACTCCAAAAAAGGCCAGCCTGCAAACATGACAAAGACTATTTAGAGGTTAATTGTTTATGTATTGAATGGGTTTGGAGTCATTACATAACCGATGTGACTCGTGGGAATTGTCATGGGGAAAAATCTATCAAAAGTTGAGCCTTCAGTAAGCTACTGGGAGCGCTAACATAATACCAACTGTTTCCATTCATTATTCTCTCACTAATGACCTGACTGTAATCAAAACAAACCTCACATAGCTCTCAGGTTGATGCTCAAATTAGATACAAGTTAGAAAAGGTTTTGGACCTGTTACTGAAATTCTAGTGAAGGAAAAGGGTGTGTTTCAGTTCATCTCATAGACTTTGTTTTCCTCTTCCTCTCACAGGGTTTCTGAATTTAGGACACAACAGTGTTCACAGTATTTGACACTAATCTTTCACAGTAAAATACTCGATGCATAATTTTATTGTGGTGTTTTCTGTAATAACACAGCAAATTAATATAAGCACAGCTTACAGCAAACGAAAAGCAAAGGGTTGGTGAAGAAAGATAAACATCAGACAAAAAATTAGTCATATTGTGTTTTGGGTGGTAGTAACTTCAGGCGCCCATCATCACTAGGATGATGGGGCTATATATACATGTGGGGTGTGAGTAACGGGATCCATAGATTGAGAAGAGGTGCTACAGTGCAGTGAGTGTCTGATCTATGTGTGGAAAATGGGTCCAAAGCAGATGTTAATGATTGGCTAAAAGGAGTGATTGCATTTGAGTGTGCCAAAGACTATAGTATAAGTTAAATCTGCAGGTGTATGGAAGCATACGGTCATACGGGTCTACCAGCAGTGGCTAAAATCCAAGTCTACAGGAAATTCTCCTCAGAGTTGTGCCAGGGAACACATCCACCAAATCTGCCCCAACTGTGCAATTCTTTGATACAAGAGTGGCTGAACATTGATGTGTCCAGAAACTTGTCGGTCCATGCCAAATCTAATCACAGCTAATATTCGTACTCTTGGAGGTATTACATGCTATTAGGTAAGTTTTTGCCCGGTGAACTTGAATGTAAATATGTCAATTTACTAAAAATACTAGCTACTGAATTGCTTTACTTTACTGTTGTTATGTAAAAATACAATTTCATTAGATGTTCATTGTTTTTTTTTTCATAAATATACATTCATTCTGAAATTGATGCTTGCAACACATTCCAAAAAGTTGGGATGAGGAAATTCAAGACATGCTCAACAAACATTTTGTTTGGTGATCAAACAGGTGATCTAGTCGAGGTATAATATAAAAGGAGCATTCGGGAAAGGCTGAGTCCTTTCTGAGCAAGTTTAGGTTGCCAAACAATGAATCAGCAAAAAATTCCTCAGCCAGGGATTTCACCCTCCATATTCACCCTCCATACTATCATCAAAAGACTCAGGCAAACTGGAGAAGTCTCTGAGTATGAAGGACAAAGACAAAAAATACAAATAAATGCCTGTGACCTTTGACCCCTCAGACAACTTTGGAAAATCTTTTTGTTATGGGTATCACCACATGGGCTCTGGAATACTTTAGCAAAGCATTGTCAGTAAACACCGTCCATACAGTGGAAGCCATATGCCAACAGCTTCCAGAAAATCTGCCGACATGGACTGATGCACAGTGGAAACATGTATTGTGGTCTGATGAGTCACAATTTCATATTGTTTCTGGAAATAATGAAGATGGTGTTCTCTGGACCAAGGAAGAGAAACACCATCCAGTGCAAATGTTTAAAAGTCAGCGTGGAATATACATATGCATATTTGCATATATGGGGCTCATTTGGCTGGACAGTAAAACACAGCGCTCCCACTTACTGGATTGTGTGACTGAAATGAGTACTTGGAAACAGAAGGTGGAAAAGGTCATGATGCTTATTATAGGCTCACACCATTTCATTGGCGGTACTAATGATAAGCAGAAATGACTGGAAATCACTTTGCTTTAGTGTTCAAGGACTCTTTGGTAAAGCAGGATCACTCTGTATTGAGCAGATACATACAAAATAGAATACTGCTGGACATTCTAATGATCATCTCATTGGTTTTTGAAATGATCTTTAATGAATTGTTTCCAAAATGTGATTTGAAGTCACACTGATTTAACAAAGCACACATGACATTCTACATTGAACAACTGGTTTAAGGAATCGAATGAAAAGACCAGTTTGATGTGAAATGACACAGAGTAAAGGAACTTACTCCAGTGGGCCAGGTGTTATTATGTCTACAGCACAAATATGAACATTTGATTTATTATCCAAAACCTCCAGTGAACCTACATTGTTCATATATAATGCTGTAGCTCCAAACTAATGAACAATCCAAACACATTTGTGGTACTATTTTGCCAACAACAATAAAACAGTCACCAGGAAACATATTTATAACCACTTTGTGGAATAACATTCTGTGTGGGAGCTTTTAGTCATTAAGATGGCTGTTTCCTCTGAACAAACTGCTTGGTTTCTCTAGAACAGGGCATATCACATCAAACCAGTTTGTTTAACACTGAATTAAGCAGACAAATTGCCAGAATTCCCTGCTTCAATCACTATATATGGACTACAAATGGAGAGGATTCAGCTCTGTCAGTGCTCTGCCCAAGAGCAAGCATCCTACAAAGATGAATGTACAGGCAGTGACGCCGAACCTCAGGGTGAGTATTAAGGATCTGCACATTCTGCGGAGGTTTCTTGCGCTTGATAACATCTATGCTTGTGACTCCAGTCTCTAAACAAGAGCGGTATTCACAAGAGAATACCCAAGAGTTACTGGACATCTGCCACCCACACAAATTCCTCAATGAACGAAGCTCAGCAAACTATCTTCTCATTATCTGTATTCTTCTTTAGTGGGGATCTGAGCAGTCTTGAGATGGTTATTAATAAGTTAAATTAGGTGGTCACAGACATTATTAATCAGCCTGTTAGTGACATTAGGTAGGTAGCCAGTTCGTTCCACCATATAAACACACCACAGGTTTTAGATGTTGAAACTAAAATTGCATGCATAGAACATGTTTAAGGTGATTGTGACCAAAGTCCATTAGTATAAAGCAAGGCAGTGAGGGTGCTAGACAAAACCCGTAAGTTCACAGTAAAAGAATGTTTTCTCAATGATGACAAAAATCAGTAAAATTCAAGAAATACTGTAATTCAGTTTCATAAGTTCAACTTGTAATTTTAATATAAGTTAATTACTAATTAATTACTAATTAATTACACTTTACAGTACTTTGACAGTGAAAATACTTTTTTTTAGTGATGACATGTAAATACGACAGTAGAAAACAAAGCATCCCATGCCAACATGACACGCTACACCTCCTTCCACCTGTGAAGGGGCAGTCGTGGGGAGGTTAGGGAACCAGCCTTGTGACCGGAGGGTTGCCGGTTCGATTCCCTGAACCGACAGCAACGACTGAGATGCCCTTGAGCAAGGCACCTAACCCCCAGCTGCTCCCTGGGCGCCGTGGATAGGGCTGCCCACCGCTCCGGGCAAGTGTGCTCACGGCCCCCAAGTGTGTGGCTTCACTTCACGGATGGGTTAAATGCGGAACACAAATTCCTCTGTGTGAAAAATCACAAATGGCACAAAATGGCTCAAAAAGCTCTCTACTCAGAGAATGATTTGATTTGATTTGATTTGATTTGAAGCACACTGGAGGAAGTATAATGATATGACATAAAATCAGATGAATTCCACATCATTCCAAAGGGTCTCACAATTCCTTTTCCTAAAGACTGTATTGGGCTAAAAGCATGACCCTTAACCTGTTTAGCAAGCTTATTGCTCACACCCCCCTGTGACGTCCCACCATCAGTGCATCGTGTCAGCACAGCTGTGGCCATTTAAACCTTCTGTCTGTCAGCCAGCTCAGCCTGGCTCCTCTCCAGCTGCACACAGATAGGTGGCAGGCATCCACATGCACGTCAAATGACTGCTCTATCCACCATTCATCCTCCAATCACCTCCCAATGCACTGATATGAAACACAGGCTGATGGATAGGCCTGCTGGCTCAAAATTACATCATACAAATCGTAACAGCCCAGAATAAAAATAAGATAGCCGATTCCAACCGCACTCCACTTGACCTGGTTTCACGCTCAGCTGCAGACAGGAGTGTGTGATAAGAGCAGACAAATGGCTGTGGTGATGCCAGATTGCTGTGAAGGTCAGTGTGCTTACCGTGAGGCCAGGTTCACTGATCACCCTCTGAGTCACGTCCCAAAAATGGCTTGAGTCCTAATGTATATATAGACAGGGCTTTGGAGGCCCTGCAGCTGGATCATCACTTTGAGAGACAGTACGTTTATAGCACCATGCCTGAACCTCAAAGGCTCTATCAAGCAGGCAAGAATAGCATCAAGAGCAGCTGTGTATGAATTAACTCAGAAGAGGTGATACAGCTTTACATGAGCAATGTCAATGACTCAACAGAAGACTTGAAAATTAGATTGTTTAGCATTTGAGAAGCTGGCTTGTTAGAATGTATATGTGCTTTTCATTCCTTTAAGGCAATCCTTCATGCATTAGTAATCAATAGCATACTAATATGCTTCAGTGTTCTCTCAAGTGTAAGTTCTGCTCATAGTTAAGCAACATAATTACAGATCTTTGTCTCTTTAAAGAGTCTGATTATTCTGCCTTTATAAAAGAAAAATAAATTTCAAGCAATCTGATTTTATTCCAGATATTTCTGGAAAATATAGGGTCCAAAATTGTTACCAAATTTTAGATTTTTAGTTTTCTAAACCATTTTGAACTAGTGTCGCATCGACTATTACAAACAGAAATTAATATTTCATAGACAAGATGTACAAGATAACATTATACACAGGACAGCACAACCCAAAGTGCAGTACAAACTCATAAACCCCAAAAAACACTTTAATTAACATGACTACACCTGAGCAAAACACACTGCAAATAATGAAAACACAAGCAACCTCAGAAACTATGCAAAGCCAGTGAACACAATAAGCTAGACTGGACATGTTTCTGGAAGACTTTCAAAGGGGAAGGAATATCTCTGATGGGAAATCACTGTAAGAAGTTGATAAGACCTCGGAGACTCACATTCCAGTAAGTTTATGGCTAACTTGGCTGGCTAACTGGCCTGATTCGTCATAACTGTACTATGGTAGTTATCAGTCATCAGACTCTACAGCCACTTCCCATCAAGATACAGTTAACTGCTTTATCTTCCATTTACCAGTCAATGTTTGTGCTGCCTAGAATTAAAAATGGCTACATGCTCTTTAAGTGTCCTCCAGAAATGCTTTGTAGTACTGTGACTGGCTTCGCAGAGTTTCTAAAGTTCCATGAGTTTCTGTATTTGCAGCATGTTTGCAAAATGCTGTGATGCTGTTGTCATTTTGATTAAAGACTTTTCTGAGTTTGCAGCACCTCTACAAATAGGCACCACGTTTCTGCTGAGCTCTGCGTTGTAGATTTAATAAAAGAAGTGTTTTCTGCAGTTTAAGTGTTAAAGACACTGTAAGAACACATAGTAATACTGCATAACTAAATAATACAAATAAAAATATCATTCTGTAAACTGACTGACATGTAATCATACTAGCAGTAATAGTAATATTAATGTAGAAATGTACATAAATACTGCAAACTACATTTTCAAAAACAAACCCAGAGGTTCAATTTCTGAAGATGAAATCTGCACAGTTTGACATGAAAAAACACTCTCCAATATCTTAACCTGTCGTAGGAATGTGAAGTCAGCTGAACTCAGTCTTTATAAAGCAGTTTAGAGCCTGAAGAGGCAACCAAACTACTGGAGCAAAGGTCTGAAATTGTGCATGGTGTCATGAATAATATTCAAGTTTCTGCTTGGAAATTAGTAATGTGACTAGACAGACCCTAAGCCAGTTCATGGGGTGAATACAGTTGTATGCAAAAGTAAAAAAACAATGCAGATTTTAGTGAATAATGTTTTTTGGCATATTGGAAGTTTCTTTAACATACTCAAGTTTAACATAAACAAATAGCACAAAATGTGTCATAACAATTGTACTGGCCACATTTTATGTTTCATTTTTTTCCAATTTATTAATTCCAGCAAATGAGCGTCAAGTGAGAATTCAAATGTCGTCAATTTTCTTGGCACATTGTTTTGCAATTTGCCTATGGGGCTTCCAAACATTTGCATACAACTGTATATGTGGTGGGCTGGAGTGTGAAAAGCCTCCAGTGGAGCCGCATGTATAAAAAGACAGCAAGCATTGTTTTAGTATATCTCTGGGCTGTTATACAATAGACAATAAGACAATGATTGACACAGCAAAAATTGGCATGAGCCCAAAATCAACAGCGTGATGTCTCTCAGTAAACACAACTCATCTGACCTTTGTGAAATTCTTTGTGGAACAGCACTGTGTACTCAAGGCTCAAGTGTCTGTAAAACAGCACTAAAGGTATTACGATGAATGATCTATCAATGATTTCAGATACCAAACAGTGTTGCTGTAAAACTTTAATCATTAGGAATGAGGAAAGTTGAAATAAATATGGCAAATACATTTGTATTCAGTCGTAAAAGACATTAAGCAATAAAGTGAACATTTGCAAGACTGTGGTTGACAACTGTGATTAAAAAGTTCATATGATGCAACCAAAGTTTAGCCATTCCGGAGAAGAGGCAAGAGAGGTTCTTTAACAGGCTATTTTTTTTTTTCAGACAATTTTTTTACAACACAAATTGTCATCACTAACAGAGTCACTCACATTTTCATTAGATCTTTACTTGACAAATGATACAAAACTGGGCACGAGACACACAATAACTTAATCTCCACTGCTGTCATAGACCTCAGTGTCCAATCTCTACTCAACACCAACCTTACACAAGCAATCAGCCCTGATTACGGCTAGTCAATGCAGCGGTCACAGGAACGGGCACAAAAGCAGACAGGTTAGCTTGGTTGTTTTCCTTTCAGAGCTTAAGAAAGGGTCGTCAGCACTTTGCAGAATTATATACATAACAAAACCATTTCTGAGCATGAGACATTTCTAATTCGATTCCAGGAACAATAACAGCCCTGGACCGCAATAATGGAGGGATATTTCCAACAGTCGGGCAAAGAGGCTTTGTGTTACCAGCTAGAGAGCCCCCAGAGAGATGAAGTACTGTCGCTTTAAGCACTCGGCGCAGCGGCAGCGCTAGTGACAGACTGTTTGCCAAGCTATTTTCACACAGAGCAAGCCTCTCTCTGGCCTATTTTCAGCCTCTTCTCTGCCGGCCTGTGGGATTACATTAGTAGACCACTCTTCTGCCAGCCAGTCTCAAAGTTATTCAGACTGAAGTTTGCGATCGCTAACCATTTAAATAGTTCTCCACCATTAGCAAGCAGACTCCTGCTTTAAGTCTTGAACATATCAAATGCTGATATCCTGCGTCATTCGTACTAAAACAAAGTATTCTATCATAACACAAGGTTTGGTCCTTGATGTACATACTGAGTCTAACACCTGAAACCCTCTAGGTACATGGTACAGCTTAACTGGATTCTTCCGCGAATCCTGGTTCATGACAAAAGTGTAACTATTAACACTTAACACTCACACAGCACAACACGCCATATCACACCACAGCCATATCTAATGACTAAATGCCATTTAGACATGTCATATTTCAGATCTAGCTACAGTTAGGCCTGTCACAATCATTTTAGTGATGAATAACAATTGAATTGCCTTTGTTTTAACTCTATGTGGCTATTAAATCACTAATTGGCCAATTAGCAACTAGCCGTCAATTCTTAGCAGCTGAGACTGAAGACAATAGTCCAGTCACACATGGTGCATTCGCGGGTCAACAGTTGTCCCATTTCTTCATTTGCATCAAATGGGTTTAAAGTGGTGTTCAGGGGTATCCTCTATCCCTTTCGGCGATGACCACGTCAATGCAAACCCAAGAGTGGCCTATAAACCAAAATTCAATGAGATACAGGAGAGGACCAATCTAGGACCAGAGGCTGCATTATGCTTGTAATCTGAATTAGCAGGAAAGCAAATTAGCTAATTTGAAAGAATAAAGAATACAAGAACAACACAAGTAGAATTGCACTTTTGAAATGAGAACTCTTCAGGTCTCTTGCACTACATTCTTGACAACATCAAAGTCTGAACTTTTAGGAGAACTGCAGGGCCCAGGGCACCATTTGGGACAGTGCTAGACACTGCTCCAGCTCAAATAAACAATTATTACTCACTGCCCTCTAAATGTGAAACTTAGTCGGAATCTGGCCACATATGAAAGTCACTCATATCTGCTGTGTGGACACGTCAAATCTGATCTTTTTAAATCACATTTGAGTGACTTTCATATGTGGTGGAAAAATCAGACCTGACTAATGAGGCTTGTAATGTGAACTTAGCCACGATTTGTGTCAGAAAATACACACTTTCTTCTCTTATATATATATATATGCCTCAACGTTTGCTGTGATATAAACATAGGATTGTGAAAGATAACAACTTGCAAACAACTGCAGTCAGTTTAAATAATTGTGAGCAGCTCAAATGATTTCAGTCAGAAAACGTATGTAACGATTGTGACAGGCTTAGTTATAGCTTGTCTAATGTGCTTTCCTTACACAAAAAATTAGCTTCTATTTCTCAAAAATATCAACTAGAATCTGAATCTTTTCTTTCGCCAAGTACAAAGTCCACAAGCCTTGGCGGTCTTGTTGCAGCTGTTAACATAACTTCCAATAAAAATAAAGTACATGAAATTATGTACACTATATAGCCAAAAGTTTGAAGACAACAGCTTATTGAATATTTCTACTGAAATCAAAGCTATTAATAGGGAGTATTGAAGAGCCTCTACTTGAAGGGAGGGCTCTACACTAGATATTGGAACATTGCTGTGAGGATTCAGCCACAAGAGCATTAGTGAGGTCAAGAACTGATGTTGAATGATTACTTATGGATCACTCCAACTTATCCCAGAGGTATTGGCTGCAGCTTCATCACTCCAGAGACTGCAGTTACATTTCTCTATAGCTCAGTCCTGGGGAGCTTTACAGCCCTCTAGCCAATGCTTGGTATTGGTTATGGTGACTACAGGCAGCTCCAGAATCTCTCTTTCTATTGGAAATGCTTTTCTATGGATTATATAGGCTGCGTGCATGGGTGCAGTTAATGCTTCTTAAACCTGAATTCACTAATAAGATGTCTGGATACTTTTGGACATATAGTGTATTTTTTCGATATATTTTGTTTTACTTATGTTAACACCTGTGCCGAGACAAACTGCTTATACTTGCATAATTCAGATTTAAAGGAACAACCTTTTCCACTGGACAATTATTTACTCCAAACCAAAACCCTCAGCGTTTGAAATGGCAATGGTCAACTTCTGCCTTAGTTCTTTCTTGCTCTTGTAGGGAGGTAGGCAGATCTGGTTGAAGCACGTATGCGACACAGGCAACCTGCACAGAGGAAACCAGCAGTTAATGTGATATGAATCTGAATGTGGTAATGAATCAGTTAATCTAAAACCACATATACTAACTTACTCCTCCCTTTGGAGGAGGGTTAATTACCAGTCTGTGGAGACGTCAATCTTGGAGATTTTGAAGTTAAGATCGGCCATCCCTCCCACTGGAACACGGTCACTTCCTGTGGTGAAGTGGAGCAGCCTCTTTTGCAGCTCCAGAGGAAAAGCCAAAACCACGTCCCAGAATGCACTGTTTCACCAAACAACACATTCTTTAAATAAATAGTGCACTGAAGTATCTAATTCACCCAATTTCCTCCTTACTACAAACATAGTCAAGCAGCCAAGATGGATTAAGTGTCTGAAGTCTGCTTCGGAAGCTTTTCAGTGGAACATCCATCTAAATAGATGAAAGATTTTGGGTAACACAGGCCTCTTTTGCAATGTAGGGCAGGATGGTTCTGCCCTGCTACTGGATCTGGAGTGTAAGAGTTCCAGTGGCATTTCCACAACTGTGCTCGGTGTTACTATAAAACTAGTGGTCTGTTAACAATTGTTAAAGTTTAAACAGCATCGCTAACTAACTGGACAGAGGAGCTGGTTAGCATTAGCTTTACAAACATGCTACCAGCTCTGCTCACCACAGAACAGGCCAGATTCCGACTAAATTAAGCTACAGAATGCAAATGTACCTCTGACCAACCACAATTTGTTTTCAGTGTAAGGCTGTGAGCATCATGATTAGCCACACCTCCAGACAAGTGTCTCTGTGGGTCCTTTGATGAATCAAAGTATTCAGGTAATCCGAAAAAGTAAATTACCCTGGTCAGTATAATTCAATCTTTCACCCCTACATATACAGTCAAACATGTTTTTGTGTAAAGAGTAACATATGAGTAGTATCCTGAAAGTTTTTTTTTTTTTTTGTATAATTTTCAGAGATGCTTCCAGAATTGTTACCGGACAGTGGGGTCAGTCTTGCTGTATCCCTCATACTGTGCCACCCTCTGGAGAGAGCTCATGTCCAGATTGGGACTCCCACAAACCAGGATCTCAACCTCCTCTGGTCTCAGCAACTACGGGAAAAAGAATCAGAATAGCGGTAATGGTCACTGATACTGATACAGTTAGCCAAACAAAATTCCAGCCCAAAACTAGCATCTTATTTGTCATGTTATGTAATATTCTGTAGTTATGTGCTTCAGTCTCAGCAGCATTATGCAAGAATTGGTATTTGCACTCTTGGAGTCCCCCTATAGTTTCAAAGTGTATTTAAATTTAAAAATGACTGATGTGCTCTGAGTCCCCCTCAGGGACAACTGTACATGTGCATTTGTTGAGGAGCTGAAGGTATTCAAAATCCAATAGGCCTTCTTAAGCATGCATGCATATGGATGCTACAGATTACACTCACGATTTCATTTGTTTCTGTGTGTAAGTAACAAAACTTGCGGGTGTGATCTGTAGTAGCCGTATACCTGTGTGACATGCCTGCACACAACATCAGAAAAGAAAAGACCTTGTTGATTTAGAGTAATATTACAGGAATTTAATACAGGAGGTTCAAAGCTTATTTGGTGTAAGACTGTCCAAACCTGTTGCATTTATTTCTTTGCATGTGAGCCTGGAACAGGACTGACATTAGATGACTTTTGGCATTTGGAAAAACTACAAATCATGAAATAGGGATGACACAGTTAAGGGTGCAGCCCACATCACAATCTTTCATAAATAAAACTGACAGGGATGAACACGCAGCTATTGGATTTTCATTGTTTTCCTGTTAGCAGTGAGACCGCCTTGCATCGTTTTAGCTCCCGCCAATGAGTAAAAGCCAGTCCAAGATTTACTCATGCCAGGCCTCTTGCTCAGTCACTCTTTTTTTCTGTTCCTTGCTTCCTCCGACATCATCTTCCATCTCTTTTACATCCTCTGCCATGATGTCAATGCTGGGAATACTTAACTAGTTTCTAACTAGTTGAAGAACCATAGTTGTTGGTGTGTGACGTGGTGCAGTAAAGCGCTATACTGTTCTCGTAAGAGGTCTCGCTCCTCCAAAAATAAATAGCATTAGCTATTACCATATTACCATAGCATTACCATAGCATTAGATATAGGTATTCCAGGCCCGGAGTGGGAATGACAGAGACACCATTCTCCCTTATATAAGTCAGAGCACTATTAAATTGACTGTGAAGCTGTTATTTTAAGGTAAAATTGTTATATAATGCTGCTTTAAGTTTGATGTTCAAACCAGAGTGTTCTCCACCAATATCACACAGCCAGTTTTTTCCCCAAAGGTATTCAGATCTGGGACAGACAATCTTTATGACTCTGGAACCTGTTGCTCCTTGACCAGCCCAGTCATCCATACTTTGCTGTATTAGTGCATACGTCTTATCAAGTGTTTCAAACATTGCCACACTCTGGGGCGTTGCTCATTTGAGGTTTAACTCTGATTTGAAAGCAGTGCTGGTGCTGGATAAGGATAAGGCCCAAGCAAAGGGAGAGAGAGAGAGAGTTGCAAAAGACATGATGGTGCGATCTCATCAGTCACGTCCCTCCCCCTGCACGAACCCGCCAACACCAGAGAGTTATTAGCTTCCCCGAGCCTCTTACATAAGCGGCCAGGGACGGAGACAACTGTTGCATAACCAAGAGAGCAGAAGGTGGGCTCAGAACCAATTGCATGCACTGAAAGTAGGCCAAACACAGTCTGCATGCTTACTTTTCCCTGTTTCACTTCAACCAGCATGACTGCATGGGCCGAGCAGCTGTGTACATATGAGAGCCTGCAGCCAACGCTCAATCTCCACCCCCAGCCTGACAACAAGCAACTGGTGATACTGCAGCATAAGATAAACAGAACCATCTAGCAAAAGCCAGGAAATTCCATAACTCGTTCAGGAAAACTGCATGACTCGCATTCGCCATCTCCTTCTCTTTTTGGTTAGCTGTGCGTTTGGAAGAGCTAGGCTTCAGAAGAAACACTCCATATAGGGAAGCATAATTTCCAGCCTAATGTTGCCAAGATAAACTTGTGAGCAGTTTTAGCTTTTTTCCAAACCTCTTGAAGTGCAGATAGTGAACAAAAGAGCATCAGCAGTCCCAGTAATGATAAAAGCAAAGACGTCATTAATAAATGAAACAGAAAGAAAAAGATAAGATAACAAAAATGATCTCTTGTACTTGATGCTGTTAGTAACTGATTTCACAATTAAAACAGATTTAAAATCAGTCCATTAAAATGTACCATCTTGATGAGTGGGCAGTGATCAGTTGGCAGCACGCAGGATGATAATGTAGATTTTAAACAGGTCTCTCTTACAGTAAGAAACCAAGCCTGATGGACACGCCCTTTTATAGGCATTTTTACCACCTCTTTAAAAACTAAATACATTAAAGTGTTGAGTAATTAATGTGTCTACGCTTTGCCTTTTGCCTACTGCAGTTCCTGTTTTTAGTAGATTTGTTTTCGCTTTTTCAAAGAAAGCTGCAGGGATATTGCAGGGACGCCTCCAAAGGTCTAAGATCGTGGGTGTGTGTATTATCTGTTTCTTACAATCCAAACACATTCAATGCACTGAGATTTCTCACAGTGGAAGGATGGACAGAAACACCTTTTCCGATCTGAAGCAAGAGTGGAGCTTGGTTTTCTCCCCTCTCTCAAAGATGAAAGCTTTAAGTACTGTTTATCTGACAGTTTTTGTGATCTACCTGGACCAAACAATTGCTGTTGGTAGTTTCCTGTCCTTTTTAACTCAATTGGATTATTTTATAATAATTATCCTCAGAAACATCTCCTGATATTTCTGGCTCCTTTGACTGTAAATGACATAAATGAAGGATGGCCTCTGACTTCTGTGTAGTTCATGGACTGGAATGCAAATTGGCCGACATATTATTGAGCTACAGAAATGTTTAACAGAAGACTGGACTTGCTGGCAGGCTCTGGCCATTTAAGGCAGTGGTTCTCAAACCGGTCTTCAGAGAACCCCAGACCTTCTAGATTTTGGCTCCAACCTAACTTGCAAGCCAAAGATCAAAATGCAAAAATGCAGACCGGCTGGCGCGCCTTGATGACGGGTTTGAGAACCACTAATTTGAGTAGTTAAAGGGGCAGGGTTCAGGAACAAACCTCACCTGTTTACTCGCCAAGAGCGTCTCTAGTGGTGGAAAGCAGCACCAATGTTAACTCTTGTTTTGCTTCTGCTTATATCACTTTCTTCTTGTTTACTGCTGAATGTGGTTTCTTGCCACAAATTCAGTCATCATTCCGTTCACTCATAACCCCTTTCGTTGGCTACTTGTCCTTAAATGATGTAACCTGGAGCAGAACCTTCAACATGATTAACAAGAGATCACAAATGCCATCGGGGCAGCGCTACTTCATTTTCTCATGTCAGACTAATTTGACTCAATGCTACAATGACTCACTATCACCTCTTGCTGTGCAAGCTTCGCATGCTAACTTCAGTAGATATCTCAGCAGTCTTTCCTATTTTGTCAAAACTGTTATTTTTCACATAATGTTGATAACTTTAGATAATTTGGGAATGTTTTAAACCAAAAATCTTACATACTGCTCCTTTAAATACTTCACAATGCCTTCTCACAATTAAATATTTTGGCGTCTTAAAAGGGCCCATCCATAGTTTGTTAATGTTCAGTTAAGTCTATTTTTATTGGTCGTCTTTTTTAAAACTCTTATTACTTGATGGTAAGTAATAAAACTACAACAAAATTAATAACTGCATAACTGTTAGTGACAACACTATTAGCGACAGGAACATAAAGATGCACACTCTTTGTATACCAGCAGATGTAATATAACTGATCTAGCGACCAGCTTTTGCAGGTGCTGTGTGTATGAACAGGTGCTGACAGGCACACAAAAGTGCTAGGTTTAGCTAATACAGGAGCTACAGAAAGCTACCATTAAACATCTGTGCTTGCATTATTCCCACTAAAGGTAGCGGAACTGGCTGCCTCTCAGCGTGCAGCACTGACCCGAATTTCGATCTGGCAGATCATTAAACCAAACTGAAACATTAACAGCCGAAATGGCGACTGGACGTCAGGAGCTATAGAAGTCATGAGCTGAGGAAAATCTCCATGAAAAAAAGGGATCTTTTGTGAAGCCTCTAATTGAAATGCGAGGCAGGACATGGGGGCTGCTGTTTTCTTTGCATGCGTCTGCATGTGTTAATTCTACAGGCCTCAGCTGCATATTCGTTCCTGTTGGCTCAAAAGCCTGGATACCATGTGCAGACTGAGCACACAACACCCCATTTACATGGAGCATAGCCAGGAGGTGGGGGGCGGGCAGACTGATCCCAGCCTTCTCTCTCACACACACACACACACACCGGCCAATGCTGCCCTTTCCTCTCCACTGACACCCTTTCCGTCTCACAGCAACCGATGGAACTTTCTACACTGCACTGACCTCAATATTTAACAGTTCAGCTCTCACTGGCAGGACAGAGAGAACTACCCTACCAACTTACATGCTAAAGTGGCTAACAGTGCTGCCTACTAGATCCCATGTAATTAGCATGATATCACTTGTATAACTGGTGACCCATAACCCATAGTGTAGCGTTGCCTTTTCAGAGTGGAAGAATGATCGGAAACACCTGTGGGGGGGTTTTCATATTTGAATCACGGATAAAAGTACTCTGTATCTGACTGTGACAGTATTGGTGGTTTAATAGGTCTTGGTTGTCTCATTTTCTCTGTGCTGCTTTTCTCCACTTCCACACCAACTTTCTCTTTTTCTATATACATCAAGAGCATCGTCTTATATCTAACCTCTTCATTTATTTCCTATGATTTATTTAATAAAGACTGGACCAGAAATTAAATAAATGAATGGTCTGGCTCTTGTCACAGTGGCTCAAAGTCCTTTATCTCTTGAAAGAAAAACTTGGAGTTACAGATCACGAACAAACTCACCATCAGGGCATTGGAGGCACACACACTGTGGAACCCATGATAGAAGGCTGCAAACTGCCTGTAGATGGACTTATTCAGCAGGAAATCGACATATAGCTGGACGTACTCTGCACAAGAGGAGAAATCACTCGGTATAGAAATAAGAGCATATTAGGGGTGCAAAGCATATTGTTTGCTGATACATGGGAAGAACAAGTTATTATTGGTCTGATATTGGAATTACAGGCTATGGACAGGAGCTATACCCATATTCCATATGTTTCCTATTATGTTTCCTTACCACCATATAACTAATTTATAAAATTAATCAGTGATTTGTCTTCCCCACTACATTCATACGCTCACTACATTTCATATACTAGCTACAGTACAAACTTGCACAACACTAAAATCCGTGTTGAGCAGCGTGTTGTCTGGGGGCGCTTGGCTGAGAGCATACCTTTTCTGTTCTGGTTATTGACTGGGATCTTATCGCCTCCTGGTTTCAGGTTATACGACTTCACTACCCCAAGTTCTTCTTGGAAAACCTGGAAAGACCACCAGAACCATGAATCTCTGCTTTCACCTTCCCTCAACAAATCACTCAGTCCAGGGAGAAAATCTAAACGTGACTTATTGATGCCACAGCACACAATCCAGGGCGGTCGGCAGACATTCTCAGTGACCCGCCCTTGCACAGAGGCTTATCTGTGTCTGAGCTGCACACCTGAAAGGTTGCATAGAAGTCCTCTTCAACGTTTCCCTCATAACTGAGCAGCTCCCCAAGGCCATGGGCAAGATCCTGAAATACAAATGCACCATTGAGATCAACTGACTCAAGTAAACAGCACTGACACCAATGAATCCACATAAAACCCCTCTACAAAACGTTTACAGGGTCACTTGTGCACTTCATTAGTAACAAAATGATGTGTGTTAGCAAAAAGTAAGGGTCAGCAATTGTGTTCATTTTTGCAACAGCAGCTCATTATCTATTTATGCTCACGTGGGATTAGGAAAATGTGACCGTCTCAGCAACACTAAAACACATCCATTCTGAATAACAACCCTGTTCAGCGTTTTACGACAAACACTTCATTATGATGGAAATGAGCTGGAGTCATTTTAATCCACACCTCTGAGCTACCAATAAAGTGCCCTTATTACTAAAGACTGGGAGGAAATAATGAACGGCAGGCTGCGATGTTTGACGTAAGCTGCACCAATGTGTGTTCCCTCTCACTCTCACACTTGTTAAATAACCTTCAGTAGTTCTAGTGGTTCCAGCTCCGCATTACTTTGTGGAAAAAGTTTCAAACAAGGGAGCAAACAACGCCCAGAGGCAGCGGGTTATATAAGTGTAGAGGAGGCCAGAAGTCTCCTTTAAAATGGAACATCTGGTCCACTTAAGCCTGACTCGGCAGAAACCACTGGAAACGAAGAAAAAGGGTCGATTGTGCAGAGTTTTCCATGTGTGGCGACTTTTGTACATATGCAAATATGTAGCCTTCCTACAGTCTATCAGCTGCATGCTGTATTCCCTTCATCACTTGTTGCATGAAGGTTGTCTGAAAGGGCAAGGCTTAAATAAAGCTAATGCTAGGACACCCTCTAGTGGCCAACAGAGTGGAAAGTAACCAGATCCCCACTTTGGGTCCCCACAATCTAAACACATTAGGCCACTTGCGTTCATGGCATTATACATGCTTCATCAATTCCTCCCCACATTAATAGCATTTATTTAGTATATTTGCAAGATGTTCCATTCTGGTAATATCAAATGTTTACAGAGCATACAATACTAAACACTACCAGTCAAAAGTTTAAACACACATACTTAAAGATCAGTTATCCTATTTTTTTTTTACTACTTTCCACATAATTTAGAAACATAATTCATACATTAAAGCTGTGAAACAACGTGTGGAATTCTGCTGTGACCAAAACAACTGTTTGGTCTTGATTATTCTCTCAAGCAGCTTTATGATGTTTTTCTTACAAGACTGCAGAAGAAACATTCACCACTAAAAACACTTCAAGATATATCATTTACATATACATGGATCATTCTACTGAATTGGTTCAAAGTTCAAAAATACATCTTGGACTTTTAACTTACTTAGACTTTAATTAATTAGGTAAAATTAATTAATGCATTATTATTATTATTATTATTATTATTATTGTAAATAGACACACACATCAAATGAATCTGAAAATAATGAAATCCTAACAAATATCTAGATAATAATTAAAACTGGGGTTTTTAAACATTCTCTCTAAATAGTACTGTTCAAGTCAGACATCATCCTTCATTTATCCAATTTCAGGTCAAAACAGCTAATAGGTAAAAGCTAACAGGGAACAGAAAACCTCAGCAATGAAATATAATATTTATGTTCCAGTATTTATTGTGTCCACCCCTTGCCTTAAATACAAGTTTTATTAATACTATATTACATTCAATACTTTTGGTCGTTTTTTTCCTTTGGTGCTTGCACAGTTGTTAGGGTGTTGTTTTCTCTGTATTTATGGCTTTAACTACTGTTTTGGAATCTCCTCACATCCCACTTCCTTATCCAGCTGGATTATGTTATAACTAACCTTCTCAAAAACACCTCATAAAAATGAACAACATATACTTAATGGATGGCAATTTTAACTGCATGGATTACATATGATCACAGTATTAATTTGGCTTGCATTTAAGAACAAGTTATCAGAACGTCCTTAAGAAAATGCACATTAGTTAGTTATATCTGAACATCTGACTGATTGTGTACTATATGTCATCTCTATGGCCATGTGAAACTGGGAATTAAATATTTCCTGTTTATCATGTGGTTTCTAGCTGGAAAAGGAAATGGCAGTAATTTATCACCAGTGTTTTAAACAGCATTTTAAAGAGTAGACGTTTTTCATTGCTGTCCTGTGAGCTGCAGCAACAATGCACCATCTGGAGCCGAGGCTTATTAATCTCACCCTGTTGCTCTGCCTAGTGACGCAGCCACACAGGGGGAGCTGAAACAATACTGCAGGTGCTATTTTAAATGCTGATGACTCTCCTTCTAGGTAAATCTGACATGCAGTGGCACTGCTATACTACCATGAGTCGACTTTATTAATGGTAAAGTATGTAGACCGCATGTTTGTCTTTGGGTTTAATAATAAATAGCGGTTCACTGCTACATAACATACATTTGTTCTGCATTTTTTAAATTACAGTTTATATAGTTATTCTAGGATGGCCAATATGGTCCATATATCAGAAGCCCAAATTACGATATGGCACATTTATTCCTTCTTTCATTCATTAATTAATTTATTTATTATGGTTATTTACAAATTGTGTCACCTTTCATAAACGTGCACATGCTTTCATAAACGTGCACACGCTTTGTGGTAAAAGGAAGTGTTAAGTGCTTTAAATACTTTCTTACTTTGTTTTAATAAGGCCAAAAGAAGGCCTTGACGGGAAAATAAGGGTGTTTTTGAAACATTATTATTATTATTATTATTATTATTAGTAGTAGTAGTAGTAGTAGTAGTAGTAGTAGCTGTAATAATAGTAGAAGTATAGTAATATTTGTAGTATAGTAGTAGCTGTAATAGTACTAGTACCAGTAGCTGTAATAATAGTAGCTGTAATAATAGTATGGTAATAGTTGTAGTATAGTAGTAGCTGTTATAGTAGTAGTGGTAATAGTAGTAGTATAGTAGTAGTAGAATAGTAAACTAGTAGTACAGTAGAAGCTGTAATAGTACTAGTAGTAGTACCTGTAATAGTAGTAGTAGTATAGTAAAATAGTAGTATAGTAGTAGCTGTAATAGTACTAGTAGTAGTAGCAGCTGTAATAGTAGTAGTAAATGTAGTAGTAGTATGGTAATAGTAGTAGTAGTATAGTAACAGTAGTAGTAGTAATAGTATAGTAGTAGTAGTATTATAGTAATCGTAGTAGTAGTAGTAATAGCAGAAGTAGTAATATTATATAGCATTGTGCTATCTGGGACACAACGAATAAACAAAGCCACTCTCAACAAAACAACATGTTAACAATGCAGACACTACTCTGTGTGACCATGGAAGCTGAGATCTTGCAGTGGAGGAGGAGGAGAGTCTCAGGGGTCTGGCTGTCAGTGCAATGTGTGAATGATGAGGGTGGGTGTGAGTGTGAGAAGCTGCACACTGGGCTTAATGAGAGCAGACAGAGCACTGAGCAGAACAGCGTGTCACAGCTTGTGTACATACAGGCATGATCTGCTGCAGGTCTTCCAGGGTGAGGGTCGCCATGCCGACGGGAGCATCGGGGTCACACGGCACGATGGGTGGAGTCAGCAGCTTCTTGTAGACGCAGGGTGGGAATCGAATGTCCAGGGTGATGCTGTTATACACAGCCAGGCCCATCAGCTGAGGTACAGGGTTAAGAAAGTACAACAGTAACTGCGCTGGGTCTCTACACACAATCCTACATGCTCTTCAGACCAATCACAGGGAATGCATGAACGGCAGCAGCCCAAATATTGAGAGTAGGTATCAAACAGCTCTAATGTTGTGTCACTGATACGGATTATAAGGTGGTTAAGTTCCGGTGATAGTGACTGGATGGTTGATTACACAATAGCCTGACGCTACAGCAGCACTCTCTGATGTGGGGAAAGAACACCCAACAGGTGTATAATACATTTAGAGGAGAATGTGAAGAGGCTGCTCTTTAAGTGCTTACAGCTGCAGCTGACAGCACTGCTCCATGTGCTCCACACATGCACAGAGAGAGAGAGAGAGAGAGAGAAAGAGAGAGAGAGAGAGAGAGAGAGAGAGAGAGAGAGAGAGAGAGAAAGCAGTGGAAAAAGAAGGGTTATGAAGAATTTTAGTGGACGAAGGGAAAATCTTTGGTGATGGCTGGAGCATCGAGACCAGCTCCGGGTCGAGGCGAAACAAAAGAGACTTTTCTTTCAATATCCCAAACTGGTGTGACACAGCTGCTTCTGGACTGCTGGAGGAAAGGAGTGTACGGCTTTTTAGAGCAGAGAAGAGCTGCACTGGCAGACTTTAATGGCCCAGGCTGGGCTGCCAGAGCCAGAGGGTACGATTAGAGGGGTAAAGGCAGGACATGGCAGAGTTTGGCTGCCACCGTGTCTCCATTTCAACCTCGGATGGAGTGCTGGAGGAACTGCACTGCCAGCATCACACAGCCAATCATCATCAGTGATGAGTGTGCAGTCAAATACCAAATACTCACCATCAACTCATTTTATTACAGCAATGAAGGACAGTTTAAATACTATCGTTTACTATTTTATTAATAGCGTCTACATGACAAGAATTCATCTGCTGCTATATTAGTTTTAAGCCATACACCACAATGTGTTTCCCAGATGTGCTATTCAACATTAAGTAATTCAGGAAGAACAAGAAGTAAAAAAAACTAATGATTTATTTACAATCATTTGGTCAACTTTTCTGTGTCAAAATTTGATGTTCTTGAAGTGCTAGAACTAGTCGTTATGTGAAAAGAGCAATTTGTAAGATGATGCAACCTGTTGAATTCATACTCCAATCAATAGGGGGCAACATGTCCCCAGAAAATGCACAGTCCCTCCTCCTCCCCCCCTCAGTTCCTACCAGTTTAGAAGAAACACTGTAAGTTCAGACTTCAAACTTTGCTAGCCTAGAGTTTCTCCAGTGGTGGAAAGCAACACCAACATTAACGCTTGCTTTGCTTCTATTTATATCACTTCATTGTTTTATCTTTATAAATACTTCGCATATATCCTACCACAAATACATCGTTCTGCACACGTTATTTGTGGTTTTTGCAGTATGTGCCTGCGAATAAATCACTTTATATACATTAGAAAAGACTGATTCCAAACTTCTGAATGGTAGTCTTTCACAATGTGACATTAAAGGCTTTGCGATGTTAAAACGGTGCACATCAGTCAGAAAACAGTCTTATGTTCCACTACCTCGGCTGTGACACAAGCAGTGGACTGATACTGCAAAATAAGCATCTCTCTTTCCTGTGTTGAAAGACAAATTCTTTACAGGCTCCACGCGTACACGGCGCAAGGTTTCTCCAAGTGGAAGCGGACTGTATGTTTATGGGTTATTTAAGGCTCTGAGCAGCCGCACACAGCCACCTATGCAGTAAATGAAAGGATACAGCTCCAACTAGACGAAACTCCGAGCAGTTGTCACACTTCCAGCTGCTGAACCAGTGACACTGAGAATCCTTCATATACGCGAACATGCCTGCAAATGAAAAGCACAATGCAAATCACCAAAGCTGCATACAGACAGAACTCTACAGTATAATGAGGAACTGGGTACCAGTGGCTGATGCAAGACTGTAGTTAGGACCATTCGTGAATAGTCTGGTATAAAAATGCACAGAAACATGATTTCAGTTTCTTCACAATAACATATTAATCAGCAAAATCCTAGTTTTGCCCTTACTAGAGGTCAAGCCATGTCACATGACAGTATTAGCAAGATGCCAGTACATCAGGAGATCTCAAAAGATAAACCAAGAAGGCTGCTTACTGACTGACTTACAAACTGAATGCATGTTGAAGATTGCATTTTACATTACAGAGTCTGTATGTCTTCAATGCTGGGAAAAACGTTCCTAACTTTCAATGCAACTTAACACATCAAGGGTCCATTCTAAATCATTTTAAACCATTTGTATATACGTTCATTATGAAATTCTGACACAGTGTAAAGAGCAGGCTGCAAATTATAGGAAAAAAAAATAGTTCCGAAACACTGACTGTAATCTCTTTGGCAGAACAGAAATATGAGGTAAATTTAAATTAAATTCATACAATTATTTTTAATATTTTTTTGTGATCAGATATCAAATTAGGTACGGAGTTACTATATTCTAATCATAGCCTACACATTTCAAATCAACAGGAAATACATGTTTATCCCCATATATTAGAGTAATATATGCTCAATTTATGTGATGTTTTAAAGTATGTGTTAAATATATCTAACTGCGTCATTTCAACATTCAAACATTTCTAGATGCCTCTGGGTTCTCTGATGAATGACTGAATACTGCAGCTATATGTGGAAAACCAAATTCATTCTTTGAATTGATTCCCAAAACGCCATAATCGTGAAGTTTATAAAGCCTCTGCATTTCTCATAACGTAAAGTATTGAGTACTAGTACTAGTCTGCAAAGGACGAACTGTAATACTGCAACATACAAAGTAAATAAATGTGTTACCTGAATGTCTGTTACAACCTTAAACTCCAACAATTAGTTAGACAGAGAAACAGGCCTGTAGACTTAACAAGTGAAGTGCATTCAAATGTATCCTGATTAACCTTTTAAGGCGAATCAGAAGTATCCAATGAAGTCCTTCTGGATGGTGCTGTGTGAGGGTTTTCTACCATAGTATTAAAGTGATTAACAGAAGAAAAAAAAGTAAATAGATACGACATCTGCTTAGAATTTTGTTGTCATCACATTCAAGCTCGAATCAAGTCAAGTGTTCAGGTCCAAGCTGAGTCAGTCATGCGGTTTGAGTCTCTGCCGTAGATGTTCCCCATCAAGAATACAATGTGGCAAAACTACATTCAAATTCAACTGTGTTAACACTAATTGTTAATGGCAAAGACAGTAAAAAATCTTAGATGTAGGCCACAGAATGTACAAGTCAAGATGAATCAAGCTGCTTAGAGAATCGTTTTACAATCGCAACTTGGCACCCATAATCGAAATTAGATTGAATCATTTGTTGTCCACAGACTTGCACCCCTTACTACTGTACATAGATGCTGTAAGCAGACCAATGAAACACTATGTGAAAGCACAGCTAGCTACTAGTCAAGTCAAGTCAAGTTTCATCTCAAGACCTCGTCTGGTCGACACCGGACAGCAAAACAAGCACAACAGCAATATAAACAGGATAAGAATTTACAATTATGTACGATATTGAATAGAATAACCATTAACTGTTAGAGTCCTATGAGAGTAACTATGAGTGAAAGTCTGAAAGAAACTCAGTCACTGCTACTACTGTAACAACGCTCTGCTTCAACACTTTTATACACTATATCCTATATTGTAGCAAAATATAAAATGACAAAGCATCCTCAGAGGTCTGTTTCTTGCCATGTATTGTTCTCACCACACATGGCTCGTAAGCCAGGTATCTCCCTGTCTGGTGCAAACTAATGCTTACCGCGAGAACTGCCTACTTTGACAGGAAAGGGCTGTTTCACTTGCACGCAGCAACATATCCAACTACATACTGTTGCTTTGCATGATGTAGATAGGCTAATGATGATTACTGGTGTACCATTATTGAATAGTGAAATCAATATTTGGGAATAAGGTTTATACAGAGAAAATACACAGGCTAACAAGTCAGTGCAAAGCAACAGTCTAGTAATATCTGTGAGCAAGTACGCTATGTAATATGTAACATATGTAACAAGTGCCTGAATGAGAACGTTACCAAGGACACGTTGTTATAGAGTTCAGAAGACCGAGATGATGAAGCCGTAAATATCACAAAGCTAACTACTAGTCAGTGTCAATGGCATTTCGTCGATTGAGAAACAATACCTGGTGTAAAAGACCTCATCAGCATCCAACGTGACACACATTATGCCCATCTAAAGAGGCAGCCTCCGTTACTCATCCAACATGGAAACCTACTGATTTTCGCCATTGTTTTTTCTTCCCTGTGGTTAAGTGGAAATCCGTTCGTGAGCTCTAACAGATACTCAAATATCAAAATTAGTTGGAGGTCCTTCTCAAAACTGAGCAGGTCATTTTTAAAATGGAGCAACAAGAAAAATAAACACACTTACAGGAAACATGAGTAGTACGCAATGTAGGGCTGTAACAATAACCGCATTACCGTGGTTATGTGATTCCTACCGCGGTGTGGAGTTCATTACCTTCATCATCGCCTTTTTTTTTCTTTTTTGCTGGTGAAAGTTGACTCACCATCATTATTCACACCTGGCATCATTTTACTACTTTATGAAGAGCTCTCTGTAAGTGCGCTGAAGACTAGTAACGTTACTGCAGTCTGTTTCTATAGTGTGACATCATCTACCATAATCACTGAGAAAACTGCAACAATGGAAGTGCTAACTACAAACAGGTAAATTAATACAGCCACTCTAATACAACTGCAAACACAGAAGGACATCACACTTCAGTGCTACATAACGATTTGTTGCACAACTTTTAAAGACATGGTACGTTTTTTTGCAGCCCGTCTACACACAGAGCAGTCTTCTGACGACAACAGTGCCTTTCCTTTCCTGTCCAATAGTTGGCCCACTGCACAGAAATGTGTTGCAGATAGCAATTCAGCATGGAGCTGACAAAATCCTTATCACAGTGGCCAGTGGACGGAGCATCTGAGGTTGAGACTACTACTGTAGTGAACTCTTAAGCTGAATCAGAATTTCCAATAAAAGTCCTACTGGATGACCAGCTATGTGAAGGTTTTCTACCACAGTATTGAAGTGATTAACCCCCAAAAATGAATAAATAAATAAAACTAAAGTAGATATGACGTCTGCTTAGAATTTTCTTGTCATCACATTCAAGTCACGAGTCATACGTTTTCAGGTCCAAGCTGAGTCAGTCGTGCGGTTTGAATCCTCCCCATCAGGAATACAATGTGGCAAAACTATAGGAAATGGAATCCCTGTGGTTTTATAGTAGGCCAATCTGTTCCGCAGGATGAGAAAAGAGTGAGTAATGCTTCTGTGGGTGAACTATAGTTCTCTTGGATTTCTAAACGAACACAAATCACGGTTAAGCACATGCGCAGAGGCATTTGTTCTAAGCACGTTTTTGGAGGAGGGCCACCAAGGCCAAGAACTGTTTGTCCTGCACGTCTCACCGTAGTCTGTGTGAAAAATCTGTCGAATCAGGAGAAGAAACCACTCCTTTGTGAGTCCGCCCATATCCAAGCCTGCTTCCCCAACAAACGTCACTTTCAGCTTTTTCTTCAAGTCTGCTCTCTTTCTTGAAAGCTATTAAAAAAAAGAGAGAGAGAGAGAGAGAGAGAGAGAGAACACATTTATGGTGGGGCCATTTTTCCAAATTAAGCCATAGCCAGACTTAGAACTTTCCAGACCAGACTATACTCGCTCTTGGCCAAAAGTACCCTCTCTCAGTCTCGGAAAATAAGATGTTGACTACAGCACTGCTTCGAATAAAGAAAAGGAGGGGAAAAGAAAGACGTAATACATACAAAAGCCACTACATAAGTCTTATAGTTCTGTAAATATTTCTCAGCGCTTCAAAACTTAGTGGTAACAACTGAAAGGAACAGACAGGCGCTGTCCATGTTGCTGTGTTCACATACTTGGAGTGAGTGCTATTACCTCATCCAGTGAGTCACTGACCAGCTGCAGACGCCTCACTTTTATGTTGAGAAAGAGCAGACTCATATCCACCCTCTGTCTGCGAGAAACCTTGTCCACCAGGGTTTGCTGTGGCCGAAATAGAAAGCCAAGGGTTTAGTCAGTCCGCTGTTCACATGCTGGAACCTTGTTTACATAATGCTTCACCATGGCACATTTATATATTACATATATATCACATGAGCTCTGATCTGATTGGCTGCCCTGTATTGTGGCTCAGCCAAAATCGGGTCAGCCTTAACCGCTCTTTAACTTCAATACGAATGAGCGGGGCCAAACAGCTGTATGCAGAATAGATGTATGTATGAAAATGTGCTTGCTTTCACATCATCACTGAAATAAAGCTATTTGGTTCTGCAGATTAGATTCATACATACATGGAGCCTCAGGACAGAGACGTAAATAACATGTTTACATGCTACTTCAAAATCTCATTTCAATAAAGTGAGCAAAACTCAGTTCTCCAAGATATGAATCAACAGACAAGCAGTAGCTAGTCCCATTAGCTCAGTTACATGTACTTAAAGCTACTTTTTGGAAGTTTGGACATTTTAAAGAAGTTCTTAAATCAGACAAGCACAAGGAGCCATGTTAACATTAGTGAGGTGATTTAATCTCTGGGAGGTGACGAGGGTGGCTTCCTATTCGCCAGCTTCTTGATTGAATTTTCCTGTTACACTTTAAAGTGTGTTGTGCTCCTGAATGCAAGTGATGCACCATTTAAGGTGGAAGTGTAAAAGTTACTCCAAGAAATGGTATCTTTCCAAATGAAATGATCTCCAGGACATCCAATCTATATATCTAATTATGTTGTCATCTTATTATAATATTATTTAACTTATTTCTAGACAGTTTTACTCGTTTAAAGTGTTTTTAGTAATCAGAGTATTTCACTATACAGGCAAGAGGTTTTGTTTCACTATACAGGCAATTTGGGTTGTTTTAAGCATGCTTCTTAAAACAAGCAAAACAATCTGCCAGCATAGTGAGACAATTTAACTTCCCAAAACAGGTAAAACTCCAGACTGATACCTCTGACAGTGCTCAGACACTATATTTTAGCATGCCAGTTTTTCTCCTTTAATGCTACTTCTGTTGATTCTAATATATATCACTTAATTTAATTTTAAAACATTTCCTAATATTGTTTTATAGAATTTCATTCTGCTTGGTTCAGCATCTGGATTTCACAGTGGCAGGTGCCTCTTGCTTGCAAGTTTTCACAGTATATTTCAGACCCAAATAACATTAAAAAAAACAGCAACCAGCAATAATTTTGTTGTAGTTCATTATTGTATTGAAGTATCAATACTTTTAAGTGTGGGAACAGGCTACTCTACCCGTATGTAATATCATCAGCGAATGACCTTTCACAACAGCTTTGAGTTTTTGTGTTTTTAAGGTACTCATGATCATCTCTAACTTGGTGTGTTGGCTCCCTTGGTTTTACAATGCGTCTGTGAGGTTACAATGTTCTGCAGAGGAGGAGAACACAGGAGAGTGTCTTTATTCCCTGGGCGCTCTTAAGGAGACGGCTGTGGACACTCCTGCCAGACTGAACTGTCTTCCATCAGAGAGCCACGTGTCTGTTTAGCCTACGTTCTCTGGTCACATATGTTTGGGGGGGAGCCTGGGAGGATTCCACCCCAACACCCCCCCGCAAAAAAAGTCTGACTTATGCAGCCACACCCTGCACAAGACTGTTATCAGAAGACTTTCCATGTAGAACTGAAAAGCTTCACTTCCACACCAATACAATATGTGTCCAGTTGTTGCCAAAAGTAAGCAAGCTGAAAGACAGCAGTTTAGGTAATGTATTACCTTTTTTACATCACTACAATTCCAATGGAACTGCTGTAACATAACCCCTTTTACTTAACACAATAGATTGTCTTCTTATGCTTTAAAGAATTGCACCATTGCTTTCAGAGGCCTCGTGGGTTTTTTTCTTTTTAGAACAAGCAGAAACTTGTGGTTTTTGAGAACCGCAAAACTTTACTGAGGAGTCTTCAAGCACAGGAGGATTTGATAAACAACAGAGCCTCATGATGGTCATATAGACAGCCATAGAGCAAGCGTCAGATCCCACGAGGCCCTTCTGGACCAAACAGGCTTAACCCATAGTTTCCACAGTAATGTTCCCTGTACATTTTGGCAGCTCCACATCTAACTATAGAACAACTGCAGGAGGCAGCAGGTGGATGCTCACCCTGGCCATGCTGATCATCTGCTGCTCTGAGTCCCGCTGGATGATGGCCTTCTTTACCACTGTTGACAGGATGAAAGGGAACTGGCAGAAGGTGAACCTGCATGGACAGCAGTAGATCAGAATGGCTTGCCTAACCATTTCCAAACTTCTCCCAAACAGTAGTGATCCTCCAATATCATGCTTGGTTGGCTGATGGAAATGGGAAATGTGATGGCCAGGGCACTTAAAGAAAAAGGGCCCAAACATTTGCTCTTCAAACTAGCTCACAACTGCCATTTTAAAAGCAATATTGTTACTTTTTATTGCATAGAACTTTGTTTGCATTTATTCCAATATTGTATTGTGTTTACTGGAATAAACATGATTATTGTCCAGATAAATGGTTTTCAGCTATTTGCTTAAGTGCCTAAAGCCCAGTGCTGTATATGGATCCTTCTACTGAATGAGTTCAAAATAAGATAAAATGCTTGACTATGCTTGATAAAAAGGCCTTAACACGGTCAAGATCACAAATGTGCTTGAACGTGAATAGTACATATTCTTGAATATTCCTGCATTTTTCTAAATCTTTTTTGTATATTTCCAGGTTTAAATGAAAATCCAGATTTTCTTAGACATTTAAGATGATGTAAAAAAAAAGGTAAATAAAAATAAATGTAATAATTTAGTGCAAATTCTGAAAGCACTTGGTATGACGAATAGTAGTCATCTTAAATGTCTCACTACTTGAGATGTCGCTTTAAGTCGCCTTATTTGAAGAAACACAAGAGGGAGCTCCTGTTCACGATATTTTCCACAGGCGTTTTAAACTAAAGACTAAAGAAAACACCTCGAGTGGAAAGAGCTTGTGTGCGTGTGGGCTGAGAGAAAATTGTGCAGAAACGCGCTTGGTCAGAATGATGTTTTCGTGCCACACCTGTTGGAATTTCCATGAGCTTGCCACGTCTGGTAGTCTTCCATGAAGTCGATGTGGTCCAGTGTCAGATTATAGAAATCGGAGAAGGGGATGATGGGAGGAGAAGAAATGCTGTTTGCAGCATCTGAGCGGAGAAAAAGAACTGATTGTTTTTTAACTCTTTAAACCATCCGTAACCAACACCGGATCGACAGTTTATTATGTAGACCCACTAGACGGCCATTATTCCAGGTACACAGACTAAACAGAGTACTGTGCAAAAATCTAAATCCACCCCAGTCAAAACAGCCCTTTAGGTCCAAGCTATTCATTTTCCAAGAGCTATTCATGAGGATTGTGGATAACAGTTAATCCGCTTACATAAGAAAGAGTCAAAGAAAAGAAATGGCAAAAAAACAGGGAGTTTCCAAAACTGGAGTTTTGGAAAAAATGATTTAAAAGAAAACAGAACTCATAACAACTGTGCAAGACCAAAACTGGGCCCATCAAATAAACAGCTTTCATCTTTGAGACAGAGGAGAAAAAATATGCAAGCAACCATGCAATCAAAAGACTAAACTGCGGAGATGCGGAAAAATATCCCTGAAAAAAAGGTCTCTGGAAAAAAATACAGAAGCTGTAAAAATGCAAAGAGTGGACACTAAATAAGAAAAAATATGATATAATATTTAAATGTTAAGCCTTCTGTGTAATTTCTTGTCAAATATGTTTTCCATTGTTTTCTGACATGGAAAAATGGATAAATTCGGACTGGAAGTGGAAGAAATGCACAGTACTGTAGGTGCAATTTGTAATTCTTGATATACAATTACTGACTGTAGCTCATCTATTGCTGCACAGTCTGACAGCCAGCCACATCCTGTTAAACTGTGTACACTTACTAGCCATGTGTAGGTACACACTTAGAGGCTATAGCTCACTTTTTCCCCATGCAGAGTTTATATTCATGATGCTTTAGCCCTTAATCACTGGCTAGTTTCTGACTGCAGGACCACTGTAGGCACTGTTCAACCCAGCAGTGAACCGAAGTGTTCCACTACAGTAATGTTGGCATTACTGTTGAATGATCGACCGCCAATATTAGAAGTGATCATATTTTAGTCTCTTTACAGTCTAATTATAAACCTACGATGTGCACCATTCATGGTAGTTGTAACCTATAAAAATGGCTAATGTGTAGATACAAGGTAGGTGTGTCTAATAAACGCTATAATAGGTTCACAGTAGTTATAAAACAACTCGTAATCACTGCTTTATAAAAAACCTGAAGCTGAATGGGTTAACACAGTTCTAGCAGAATCAGCTTCTTAACATTATGTATCTTACCCACAGGCTTTCATACTCACTGAGCAGCGAGAGGACTTTAGTGGCAGACGGAATCCACCATGAACACTTGGCCATGGGCGGCAGCTCCTCTGGTTTGGCAGGGAACAGCCGTGTGGTGATGAAGAGCTGTAGGCGTTCCACCAGCTGCTTAAAACGCTTCTGAGATAGTCTGAGAGATGACATGTCTGCTCAGTCGAGCGTACCTCAACATTTCACGTGAAATTAACCTCTGAATCTCTAAGGGTCTGTGTGTGGGCCCAATAGGGCTGGCACGAGTAACCTGAATAGCCTACTCAGGTATTTATTCGTCTTTTCACAGCTGAAAGCTGACCGCTATTTACAACAGAACGTTTTGAAGTAAAACCAGGAGAAAAATGGCAATTACTTAACAATGGATGTGATAGTAGGCTACTCTAAACCTAAAGGCTGAACACCGCCAAACCCCCCCCCATGATTTCTCGGTGTCACCCATTTTCTTGCAACAACTCATGCAAGCAATGTGAAAGATATAAAATGGCAAACAATATTTAAACAAAGAGAAACGTTCATGAGTTTGACTGCAGGTTTGATGGTTGAGTGACCAAGCTAAGCGCTTGCTCAGTCAGTCACTTGCCACTAGCCACATGCAGACTACGCTAGGTTAGCAGATTCATATAAGACAAGAATGGCTATAAATCTAGTATAAAACATTCAAATAAATAAAGATTAGAAACGTAGTATAAAATATTTAGAATAACCCACCGGGCCGTCAGTCCAGAACAAGATTTATGTTTGTCTACTGAAATGATTTCAGTCGTGACGGAAGTTTAACTTGGAGCACCTAAACATTAAAAAGCTATTCGGGTCAGCCCTTGGGCCAACACTTTCCTTACTCTCAGGACTGCATGACTTAAACATCAGTTACTGAATAACAAGTCAGTAATAAGCCAACAGGCCAACCGGTCCTATTACTGTTACAGAATACCTACATTAACTACTCAAATGAACACATTTTCTGCAACTTCCATCTACGCCTTCCCCCAGTGAAATTAAAATAAGAACTTTAAGCGTAAAAGCCTTCTATTAAACATTATTACAGGTCATTACACTTAATTACATAAACCAGCTACTGGAGTTGATTATGCAAGTAAATGTAAACAGTCCTATAAAAGATCTCCTTATAATAGGGGCCTTTCTGCAGTTATGGTTTTACTTTGCGAATTGCTTCCTTAAGCAGGCTGGACTGCGAATGGTGGTGACAGAAGGGAACGTTTCAGACTCACTTCTTAAACCAGTGCATCAGGAAATGGTGGTCTGCTTCAGCCAGCGCCGCGATTTGCCTCAGTAAGTGTGCATAGATGACATATGTGGCTGTGCTGGTGTACTGAGGGTTCTGCAACAAAGAGGAGCCTTTTTCAACGCACTTCAAAAAGGAAATATAACTTTTCGTCCGGGAGCCGAGGAAGAAGTCTGGCTTTTAATAAAGAGTGGCATTTGAGCGGAAACCAGCCATCCCCACTCCAGCATGACCTCATCGGTTCCTCCGGCCCAGAGAAAGGCAAATAATACCAGAGGCTGACTCACATCAGTGGCAGACACATCAGCCCAATAATTGCCCCTGCCTTTCGATTTCACCCAGTCTTCAAGAGATATGTAGGTCGGGACGCCCATCCACGGCCCCGGGGACGGCTTATTTCGGAGCAGACCAACCTCAGAATATTAAAAACGGTCAGCTCTCATGACCCTAACATTCAATCCCCCCATTCCATTTCAATAAAAAAAAAGAAAAGAAAAAAAAGAAAGAAAAAAAAAGAGCTCATAAATAGACCCAATCAAAACAAAGCGTTCGAAAACTGATCCAAGACCTAGCAAATCAACAACTGTTTAAAGACACTCTCTCTACCTCCGACCATTCTGTTCCCCAGACGTGAAGCCCAATGGCTGTGGCCTTATTTGGACAAGCCAGAACCAGTCTATGCTGGTCATGTGTGAAGTAAACACTTAGCTCATAATATATCTGCAGCCGCTATGGCTGGAGTCAATGGGCCATGTGGTGAGAGAGGAGATCAAGAGTTTCCTGCCTAGCGTTGCGCTCAGCCTGGGCCGCTCTCACAAAGGCCAGGTTTAATCCAGATTAGCCCGATTGTGCTGCACATATGCACGTCTATAAGCGTGCACAGATAAGCGTCTTGATTTAAAGAGAGGAAATTACAGCCATTACTGGAAAGTACCACATGTCCTTAAGTTATATAATGGAGGTGGTTTTCAGCTCGGAGTATGTTTTTGGGCTTATTGGCCAACCCAGTTGGCCCAGATCATTACGATAAACTATAACATATGCTACAATAGTTACAAACAAAGCTTATATAAGATGACTTTGCCCAAACTGTGTCAGAGAATGAGAAAACAAAATTGGTGCTGCAGAATAAATAAATAAATACATACATACATAAAAGAATATAAATTACCTGAACGAGAATGAAATAGGCCCTCAGGTCATCTTTTGTCCTCGGCCTGAAAGACATAAACTTTAAAACGTTAAAACTTTTCCCCATTAAAACACAGCTTTCTGCAGGTTTACTGTCCTCTTATAAAGCTTCAGTGAGCGAAAACAAAACAGCACTCACCCTTTCCATCCCCTTAATAAGCTATTAATGATTCCCTTCAGGACTGATTTCTGGGTGTCTGGGGGCTGTGAATTAAAAATGTCCAGATCAACATTCTGGAAGCAATGAACTAAATAATCAACAACAAAACACACAATAGCTCATTGTGTCTCCCCATAACAAGAGACCTTCTGTTTGGCCAGTTTGTTTACGCACCGTATGAAGTAAGGCGTCATAAACAGCATTGACAAATTTGGTGTTTATTCCTGAGTCTTCAATAGTGTTGAATGGAGCATTTGCTTCCCTCTGTGGATAACAATAATAAACACACACAATCATTCCCAAAACCCCTCTAATATATTCAGCATTCCGTTATTGTAGCCTCAGATATTGAAACTGTAAACTTCCTGCTACAGAAGTATAAAACGCTTTCTCAGAACCGGAACGGCGTAATTATTTTGAGCATGGTCTTTCGTTCAGTTGTTTTGAATGCCGAAACAAATGATGAAGTGGATGCTAAGTAGTTCACCGCTATAGTAACTATATGCAGGTGTTCTTTGTTTTACTGCTCTCTGAATTAGCTCATTCATCCATCCAGAGACCAAAAAGTAACGTTTGGTTTTCCCCCTTTTCCCAATTTTCGCCGTTACTGTTGCTCATGGGTCTGAATTCCAGCTGCTCTCATTAAAAAAACATTAGTGCGATTCAAAGGGCACGTATTGGACCTACTCCTAAGACTAGAGGCCAAGCTGCATTTCTATATACAGTACAACAGAATAAATCAATAAAGAACTTCACCATACAGTCCTGTGCAAAAGTCAGTGACCACGCTATGGTGTATTTTAAACAGCCGTTAAGTAGCAGTTATACAGTTTTCAACATCAAGAAAGCAGACACTTTTACACAGGAGCTTCAACAATTATACATATACTATCAAGTTTCCAGTAATTTCCAGTGTTTCAAAGATCTCCACAGGTATGTTCTTCCACACCTCCAATGTTCAGTCTTCTCACCATCCAAATAATCCCAATAATGTCCAATTCTGGTGACCAACTTTGATATTTCTTCCCTTTCTCAGTGAGGGCAGCTTCTTGACAGCTACACATCCTTTCAGACCCATAGAGTTCTCACAGTAGAAGGGCAGAAAGAAGGACTCTCTCTGAGAGATGAAAGCTTCATGTGCTGTTTATCTGAACTAGACTGTTTTTCCTTAAGTACGTGGATTATCTTATATCTAACGCTCTCAGAAACACCTTGTTTAGTCATTTTACATGCAAACAAGAAAGAACTTCGCAAGGCAGCTAAGGGTATTTGCTTGTGTTGAATGTTAAAGGGGAATATAATGTTAGTGAGTGCTTCAGGACATTTTAGTCAGGTCCATGTTGCCTCAGACTGGCCTATATCTCAAAGTGAATAAACTAACTGTCCAATATGAGTACTACACCAGCTGTCAGTTTGTTAGTGTAAGATTGGTGTCAGTTGTTGGTGTATGTTTTCTCCTACTTTCTTTCTTTCTTTCTTTCTTTCTTTTTTGACAATTCATTTCTCCTTATTATTCAGTAACTACATGGACTACAATGCAAATTGGTTTGGCTATTCCTAGGTTATAGAATTGTGTAGTAACACTGTGGACCCACTGGTGAGTCCTGGGCTTGTAAGGGGTTAACTGTAATGCACTTGTAATGTTAATTAATTCCTTTCCCATTGCTCCATTTTTCCATGATCTGCTATTACTGTTCCATGCATTAATTTGTCTCCAGTTACCTTGTTTACAGTTTTTTAATTACATATTTAACTATATGATATAGTTATTATATAATTATTATTATATAATAATATAATTTAAATAAACATAAAGAATCATGTTGAAACCGTTACAAAATCAGGTGATCAGTTCACACTGATTTTATTTTATTTCTCTTTCTCTCTATTTTCTCTGCTTGTCGCTTTCTCTCGCTCTCCTCTCGGCTGTCAGGGATAACTGAAAAAACACACTTCAAACACACATTATAACAGTCTGTCTCAAACTTTCATTCCTCATGTAATTGCTAATATAGCCTGCTAAAGCAGTTTAATGTGTAAATAGAGCAGCTAGTAAACCTAGACTAACACATTTAGCTAGCAATGTTATAGTGTTTGTTAGTGTAATTAACAGTTTATGCCTGTAAAATACAGCTATGGTCTAAGTTAAGGTGGGTAAGAGTATTATTGCTCACTGAGATGACCCGTTCTGGGGTCAACTGAGGACCTCTGTGTCCTCGTGCTACTTATGGCCATGACAGGCTGTGACAATTAAATGAGGCTTGAGACAATGGCAGCTAGCAATGGAGGGCTGACAAAATAAGCTTGGCTGATTTCAGTCTTCTACAATCCAGCAACAGCACTCACAGAAAACAATCAATAATAAAATGTATATATTAATAATGCAGCATAATAAAACATTCTATCCTTATTTGATTGGCTAGGTATCGGTGGCCAAATCCCAGTGTAGGCTATTGCAAATTTCCACTACCAGCCGCTAAAATCTCATGACTGTAGACCCTCCTAAAACTACTAAAGTCCGGACCTCGGTATCCTCATAGGTAGTTTCGGTAATGCTTTGGGAGCAGACTGGAAGTGGCAGCAGAAGGTACGAAAGTAAAGACTGGTCAGATTAAATACTGACAGTTGATATGTGCTTTTTGAATATAAGAAATAAAGGGAGAGAATTAAAGGATGGTTTCTGACTTTTGTACAGTACCTGTATGTTTATAGACGTGCATGTAGGTACTCCCAAAAAGAGACCATAAAACCAAAAGACACCACTAAAGATTAGTGAAGAAACTAGGAACCAAATACTGATCGTGGTCAAACGCACCTTAAAGGCAGCATTGAGTTCCAAGAAGGAGTCAAATGTGGTCAAGTAGAAATCATGGACTTGCTTCCAATCACCTGAGATAGTCGCCCGTTCGACATCTTCCCTGGATTCAGCCAGACAAGAAGAGTTAAATGCGGTTTAGAGTGAACTCCTGTAACAGAGGGTCCTGAAAGTGAGGTTCTTACTGAAACTCTTTGGCGGTTTTGGTGCGGATGGGTATGATGGGGTCTGAGGCGAAGCGAGCTTTAACTTCTGGAGGCAAAACGTCAATAGAGATCCGCTGCTTCTGTCTAACATCTGGACAGATCGGGGGGAGTTCTCTGACTGTAGACAAACAAATAAAAGGACATACAGTGCAAGTTCACACAGAGATATACAGGTAAGCAATGTGACAAATATGGCAGCGTGATAATTCTATATCAGGCTAGATTTGCCATTTTTTGAGGTTTGATCATAACAGACATTGTAAAACTAAAAATGAGTAACATTATCAGCCATTACCATGAAATATTGAAAAAAAAAAACTTTAACTCTAAAACAAATCTAGCCTGAAACAACGCTGTGTAATGTGATGCTGTTAGATGTGTAGCTCTTCCTGTGGGGTAGTGAAGTGTTTGAGAAGTTTGAGCATTACAGCCTACTTTTAGATAGACTATAATCTTAAGTGAAGTACTCAGCGCACCAATATCAGCCAATAATCAAGGTTTCAATTACAGTATTGGAAAGAAATAAAGTAGCACACCGTTTCATCTAGAATACTACTCAAATTCCTCCTTAGGAATGAGTTTTGTTATGCCAGTTATGCTGGTATTCCACAAATAGCTGGATGGCTAAGCTGCACACCCCTCACCACCTCCTGCTCTGTAGTCAGAAGTTGCATTTAAGGTGGAACAGAAAATGTGAAGGAGCATGCCAGAATAATAAACATGATTAACCTACAAAAATAGATCACTTAAGCATATAAAACTGTTTTACCACCCATAACTATATAATCATACCATCAATTTATTTGAATGTTTTATTGCTCATCATTATGTCCCCTAACCCATACTCACATTTTCAATAACAAAGAAAAGAAAATGTCTTCCAAAGCCCACAAAAACCTGTCATCTTTCATAAAAAACTGATAATTATTCTGGACCTGTTTTTCCATTACGTAAAGGGAAAAGAGGCCGTGTCAGTGCTAGTGTTTTTACTGTAGAGGACATTTCTTCCGTTATCAGCAGCCTCTGTGCACCCAGGCCTCCTGGTGACAATTAAGTGTTTTCCCAATCCACTAAACACTTTCTCTAGTGCAGCAGAAGCTCGTCAAGCTTCAGATCACAATTTTCCATCTCCACAAAATTGGAAAACTGCACATGCTAAGAGTCTGCAGTGCTGCAGAAAACACAACGGCCAAAAGACATCACCTGATATTAATCAGTGGCTGAGACATAGTCCAATAACATGGATAAGTCACGTGTAGATGGATGATCCTACTACAAGAAGAACAGACTGGATTCATCATCTTCACATGAAGACCAATAAATGATATTAACAGGATTTCGTGTTTCAGCCTCTAACTTTCGGCCATACAAAGCTTCGGTTTCAGCACATTATTTGAGACTACGGCTCAGCACAGAAATTCAGTACTTCTACGGTACTACCCAAATTACTGTAGAAGCACAAGAACCCATTTCAAAAAGCCAGTAAGCTTACCTATTCCAAAATATAGACTGCTGGTTGGCCATCTTCAGTTACCTTCTATATGCATGGTACTAACATTAGCACTTCTTTATCAGTAAATACACACACTTCCAGCACTTCTTATTGTTCAGAAATCAGTATACATTTTTTTCAAATGTATTCATTTAAGCTTTAAATTCATTTTAATTACATTTAGTTTTGGGATTGAAGTGCAGAAATACAGTTCTTATGCTCTCCTTAACAACTGCTTTCTGTTTACTACTACAGGCTAACTTGTTTCAATCTTATGAACACACTAGTTAAGCATTTTAAACACACTGTTAAAGCCTGAACTTACGAAAATAAACACCGCAATCAGTTCTCATCACTGTTCCCGAGCACAACTACCCAAAACACTGCCCACTTCACTCAGGAGCAGCCACCAATCAACGTCAGCTCAAAACATTATCATTAAAACAGAGCACAAAATTACACAATGTGGCCGCATCACGACCATCAAAGGCAGACAAAAGACAGCAGCAGTTCTGAGTAGAAGAGACAATAGGCAACAGGTCTGGAAGAAGCAAGTGCTGGGCGACTATGTATTTGTGTACTGGTCTCAGTGTTGCACAACAATATCCATACCCAATGGATGCTATTTGCTGAGGGCTTTAAACTGTTTTCTATCTAGTCATCATTTCCAGTGATGGACAGTAAGGAAGTAAATGTAATTGTTCACTGTACTCAGGTAGTACTGTAGATTTCCATTCTGGGGGACATTTTTTTACTTTAACTCCACTACATTTCAAAGTCAAATATCTTTGACTTTATCCTAATTTTGACTTGACCACCTACATTACAGCCATAATAAATCATGCCTATTTTCTTTCCACACTTAAGTACGTTTGAAGGCAAAGACTTTAGTACTTTTAGTACTTTAGTAGATATTTTACCTTGGGTATCTCTACTTCAACTCAACTACATGGTTTGTGTACTTTGTCCACCACTGTGCAAGATACCCTTTGGTGTGAAGCAGAACAGGACAAAGACGTCCAATTAATCAAGCTATGTTGAGACTCACTGTTTAATACAAGCTTAAACAGTACTGTACAAATCCCAGAGAACCGCCTTCATTTATTTAGTTTTCAGTCAAAATGGCCAGTTTTCCAATGTTTTGTCAGCATTAGGAAAAAAGCAGACGGAATAGATTTAACAGATAATTACACATCAACAACTAAATATATTATCATCTGTTTGAGTGTTTAGTGTGTCCACTCTGACTTCATTGTTTGATTTGCAAATAGTGTTTTGTGCTCACTTCATTTACTCAGTAACAACAACCTGACAGCTACACATCCTTTCAGATGCAGCATGAGTTCTTCTTACAGTGGAAGGATGGACAGAAACACCTGTTAATTATTTCAGTTTGAAGCCTAAGTGGTGCTCGATTTTCTCTTTTCAAGGAATGAAAGAAAGATGAATGTGTTGTTTCAGATGGGGAGACCGTGTGTCATCTTTCAGGTCTTGTATGGCTGTTCGATGTACTAATTCACCATACTTTATAGTTTCCTGAGCTCCAGCTTCAGAAACTCCTGGGCTTTTTTTTTGCCCCTTTATTTTCCCCTTCATAATGCAAGTGGATCTCATATCTAATCTCCTCTGAAACATCTCCTGAAAAATGAACAACATGAACAACGGATGGTCAATTTGAGTGGAAATGAAATAAAGGGAGGGTGGTCTCTGTATATATAATCCGATATCATCATATCATGATGTATGTGAAAAAGTGCTATATAATTTTATATCATTTCAGAGATACTGCAGGGCACTATCAAAAGCCCAGAAGCGTTAGAAGATAAGTGGGAACATGTGACTAGCCATTTAGGCCATCTTGCAAATAGCTTCAATAGTGCTTCTTTCCTTATTCAGCCAGGAAGACAGCAGCTTGGACCTGATTAGCCATCTAGCTCTTCTCCATGGTGCATTGATCCTCAAGTCTGCTACAGCATCTTTGATCTCAAGGACAAAGAAAGCAAAAACACATCTGCTGGAAGTACCCAATTGTTCATTAATTCAAAGCAGTCGGAGGGATCGCTTTGATATGCAATAAGGAGATTTCTTTTTTGAGTCTGCATTAAATGAGCTTTAACTTTAAAGGTGCATGTGCAAGTAATGCTTAAGAATGACCTTCAAAAGGCAATGTAGCTAACAGGAAGTACTGTCTTTCTCCAAAAACATGCTACCAGCTCAACTAAAGGTGGGTGATACAATGATGTGTTGGCATTATTGTGATAAATTATATCACAACATATCTTCCTGAATATATACATGTTTCGTATGCCCCAAATCAAAACAATCAGCTGACTCGAGCAGGGTTGAGCAGCGTACCCCATGACAAAAAGCACCTACATACATAGCAAGTTGATAACCGTCATGTTAAATACATTGTCCCCATAACTTCTCATAGCCTAGATAAACCTGGCAATATTCACGTTAGCATACGTTAAACATTATGGTAGCTGAGTGGCGTAGGCTAAGCTGGTGAGAAACTTGATTCTATATTTATTAAGGAAGCAGTGTAGCACTTTTAACAAGAAACACAAAACACTACTATCTTTTCTCCATAGTTCACCACTTCACTTACAGTGCTGTTCATTGCCAAGGTAGATAACCAACACTATGTTTTCCAGTGGAAAACAGCCAACGTTAAGGAGTGGTTAAATTTAAATATTAAATGTTTAATTTATTTTTCCTAAATGAAGCCACAATAAATATATCTGTGACTCTCATCTGTAGGTACAGACTGGAAAATATTGTGAGGTGCATGTTCTCTTCAAGAAACTCTGTGGAGTCTGGGTTCTGGTCCATTACCTTAATAACTTAACTCAGAATAGCATGCAGCAAAGGGGAAAACATGCAGCACACCTGCTAGCTCACACTCTACTGTTCCAGTATATAATTAAGGCAGTATAAGTTATTAGTGACACACAATGTTCAGATGCTCCTGCATGTAATCCGGTTAATCGTTAAGTTGTTTAAGATGTTTGTGATTGGTGTGATATCTCAAAGCTGCAAGCCCTCATTGGAGACATTGTTGTGTTATATTGGTGAGGACACCTAAACAACTACACATAACTAATGTTAGGGAAAATCTTGTGTTTCTATGTATTTCTGGGAAATTGTATTTCTAAATCCCCAATTATTAACACTGGTCTTAACAATCCTATATCGGTTGGGCTCTGGCATCGTCAGTATTTCTAAAGCACTGAACAACTTCATGCATCATAAACAAGACAGAGTTACAACAGCAGAGTAATTACTGCATACACTGCACAGTAATGATTATCTGATTGGATGTCAGCCCATTATTTCATTTTATTTGTTTTTAATGTGGCACTAATGTTTTGCTTCCTCATTGCATCAATTTTAACTTGATTACAAAGTAATACAATTTGCAATACCTGTTGTGAAAATGTCTTCATGCATTGCAACATTACAGTTGTTCCTTTAATTCCACAAATTCAGCCCAATTTGAACACGATTATGTTGTAGTCTATGACATCCACCGTCAGGCTCGAATTTGAGAGTCGGGAATTAGGAACGGGCTGTGTTGTGACACAGAATGGAGGAACAGCAAAAGGTCTAGATTTTTGTATCTTCCCCACCTAGCTGGGATCCACAAGGTGTTCCTTGATGTTGTCCAATAGAAGGACAGAGTGCTTTCTGCGAGTGCATGGCAAAGAGAAATGGGATGGTGCTATGGCGGCTGTCAGGCGGAACAACGAGCCACATATCACAGACATCACGATAACATCTGCTCAGAATTTAACACGAAGCAGAGCTACAAGCACGCAGCTAGCTTGACACCCATGAACGGGTCCACAATCATTGTCTTTCTTTTGGGAAGACAAAACTGCCATGTTTGACAATCTCTTGACCCTTGACCCTGACAGCCTATGAACTTGTGCCCAGAAGGCTAGCAATGATTGGTCACTGTCAAACATGTAGTGTTACCGATTTCCAGACCAAGACACAGCAACGATCTCTAGAACTACTACCTAATCTTACAGAGTGAACATCATGAAAGACAAAACCAAAAAGACAGATTCTGGCATAACTGAGACAGCAGCAGGTGGTGTGTGTGGTCTGACCTTGTCGGACTGCAGGTAAGAGGAGTTGAGTGGACAGGCTGTGACTGCCCGACTCTCTCTTGTGGTTGAGGGTTGAGATGAAGCTTCCATATGAGGAGAAAGGTAGTTTTGGTCCACGATCCAGACTCTGTCAGAGAAACAAACCCATATTCAAACCAACAAACACAAAAAACACACACTCACACACACACACTTGTGCGCTGAGACAATGCACTTGCATTACGACAGCGAAAAATATGTCCCACAAATTACGAGTATGGGATCCAACTCACGGGCAGCAAAAGGGTGGAAAACTCTAATTTACTCAGCACAGAGGACCACCTCAAAGTCTGAAACCGGCATAGTGCTGTGAGTAGGATGTGGAGCGTGACCAGGAGGGGTTTAATCAATTCAAAGGCCTCTAATCTCAGCATCACCGTGGGGCCAGATAAACAAAGCCATGCCTGAGGCGAATACAGTGGAACAGCAAAAAGTTCAACCTTTTTCCCCTCGTTTGCCCTCATCACGAGCAGATATTCTGGATGCTGCCTTACGCAACTGAATAAATCAAGTGTTGGCCAGATGGTCCCACCCTTCGGTTTAATCAGTAACACAAGTTTTATGCAGCAAAAAAACACACACACACACACCCAAGCCTTATAATGCAGTTACGACCATTCTGGGTAATTCAGCTAAAACATATCGTCATGCATATCGTCACTATCCAAAGAAAACCAAGAATCTCCAAAACAGTACATTGACAAGACAGAGTCTATATTTTCGATGCAAGTGTATGTAGAGAGATTTTATTCCAAGCCATTCTGCAGTATTTCTGTGGGTCCCATCATCATGAACTGGCCACACAATGTAAAGGACAGCTGTCATGCACAGATGACGTAGAAAAGTAAAAATGAAAGGAAAAAAAAGGAGATTCATGTTTTTCTATGGACACAAATGATATGAACTACTGAGCAACATGGCTCAGTATAATACACTGCTACACTCCAGACATTACCTCACCGTAGGGATGTACCAGTATGGTTTAACCATCTTCTATCTTTCATGTACATGTCTGCTGATACTATATTCATTCATAAAGTGTAAAACAGGAGCTGAAATAGCATTACAGGGAACTATATCATTTATTTACAGAGTTAAAGCAGTAACAGGAATAAAACACAGACATTTTAGCCCAGTAGCCCACCATCACCCAAACATTTGGCTCCTCATGAGTACGCCAAACATTGGTTTGACATATCGGTCAAAACCAAACATCTGTTCAGTGTCAATATGTTTGGTGTTTAGCAATTATCTGCAGATACTGATAATATCAGTATCATATCATGCCTCTCTATATTCACTCCAGAGCTCCTACCCAACCGTTTCACAGTCCATCTGTGGAGAACATAATCTGAGGGATTTCCAGGACTTCCATCAACTTCTACTCACCAGTGTTCTCTCACACTTCAAATATAAGGTAATAGGAATGTTCTCTGGAACAAAGCTACAGAATAACAGCTGTTACTTCACTGAACAAACTTAAGACCTCTGAGCTTTATTAGCAGAACTATCTGCTGAAAGCTTCTCCAGGGAACCAGCAGTGGTTTTCCACCAAATTTCGATTTCCAGCAGGACACAGCAGCTAATACCAGCACACTGAAGAGCAAGCAAACAGAGAGGGTCTTACATGGGTTAGAATAGGAGGAAGCCTGTCCCTGTCTCTGTCTTCTAGCGGGTAGTTATTCTCACTCATCATCTTCACACGCATGTCCTCCTGGTTGAAGACCACTGCTTCTTCTTCCAGACACACACACACAGTCACATGGCTCGGCTGCTTGAGGGAGAAGTCCGTGCTAATGTGGAAGTACGGCGGAAAGCTCCGTCTGCAGGAACACGGCGCAGTAAACAGATGGAGCAGACGGCGGCGGCCGAGATTCAGGACTAGCAGGTGACTTTTCCCAGACTTTCCACAGGAAACAACACACTCTACGATCTTCTGGCCATCCAGAAACGGAAATCCAGCTCCGCGTAGGAAAACAGACAGCAGCAGAGGAGAACAGAGAGCAGCACGGACGCAGAGTTGCCGCTCACTTCAGAGACTCAGCGCAGCGCTGCCCTGTGTGTGTGTGCGCGCGCGCGTGTGTCTGTGTGTGTGTGAGAGAGAGAGGCAGCTGTATGCTGGCGCCATGTTGGTGAGGAGGATGGAGTTGAGAGGGCTGCGTAAGAGTGTGAGATAGTGGGCTGGGCTGGCCTGTGTGTGTGTGTGTGTGTGCGTGTGTGTGTGTGTGTGTGTGTGCGCGCGCATCTCTGATAAGGGCGTAGCTGATGATCTTAATTGCACGGATTCAACTGACACACACACACACACGCACACACACACCATTAAACTCTAAAATAACACTCATGGAATTATACAGTCTCCTTAAAAAATTCCAAAATGGAACTTTACAGGAGGATAACCCAGCTTTCCTAACCTGCAGTGGAGGCTGATATACCAAGGTTTTATTTCTAAGCAGTTCTGGATCAATTCTATGGTCTGTCCATCGTGAATAATTACTAAACTGAAAGAGTAACTAGAGCTTTTGAACTGTGCTAAACAGAAAGAGAGAGAGAGATAAAAGTTTTCCGCACATCAAAATATATATTATGTATCAGAGGGAGCGATATTGCAGAAATATAATACTGTGATACATCAAGAGTATGTCAGGATATGTATTGCTTCATCGTATATATTTGGATACAACATCATCCATTCATCTTCTGAGCCGCCTACCCTTTTGAGTCACCATGGGGGAGATGATGGTTTCATGCCTTAATTCCCAACACTCAGTGGGCGGAAGACAGGATACAAGATACATCACCATAACAAATATATTTTGTCAGTAAATCCAAAACAACTTTATTTTTTTTAATAGCTGATAGTTAATATTTTCGAGCTGGTTAGAAGTGCACAGGTTTGTTTCCACATGTGTCCCAGCATCACACCGATTTGCTACATACAACCAGCTACTCACCAAGTTTTACTTAAAGGAGCATTGTGTAAGATTTTGCGGGCTCTGTTATTAGACATGGTATATAAGATTATTATTAGTATTAGGAGCTCCATGCATAAAAATCCAGGAGAGATATACTGAAAGCTTGAAAGTCTTAAAACTACGAGGCTGAAGTCAGCTTCTTGTTCAAATTTTCCTGTTTCACTACCAAAACATTCGAATTATTCTTTTAATGCTGACGATATTCTCTGATAAGAACACTCACCAGTGTTTTGTTCAATAATCATTATTTTTACAGTTAAATCACTGTGTATATATAAAACCACTATATTTTAAAATGCATGTTTATTAGTGTAATCAAACCACTACAACACGGAACACTACAATACAATATCGGTTTAAATTACATTAAAGTTGTTCAGGCTGCTGTTTGTGAACTTTATAAAATCTGTCACAAAATAAAGTAGCATATATTTTAAAAACTGGGATAACCAACACACTGGGATACATTACATGGTAGCTTAGGAATGAAAGATCCTTACCTGCTCTGTAAGCAATTATTGGTCTTTTTCAGGTCAAATAAATTGATTGCCCCTTTCACTTCCTGCTCAACATTTTGGTAGAGCACATTTTGAGTAACTATATCTTAATGAAAAAGGTGTTGAACTTAACTCAGCCTGATTGTGCCATCTCTACCAATTGGTAGAGGTGTGTGAGGCAAAAAAAGTACACTAGAGGTCACTGAGTCTTTCGATAGATATAAATAGATACAACTTTGCTGTTCTAATCCATAGGAAGCAAGCACCAAGTAAATCACTCCACACATGTGGATGTTTTTTTGTCGAATTTTCGAAGGTAAAATTATTTAATGGCATTTTTTATTTTCACAGGTTTTGATTAACAGAATTATAAACCTTTATACAACAAAAAGACGTCTAATAAGGGTAAAATAATTTTAACATGCAATTCTTTATTATTATTTCCCCAAACAAACAGTTGAAAGGTGAAACAGGTGAACAGTTTGAATGAACATTAGCTGTGTACTTCATCTATTCAAATCTCACAAACAACTTGATCGACCTCTGGCCTTTTTGTTATAGCTGCACTTGTAAATAAGTATGATCATTAATAAGCACCCATTTCTTTTTTTAATTCTGCAAGATTCCATCATTAAAGATATAAACAAAGTTAATGAGTGATTGTATGTAAGATGGTTTATTGTAGAGGTACTTACAGATTATGATGTGTTTGTAGTGATGGTGACGGTCATCCGGGGTCACATCATCTACAACATATTTATAACCATTTTATTTATGATCCAAAACCTCTAGTGAACCTATGCATCTTCATGTGCAAGATGAGCTTTGCAATGCTGATGGTAATATAGAAGGAAAAATGTTGTCTTTGGGTATAAGTTTGCCTTACACATATGTGCAGTGGTTACCCTTATAAATATGTTCAATGCCAAACCCTACTGCCAAAACTCTTCTATTATATATGAAACATTTATGTGATAACTTTGTAAGAGAGCTTTTACAGGCAATACACACGTGTTGTTTGGTTTCAGATGTGCAACTGTACGTCAGCATGTTAGAGTACTAGAACTGAGGCACAAACAGCAGTTAGCATATGCAGTATATGCAGAGTGAAATACGGCTTAGTGTAAGTTTCCATATAGGAAAGTACAGTATGTTGAGGTAGCCAGGTGTGCAGTTAAGTATGTGGTTGTAAAGAGTAGGTCTATATGTAAGTGCAGGTAGTGAGAATAGCAGCTAAATGTTCAGTTAAACAGTTAGAACAGCTTACAGGATAGATATTTAGTATATTTTGTTATTACTGCTGGATTTATTACCACCTCAGTTCAAATACTGATATTTGACAGTCACCGGTAAAGGCAGACTGATGTGGATGTGCATTCTATCTCAGGAGGTTGTGAGATTCTGTGCATCAGCAAAGACCCAGGAATCCCTCTGGAACATCACCTACCCAACATGTCTGCATGGAGGAGGCATCAGTTAGAAGGTAAAGCGTATACAGTATATGGATTATTCTACTGAACTGGTTCAACAACAACAGCTGACCTGGGCTTTAAACTAAAATCCTTTAGCTTTGAAAGGTCCTGTACCTTTATTATGCTCATTTTATTGAAACAAATGAATGAATGTTCCATTTTGTCTCTACCAAAATAATCATAGCACTTCCAAAAGTTGATGAATTGTTTCAGGAGACTGTTTTGGTAGTGATGACTGTAGCTCATTTTATGCAGAATACAAAGACGCTAGCCAGTACATGACTAGCAAACACAGCTTTAAACAGTCATACACACGTAAAAATCAACATATCTTTTCATTACAGCATAAAAAGTTTACTTAATTGCGGAGTTGTTTGTGTGATTTCCTGACACATTTGACAACAATGGGAACAAACCGCTTTCCATGTGGCCATGAGGGACAGGGATGCAGTCTCTCTTCCCAAAATGCTCTGATATGTAGGGGCGTGGCTAAAATAAGGCACCGCCCATGGATTATAACTCTAGATCTCCTAGATTAAAACTTTTTTGGTAGTGACAAATGTGTGATAGCATTTTTTGAATAAAAGATTCTATCTGAAACACATCATTCAATGTCTTTTTAAAAGAAATGACAAAAAAATATTTTCATAACATGTGTAAATTTAGGGCTCAGGGTTTGTTTCAGACACCCCCAAAATGAAATTGCACAGTTGATGATTTTGTACTTATTACTACCTCTCAATGTAAAAATGTATAATAATATTTGTGTATAACTAGTCCATATTGTAATATCTATACTTTATTAATATACTTTCTTACTTTATTTTAAATAGTCTTTACTGTAGGAACTATTAGTTTAACTAGTTTGGTAGAATGCTCCACACAACACAAACACACAGCACTGTACCGTACAGTACAAACCTTCTAAACCAAACTCTACATCAGCGGTACTGTGGTAGATCTGTTATTTTGGAGTCTTTCAGTTATTTAATGTCTTTCTACATTGAATGATAGTGGCTGTTCTGGATAAACAGCAGGACAACTGCAGTGAAGCCAATGGATGCTATATCAGAACCAAAGGCATAAATGAGAGCAGCACACAGGAAAATGCAGATTAGAGGGAGGATCTGAATCATGGATAAACAAGAGAATCGGCTACGAGTAATTAAGGCAAACAAAGGAAATAAACGAGATGCTTTGGTTTATTGCAGCCAAGAGAAAAATGATCAGAGGGGTTTAGCGGTTCCTTTCAGGTGTTTCTGTCTGCTAAAAATACAGCACCATTTCTGCAATTATTTTACTGTATCATTACACATACATACTAGTGCTCACCAACAGCAGGATTTTTATAGCTTTCTTTTCAGCCAAATTGAGCAATGGATGATTTTTAGCAGTCTATTTTTTAAATAACTGAAGTTCACACTGTGTAGACTGAGTGAACACCACGGCACTAGTAGCAGTACTGTCTATTAGCCAGCATCACTATATAAATGACATCATGTAATCTTTATCGGGCCAAACTGGGATTTTAAATCCATTAAGTTTAAATGACTAATGACATAAGCCTAAAAGCTTTAAATCTGTATATTTAAAAAAAGTTTGTCCATTTAAATAAAATTAAATCCACTGCTACAAAGGAAGAGAAGTAACCTGTTTAGCATGATGAGTCATGTGTAATTATGCTGTGATATGCTGGTGTAAAGGTAGCATTCAGGTCACTTACCTACCTCATGATATTCACGTCATAAAAACTGCAACAGAGAACAAATCATCAGGTTGCTTGTTCGGACCAAAAACGGACAATTTCAGCAAGAGAAGAAATGTTATTGATAGAATGTTGATCTTTATACTGATTATCCTAATATTCCACAGGAGAAATAGCATTAGACAGAAAGGAGACATGAGCTACAGGAGAGATGAAGGAGATATCAGCTACAGGAGAGATGAAGGAGATATCAGAGTTTAGTGGGTAAGTGTTAGTATTATTATCTTGGCTAATGAGAGCACAGTATGTTGAGCTCTCTAGTAAAGAGAGGGGATGGCTCTAGAGCAATATCTGAGAAGAATTAAAAGGGAAATATCAGCATTTTTTCAGAATGTATGTATAGTTAAGATGTAAATTCACTCAGAGTGGTTCGATGTGAAACACTCAGTTATAGAGAAACTTACTGACTGAGAATTGTTCACAGTGGTGGTGATAGGAACCCAATGTCTAAAGTGTTTAATGCCTCTACAAGCTCCTTCACAGAAAGGTAAATACACAGAATGGATATGAATTAGCTGCCTGATGTCTGAGACATTGTTTTGTGACAGCTTTGCAATAAGGTTTGTGCATACAGGTACATGCAGAATGTTATAAAGCCAAATAGTTTTCAAAGACAACTTGTTTTTTTTTTTCAACATTTTCAACTCAGAAGACACATGCTGGTGGTTTTGGGTAGTAAATAAAATGACTATATTTCTGTGGTAGACATGCGTGTGACCCCTGGTTCCCGTCACCACCATTAAAGAAGTCTTTTCTTTGGTTTATTTTGTTTATTCTGTAGTTTTTCTCTCCTATCTTCTATCTATTCCGACTGTGTGTTCCTAATTCAGGATGTAATCATTATTCTCAGAGACTGATGGCCGTCTGCTCTCGGGCTGATACATGCACTTGGCCAGNCTTTGGTTTATTTTGTTTATTCTGTAGTTTTTCTCTCCTATCTTCTATCTATTCCGACTGTGTGTTCCTAATTCAGGATGTAATCATTATTCTCAGAGACTGATGGCCGTCTGCTCTCGGGCTGATACATGCACTTGGCCAGCAGGTGGAGAGAGAGACCATAGTTAGATGCCTCCACCCGAACACTCAGACCAGCGGATGGCAGGCCACTCTAGCAATTGGTTGAACGCTGCCAGGCAGAAGGCTTTGCTGCCTGCTGTAATATTGCTGTTTTAGAAACAACAACTACTGCTGGATAAGGCCTTGACAGGAACATGGAGACAATCATGAAAGTGGGGAGTGGCACCTGAAGGCAACTAAACATCAACACAAAAACTCGTAACATTATTTTATTAGTCTTACAGTCTGGCATTGCAGCTGGAAACTGAAGGTTATTAATATTGCCAGCAAGATCATTGGCGAGCAGCAGATATCACTTCTGGGTATAGGCTGATAGATAGGTATGGGGAAGGGCGAATAACATCATTAGTAATCCCTCCCATCTACTCCATGATGAATTTCAGCTGGTCCTATCAGGTCGAAAGTACAGACTGCCTGGGGCCTGACTGAAAAACTCCTACATAGTATGTGCTGTAGAGAATAGTCATGAGCTGGAAGGAGGGGGTGTCTGTAGTTTGTGTACTATTTGACTGTTTATTGTTCTTAATGTTTGCTTATTGGAGTCATGCTGCAAGTCTAAAAGTATCCACACAGACCTTCTGATTAGTGAATTCACTGAAGTTGCACCCATCGCTGAACAGATGTGCACACACAGCTTGTAGAATACCTGTCAACAAGCTTTGGAGCTCTGGAGCAGACACATAGGAGATTAAGGTCAAGCATCAGCTAATGGGGCGTAAAGAGCCTGTTTTCTTTAATGCAATATAAACCAACATTAACAAGGTAAGACTACACACTGAAATACAAGAACACAATAGGGGGGCGTGGGAGGGGGGATGTGGGGGGATGTGGAGGCTGGTGAGAGCACCCACAGTCATACCTATATGCAAATTATATGCAAAATAGAGAATCTACATATACAGTTGCTGATTCATTGTTCCAAATCAAAACTGCTTTAATGCTGTCAGGCCCAAAACCTCACAGGGTTCCTGACCAGTCACTGTTCACCCAGTTATATAGAGATGGAAAAGGCCAGTTCTGAGTCCTGTACCGCACACTGTAAAGCATGACTGTTACCTTACTACTTTAAAATTACTACTTATACTTTAGTGACAGTCACTATGTATTTATAATCCCTAATAATGATATGGCTAAAATAATTTAATCTGGTTAGGTCCTACAGACTGAAGAGTCTTGTGTTTAAAAACCTTTGTTGGTTTCTGTTCATTCTAAGTTTTTAAGAATTTTTGGAACTTTGTATTCTAGAGCGACGGAGCCCCAATATCTAATAAGTAACAAAACAACATATTGCCCCATGCCCGCCTTTTCCAGAACACATCGTCCAACATCAGTACTTGGGCAGTGTGTGAAGTGGAAAAGGGTAGTGCCGGTACTCTCATTATTCACATACTGGCATGTTTATCTTCTGCACTGAATAAGATGATATGAGGAGATATTTATTAGCTTATTAAATAATATTATTTAGTGATTTATTGTGTGTTGTGTGTGTCTAAGCAAACTGACCGCAACATTTAGATTTAGATTTTGTGAAATGCTGTATATTATTTTTAATCCTGGCAAACACAGTAACACTGATAAATACTGCATCCACTGCCTGAAGAAGACTGAAAACATATTACTGACCCCAAAACAGCCCTTTTATTGAGCAAACCAGCAGAAAAGCACACATTCATAATGCTGAACCTGCAGGGGAGGTCACCATTAGCCACAGTCTTCATGCTACCGGTGACTTCCCTCCCACCCCCACCAACTAGCCTAACACAATAACACACATACACATGCTTTTAACTACACAAGCATAAACGATGCAACATGAACAGTCCCTTTTAACAGGTTTGCATGTCTCCCATGAGTCCCTTCCCCTTCACCAGCTCCTGAAATGCTGGCTGCCGTGTGATTGTCACTGTTTGGCACTGAAAATGTGAATCAAGTGGCTGTTCAACCTTTGAGTGATTGGAGTGAATTTGGAGCCGAATTGGATGCAGCACTGGTGGCTTGTAAGAAATGCTGGTATGCAAGAAAATATCCCGGTACAGTGTAGAACCGGTAAAGATGGCCAATTGGAGCACTAGTAATACATTAATACTGCTTTATTCACACACACACACACACACACAGATGTTAACACACAGATGTTAAATACATTTTTGTTACTTCATATAATTAACATTATATGAAGTAGCCTGGACACTGACAGTATGTCATAAAAAGAAGTAATTATTCACTTGTTGTACCATTATTACTTGATTCCAGTTGTGGCCTTTGCATCTGAACTCCATTGCTGTTGCTTCTCAACATGAGGTCCAAGTAAAGTAGGCCATCATGAAGCAAGAACACAGTAGTGAGATTAGAATTAGCAAACAACCTGGCAGGCCACAGGAGACCATGGTAGTGTAGAGCTAATAAATACTTTTAACCATAACTGTTAAACATCAAGACCACCCAAAACATCCCATGAAAAGAATTACACCAGCATGGCCTCTGATGGCTTTCCAGAACAGCTGATGGACCTGCTGGCCCTTATTGCCAGACTGCCTAGCTGAGTGACTGAGCAATGGACTGAATGACTAACAAACTTTGTTGAAACACGCATATGCAAGGACTGGCACTTACCACAAAGCTGCAGAGACGACAGGTAACCTTACATTAGCTAAATTCGTGTCGGTGGGTTGGTGTCTTTGTTTACATTTACTGTAAAGTGAAGCAGTGCCAAGATAAACAGTGGTGTGAACGCATTTGTGAAACTCTAATGACTCTGTTGCACAATCACCTGAGTGGTGACAATATTCAAGATCCGCTAAAAGGGACCACGATTAGCTTGAAGCTACCATAAGTGTTATTCTGGTTTACGGCCTGGTCAAACTCCGCTAAAGTATTTGCATTAGCATAACCTTAACTAAACCTACATTAGCCTGACGTTACTTCAAGTATCCATGTTCAAATTCCACCAATTTAATCTGCCGGTATTGAACTGTTGTGAAAAAAGATGAAGCCGAGACCTTCATTTCTATTTATTAGCTCTCCCTACATTTTCCTGTACCACATTTTGACATAATAAAAGCCACATGTAAACAAAGACATTAATATGAAGCACCAAAGCTGTTTCAGCACTAACAGCACGTCCCTTGCAAACAATGTTATGCTAAATGTGAGTGAATAGATGAATGAGTTACATCATAAGGACTCCTAATAAGAAGAGTATGTATTATAGAACCCACCTCTCCACTGTTAAAATACCAGGGACACCTGTATGACAAACCCTATGCGTTTGGGGGGGCTCTGAGGATCTGCAGGAAGAGGCTCTGGCCAGATGAGTGAGGTTACTGTTTGTCTTTAAAAGTCTGAAGAGGTTTGGCACAAAGTCTTACTGGTGAATGAGAGGGACGTTAACTTGTACGAGAGTGAGGGAAAATGAGCAAAAATGAGTGAAAAAGGAAAAAAGAAGCTTCTCATGATCCATGATCCAAAGCGTACCACATCCGACTGCCAGTGGAGCAAAAGTCGCTCATCTTTATTGATGAGGTGAGTGCAGACAGCAGCAGCAGGGAGATGAATTCTGAGGTAAACGCAGACGCCCTTAACTGCTCAGAACTAAACAAATCAAAGACATCAACTCCACAAATTTAACATCTCAGTAAGCTCAGTGCACAGGCCTGGTGTGTTTAGACTACTGCAGGTTCTTGCCTAGTAGCTCCTGTTTGATACACCTCCCCTTTGAAACAGTTTCAGAACAAATTGGCTGTAGATCTTTCCCCTAGTACAGAACACTGGAATAGTGTAAGTATCTACATAGTGTCTGAGTATGACACTCGGGTGGTTGGTCTCTCTTGAGGGCATATAGCCATATGAAGAATACTGCAGAGGACGTAAACAAAGATTAATAATAGAAAGCAATGATTACTCTGATAAACAGTAACAGCGGTTACAGTGTTGCTGTTTTTCTTTATGTACTCATGTACCTTCTTAGTTAATGCTCAGATTGCCAGCCCAAATCTGATTTTTGGTCATATCCAGATTATATCCAGATTGATTTTTTATAGTCTGGAAACAAAACATGAACCGAAATCAAAGTCAATCGGATCCAAACCATATTTAAAAGGAGGTTTGATATGTGATTCTGTTATGCTTTTGGCTTCTCCTTTCACCTCCGATGTTCTGAACTATGATTCCCATAACCCACCACCTCATGACCAATCTTGAACTGTTTTTCCAGTCATCGTCTCCCAAGTTCTGATTGCACTCACCTGTTCGTAATTTCATGGCTTGTATAAATACTCCTTTGTTTGCATCTTCGCTTCGTGAGGTAATGCCAACTCTGTTGAGCACTGAGTGGTCTTTTATTGTCTCTTTGTTTGCATTGTGGTTTCGATCTGGTTTTTCACTTTAGTTTTTGGCTCTGGATTTCTCCTCTAACTTGGTTCCTTGTTTATGTGCTCTGTTTGGTTGTTGACTCTGGCCTGTATTTTGGTACGTTTGCTCTGGTTTTGCTGCTGACCTTACTTACCTACTCTCACAATAAATCTGGCTATGCTTTTAGCCTTGCTTGCGTCAAGTTACGTCTGTCAAACGTTAGAGAATCCAATCAGTTTTTTACAGATGCTTCTCAGTCTGGATGTTCAAATCAGACTTCAGAGTGTCTTTTGCGTCAATTGCAACACGACAAAGAACAACATCAAATCCAGAGTGACAGAACTCCTAGCATTCCAGAGGATCACCAAAGAGTTGTGAACCATGACTTGACAGTTGATTCGTATGAAGGGGCAAATGTTGCACCTCGTCTTGCCTGCTCCTACATAGTAAAACCATGCCACCAGTGTCTATGTACTTACTGACGCCCATGTTGTTACCACAACAGCTCATGCAGATAGGATGGTGATGTCTGGACACACAAACCAATCTGATCACAAATAACAGTGTGGACAGCCATGTCAGAGGACTGGATTTAAGAAGCAAATCCAATTTGCCTGCAGTCTGAACACAGCCTTACTTCCTTCTTTAAAATGAGCTGTTCTGACTTCTCATGGTTTACTCGGTTAGCCATTTGTCATTATCATCACACTTACATGTGCATGCACACAAAGAATCATCACAGCACGAGTATTAAAACTAAGTTGTTAACTTAATTCATATGAAGTTAATCACTGCTTTTGTTTTAGGTTTTGCAGAGCAGAAAGTTAGTCAGGAACCCTGTATGAGTTAAATGTGTTGTGTGAGAAAGATCCCTGATGCGGACTTTCTGCACTGTAGAATTCTCCTTATATTTGCAGTAGCACGAACCACAGTGTATCAGTGTCATAGACTCCAAATCCAAATCACAGATTTCCATCTGATTGTTACACAGGAAGTAAGAGTCAGCTATAAATTTTGTAACAGCAATGGACAAAGTAACAACAAAGTAAGACTAGAACTGCATTTGGGGCCAGGAGAAAGCAGGTTTGCTTGCCACCAGTCAATCTATTTTCCTTTAAAGTTAAAGAGTTTGCTCTGTGCTCATTGAGAGACCTTTCTCCATGGCCTAGGAGTTTGCTTAGCTCTGACCGAGAGACATTGAGTTTTGTTGTTGCCGGCCGATAGATTTCCCCCTCAGAGCTGAGGAGCTAGCAGCTGAGAGATTTGCCTTTGTGGTTGAAGAGTTTGCTTGCCGCTGGGGTAGAGGAGTTTTCTCCCCCACTGGCCTAGACGTTTTGCCTCACAGCTAAGGAGTTTGTTTGCTGCCAGCCAAGAGACTTTCCTTCACGGCTAAGGAGTTTGCTTGCTGATGGCTGAGAGAGAGTGTCCCTCACGGTTAAGAAGTTTGCTTGTGACCAGCAGAGGGATTTTCCTTTGTGGTTAAGGAGTTTCCTAGTGGCCAGCCAGAAGACTCTCCACTGGCTGAGATACTTTCCCTCGTGGATAAGAAGTTTGCTCTGCGTTCACTGAGAATCTTTCCTTTACAGCTAATGAGTTAGCTTGATGCTTCCTGAGAGCCTTTCCCCTTGTGTCTAAGGAGTTTGCTGCATGCTAGCATGGCTAAGGAGTTTTGTTGTCACCAGTAGATAGTGTTTCCCTCAGGCCTGAGGAGTTAGCTTGCCGCTAAGACTTTTCTCCCTCACACCTAATAGAGGTGCTTGCTTAATTCTGGCTGCAAACTTTGGTTCCCTGAAGAACCTTTCAATGGATGGTTGTCAGTGAGAGGTATAAAGTGTGTAGAGTCTTTTTATAGAACATTCTGTACCAATTAAAGACTTTCCCTAGAACATAATTCAAAGCCACAAACTGAGAGCATACAGTAGATTAGACTCCCTCTTGCTCTGAGCGTATCAGGCTCTCTAGCAGTCAGGAGAAAAGTCCCGAAGTGTAACCTGAGCAAGTGCATAGTTGCCTGTACCTCGGTGGCCAGTTCTGGAGAGCATGGCTCGTGCGGTGTTGGCATTTCTGTACTGTTGATGCAGTCCTGCTATATCTGCCTCTGTCAGTCTGGCATTAAGACCTTCCATAGAGTCTAGCACTCAGCTTTACTGTTTGATCTGTTTATGGCTTCAGATTACCGCGCTGCCCGATGCTGAAACCAGATCATAATATTATAATTAACAAGACAAGCTTTACACGTGTTTCCAGGAAAGTGAGCAAGTGTCAAACTGTCCCCAGCCGATTTTTGGGGGTTGTTTTAACGAGCCTAGGCCGTACAGTATGTGCAGACACAGTCAGCATGGGCTGTCTTTTTGCAAGATAGCGAGGCTTCCATGTTCTTGGCTGCAGCGGCATGCAAATGAGGTGCTTGTTCTGATGAGTGCGTTGCAAGGGTCTGTCTTGTGTGAGTTTAATGTGAGACAAGAGAAAATAACCACAGTCATAGGACAAATATAGCCGGATAATACCGGAAAATACAAAGACAAATGAAGGGAATGGTAGTTAATTACATTATGTAACAAATCAGCGGGTTAATCAGCAAACCACCCAGAGCTTCTTAATGAACTGAAACAGGAAAAAAAGTGTGATGTTTTCTTTCCTGTTTGGGAGCGGTCTTTGCACTTTCTTCTACCACCAAACAGAAGACTGTGAGAAACAGTTCTAACAAACTGAACACTCTCAAGGTTGAACGCTTGCAATATTGTTGCTCAACAAGATACTTTATATTCGGCTTGGCCTGACAGCAAAGTGCAACATAGTCCAAAATATGGACTATGTTGCCTGATACAGACACAGTACATTGTTTGGTTATTTATTTAATTTATAACCAACAAAACCAACCCTAACACCCATACATGTCCCTTGCTACATTTCAGCCTTTCACTCAAAATAACGCTTGGTGAAATTGCTCGTCAGTTTTGTAATACTGTGAATCTTCACAGAAGCTTATATTTCTTTTTCAGTGAAATTACATCTTTCAGAGAGCCTTATCCCTTAAAGTAGGTGCGCATCTCGTGTATCGGGTAAGAGGAAGCTTTGCTCTCTGAGATGATCATGCGAGGAATCTTAAACTTTCACAAGACACAAGAGTGCCTGTGATCGACATACTAACCCCATCACCTCCAAAACATGCCTATGTATGGATACTACATCATAAGGAGTAGTCACACTGTCTGAAAGGCTGCGGGCTCAGAACTCATTAGTGGTCACAAATGAAGAGAATGATTTGAATGCCTAAAGACATTCAGTACAGGACACAGACACTCCTGTTGAATCATATACATGTTGTTATCTTGTGTGCAGGAGAGAAAAATAATAAATACATCACACACACACACACAGAATTAATGTGTATATAAAATTGTATTGTGTAGTTTTATATTTATATTTTACAAACCTCCTTTCTGGAAAGTTGGGACATTTTGTAAAATGTATTAAAACAGAAACCTGCATCCTTACATCTTCCTGAACCAATATTTACATGGAGAAAGGACAAAGATTTCGTTTTTACTCAACCAACTTAATTGTATTTTGTAAATATAAAAACAAATTTAGACTTTGATGCCTGCAACCTTACTGTAGAATAGATGGGACGAAGGAAGTAGTGAAACATTCATAGAATATTTTGAGGTTACAGTGATTTGAAACATTCTGCAATGAGCAGGCGAACGTTAACATGTGAGTGATCATGACTGGGAATAAAAGGAGCTCCACCACAGGCTCAGTCTTTGCCAGTGACAACTTTGTGCCAAACTTTGTAAGAGAACTGTCAAACAAAAAGAACATTTCTCAATGCAGGATTGCAAAGAATATAAATCTTCCACACCCATTGTACATGATACTGTGAAAAGATCCATTGAGTCCTGAAAAATCTCAATCAGGGCAAGGCCAGAAACCATTGTTGAACATATGTGACCTTCAAGCGCTCACATGGCACTGCATGCTATGGTGTTAAATATAGCCACATGGGCTCAGAGGTGCTTCAGAAAACCATAGTCACCCAACATAGTCCACCACTTCATCGAGAAATGCAACTTGACAACAATGACAAAGCCAAGAATCAGTTCTAAGGAGATATGCAGAAGCACAGAACGGAGACTTTTTTCAGTGAAAAGCCGACCTCCGTCATACAGAGGGGACATCAGTTCCCATGGCATGGATGTTTGGCCTACAAGTGTGAAGGTACCTTCAACACAGATTCGTATATTGAGATTTGAGACATACACTGCCACTGAGATTAATTTTTTCCCCCAGGACCTCTATGGTTATTTCAGCAAGACAATGCCAGGATTCATTCTGCACACGCTACAACAGCATGGTTTCATAGACACAGAATGCATACGTGTGCTTGACTCAGTATTACTTGCAGTTATGACTACATATGTTATGACTACTACATGGCTATATGAAATCTACACAACATTAAAATTTAATCCAGCGTGCTGTTGATGGAATATAACAAATCAGTGTAATACCAATTCTTTTAACCCTAACTGATGCAGGAATAGGTTCTCATTACTTAGCAGCCATGTGGGAAGATGTATCCCGTGGTCATGGAAAAGATGTTACTGTGATTCAGAAGGGTCAAATATTGAGCTGCATCAAGCAAAGGAAATGACTAAAGAGAAGTTGAAATTACTGGAATTGGGTTGGGAACTGTCTAATGCAATATTAAAACCTGGAAGGAGAGTGAAAAATCCTTAAATTATGGAAAAAATATGGTCGGAAAATATCCTGAATGAGCTTGATCAGAGAATACTTGAAGTTGAATGGTAAAAAATTAACAATGAGAGAGTATCCATACAATGAGAGCTCACAGGATAATGACTAAACTGCTGTGTGGCCATAAGAAAACCCAAGTGTTAGTAAGGCTAAGCTGGGGGAAAAAGTCTTTAGTTTGCTAGGGAACATAAAAATTAGTCTGGAGCAATGAAAAAGTGTCATGTGATTTGCGGAGTCGAGATTCACGGTATTCCAAGTGAGCGTCAGGGTAAGAAGGAAAGCACATGAAAACGATGGACCCATCATGGATAGTGCCCATGGTAAGAAGCTGTGGAGGCAGTGTTATGATCCGGGGTTGCTTCAGTTGGCCAGCTGAAGGCTCATCACCGTTATGTGGTAATAAGGTGAAGCCAGCTGATGATGACCATGACAACCGGTCAAGTGCTTTTTTGAATGACAAGTAAACTGAATAGTCATGTATTCCTTAGCAGTTACATATATATGAATAACTGTACAATGTAAATTGGTTGTATATAAAAATGACAATAATAAGTCTAGACTTGAAAGGCTTCATGTTAATTGCTTCCAGAACTCTTTCATGAATCATCTGCACTGATGAAGTCAGTGTTGGACGCTAGGGATGTGTTGCTAAACAAAATGCTTGTTGAGCATGGACACACAGTCCGAACAGGGAAAATCAGCTAAATAAAAAGGGATAAATAAGAATCTCAGTTGACAGATTGGGTTTCAGTAGATCACCAGAGACCTGCCAACAGATCCAGCAAATGAGTCAATGAGTCAAGCCCTCAAATCCTCTCAGTGACAGGAATGTGCGTTCTCCACACAACCATCATATCCAGTGCTGCAGAAACGCTCTCGCTGCTGCAGTCAGTGGTCTTCAGTCCCTTTCACTAAGGCATTGTTCCTCACATACCACATAAGCATTTTCACGCCTCCCTGTTTAAGCCTCTTCATTTGAACTCTCCTCTCCGTCCCTCCAGGTTCTATAAATATCCTGTCAGCTCTGAAACCTAACGTCAGCTGGACACATTGTCTCATAGCAACAAAAAAGTCCTCCCCACCGCTGAGCGGGCCTCGACTTCACTTGATAATGCAGCATCTGACAACCAAAGAGTGACTTAGAATTCTGGCTCGGGTCCAACAGAGAAATCTTTCTGCAGAGCTCGCCGGGCAGCCAACTCACAAGCGAACCCACATCTGCCCAAGAATGATGCTAATTCATTCAATTCCCATAATCAGCATAATGCTAAATAGCTCTAAAATATTCAGAGAAATTCATAATACTGCATTTAGCATCCTTATGTCAAATGTTCTGAGATGAAATTTAATATCCATTTATGTTACAGTATCACAGCATCAGATGATGTTTAGGTTTGCATTAATGATTGGCCCCTTAATTGGACAAGATCTGCCGGTGGGTCCAAGTGCCTGTTAAACACTTATAGCTTCTGTAACTGATAGAAAGTCCATCACTTCCATCAATCCATCTTTTTAAATCTCTGCATGATCGAATGGTTAAGATGTAACTAAGCAAGGTCACTCAGTAGTTTGATGTGCAATGCTCCATTCTAGAGACACTAAACAAGCAAGGATTATTCACACTGGTGGTGGTGGTGGTGATGGTGATGATAGGATCCAGATGTATGAAGTGCATAATGAATCTAAAAGCTGCACTGCAGAAAGTTATTATATGAAACGACCAGAGATGTTTTGCCTGGGGCCTGAGATTTTATTGTACAACACTTTTGAAATAATATTATATATCTCTATCAGGTGGTTCCAACCTTTCACTCTGATTGGTTGAGAAGCGTTCTGACCCTGCTGGCATTTGTGATAACAGCACAGCTTTTTCACACCAAAACTGTATAACTCCATTGACATGTTGCCAAGTAGTGAAAAGCTTTATGCACACAAATGTTAATTTTATTACAGTAGTAAATGAGGGTTCATTTTTTTTAAAAAGCAGCGAGGGTTAATGTCATAAATAACAGCAGTAAATATGTAACAATCCAGCAAGGGTTACTTTTATAACAGTAGTGTATTCTAGTGGTTATACATGTGTAATAAGGAGAAACGTCCTACAGTACAGAGAGACTGAATTAGAATATACCGAACAGGAAAGAAGGAAGGAGAAAAATAAACAGTTGTAGCACCTAGCACAAGGCTGAGAAAACTTCAGATGGTTCAGTTTTAACAGACAATAGAAACAGTAATGGGACTTTGGAGTGTGTTTTGTTCACCTTTTTAATTTGAGATGTTTACATCACTGAAACCCCTATTAGAGCCTGAAAACAGAGAGAGAGTGAGAATCTGCCAACTGTCACTTCTGACACCCTGTTTGTTTATCCTTTGTGCAGCATAAAGAGTCCTTTGACAGACTGCGCTCCAGTCAGCCCAGACTTGGCCGGAATGTGTGTGTGGTGAAGGTCCAGTCACAGGGCTTTTCTTCTCCTTGGCCAGTTCTCACAGTCTGAGCAGCTGAATCCAACTTAACTGTTAAGAGGCATGCTACTTTAGCACTGTCCTCCCTCTGCTTTTGTTTGGACCTCTAGATGAGTCTTCCCACCATCTAATATTTGCTTTAAAATACTGGTCCTGAATTCTGAGCATGACCACCCCCAACTCCCCCAGCTTTACAGTGTGATCTTACACTGTATACATAACGTACAATGTGTTTACATAAACTCTCCTCTAATCTAGTTAGCCTCATCACTTAAACATGGTTCTGGAAACAATCCTCCTTAAATGAACACTTTCTGTTTAATTATTCATCATTTATTTGTTGCCTATTTTAAATGGCATGCAGACTGTGTTAAACTGCACTAGCCAATAAATACATGGATTGAAATCCTTCTAAACAGGGCAAACTGCACAGTTGTGGCTTTATTAACAATAAAGGAAACACACTGTATCCTACTCTGTCATAATGAGATTATAGCCTCAGCAGTGCAGTCCTCCTCCTTAGTATTCCAACAGGTCTGGATCATCAACTTATCAGCCCCTGGCCACAAATATCTGGTGGGCCCGTATCTGATTACCTTGTGTATTCAGTGGGTCATTTATTTATTTATTTATTACTTCACCCAAGCCATCAAGCATCCTAAGCTAATGCATGCTGCCGCAGCAGGCATGGAAATTCATTTCCCTGATTTTGATCTATTCACAGATCACTGGCAAGGATAATTTGTAGGTTGGTTTTGGAAATGGAGATGCTCTATTCTGTTAAACTATCAGTTCCTGCTTTAACAGTCTCCAGGCACAGCTTTTAAACATCTGCACCTTCAATTTTGAAGTCAGTTTAAAGCCATGCTAGCTCAATGCTGAAAACCTAAAAGCTTGTAGGTAATGGAGTAAGGATGTGGAGAGGACACACCTATAAATGTCACGGGACGGTAGGGGGAGACATAAGGGAGGAGTGGAAAACCTGTGAGGAAGGCATAAAGTGGAGCGTATGATTGTTGTAAATGATTTTTTATTTTTATCATTATTATTGTTATTATAGAAAAATAAATGTTATGAGCTCATATGTAATGGTTGAGTATATTTGGGTCAAGATAAGTCAGAGTACGCGGTAGCTGGAGACTTAGGAGTAGAAAAATGGCACAGAGACATTAATGCTGTCTCGCTTCGCTCACTGGTTCTGTCTGTAGTGAAGCAGTTCAGAGTAAATAAGAAGCTGGGCAGCGGCTGGGTGGGAACATGGGGACATTGGATGTGGGAACATGGGGACATTGATGACTCCATGATGTGTGACATGGATGCAAAAATGGTGGACAACAACAAAAGTATCAACATCAGCTGTTCTCAGTTTCTCCTTTTAGCTCTCTCTCTTCCTTCTTTGTGTAGTTTTTTGGGGCAGTTTCTCTTTTTACCCCTCCTTTTTCTTCTTTCTGTAGTTTTTGGGGCAGTTTCTCTTTTTACCCCTATTTTTTATTCTTTCTGTAGTTTTTGGGGCAGTTTCTCTTTTTATCCCTCTTTTTTCTTCTTTCTGTAGTGTTTAGGGCAGTTTCTCTTTTTACCCCTATTTTTAATTCTTTCTGTAGTGTTTAAGGCAGTTTCTCTTTTTATTCCTCTTTTTTCTTCTTTCTGTAGTTGTTCAGAGCAGTTTCTCTTTTTAGCTCCCTCTCTTTCTGCTTTCTGTAGTGTTTAGGGTCTTGATTTGAAGGACACTGTGTACCATACCAGACAGCTCTCTACAAAGCTGTGACTCTGACACTGCTGTTTTCCACAGCTTTAAATGCAGAGGTCTACAGGTGAATCTGGTCTACAGGTGAATCTAGTGGGCTTCTGGGAATTGGAGTTCTTTGGACTAATTGTTGTCTTTGCCCTCTGTTGGCACCCTGTGGCATGAGTTGACCCCTTATAATAAGCCCAGTTGGATGGAGGTCTGTAATGTTTTCGATTTAAAACAGGTCTAATAGAATGTACTGCTCACTGCCAGTATTTCACACTCTGTCTGGAACTGTGTGGAATTGAAGTTTGTAGTTACGTAGAGAAGTAGCCTTACATTTAGTTTATAGTTTGCACTGGCAGGTTCATGTCTTCAATTAGAACATTCTTCAGTTGTCTCAAAAAGCCACAGCAAAAATAGAAAGAATAATCAGACACAACAACATTTCATCACATTTAAATCACAGCATCATCTTGTGCTTACAGAACAGACCTGCTTATCATTTGAGAGTTCAGAATCTGCATTTTTGGTGGGATTTCTCTGCTTGTTTCTTTGAGGTAGGAGTGAGAAATTATTTATATCGGATTACACTGGGTGAGGACTTTAACTTCTAAGGGTTCTGAGGCTGCATTTCTGTAGGAAACGTACAGTATGAAGGGCTGAAATAGGACCACTCTTGTTTGTGACCCCTGCACAGCTAATCCTGAGGCTAGATAAAGGTTTTGCATTTGAGGAGCAGAGTTGATGACAGTCAGCAATACCCAACCTGTCAATGACAACCAGTGTGGTCAATCTAATAAAGGAGAGGACGGACAGCACATGTCTTTGGTACTCTATTTCAAACCAGCCCTGCAGTCATGCACAAAGTAATACCATCATATCAGTCAGGGCCAAACATGTGCCCTCTGTCTGTCTTCAGGCGGTTCAACAAACAACGTGGCAAGTGACAGCTTGTCAATACAACATATACAACATATACAACATAAATATACCCTGTACTTTTAAGGATAAAGGTGTTTTTTGGAGTGATGCTCTAAAATAACCACTATTGGTTCTCTAGAACCAAGTAGAGCATTAGCTGACTAATATCAGAACTGATTATAATCAATTACGAAGTTAAACTGCATAACTGTACTTGTGTCAGAGGTCACGTTGGATTTCACAGGGATCTTCAGACCATATCATACGTCTTTCTGTATTAACAGCACAGAAGGTCCGGCATGATGTTTAGGCCTCAATTGCAAAATCAACATTATACTGATGAAGATAAATAGTTCTTTGAATACCTGCAATCATCCTATTCATGCAGTCGAGCACTACTGACATTACAAAATACAGGTGTGTGCTGGGGTGAGTGGATCGGACACAGCAGTGCTGCTGAGTGTTTAAACACTGTGTCCACTCACTGTCCACTCTATAAAACACTTCTACCTTTCTGCTCCACCTTGTAGATGTACAGTCAGAGAAGATAGCTCATCTGCTGCTGCACACTATGTGTTGGTCGTCCTCTAGTCCTTCATCAGTGGTCACAGGATGCTGCCCACAGGATGGTGTCGGCTGTATGTTGATGGTTGATGGACTATTCTCAGTCCAGCAGTGACACTGAGGTGTTTAAACACTCCAGCAGCACTGCTGTTTCTGATCCACTCACACCAGCACGACATACACTAACACACCACCACGTCAGTGTCACTGCAGTGCTGAGAATGATTCACCACCCACATAATAGTTGCTCTGTGGTGGTCCTGTGGGGGTCCTGACCATTGAAGAACAGGGTAACAAAGTATACAGAGAAACAGATTAACTACAGTCTGTAATTGTAGAACTACATAGTGCAGCACTTTATTCTGAGGGCATAGTGTTTATTATCGACACTGACAACAGCACAACTACGCAGTATCTCGGACACCGGACTATGTACAATGTGTTTGCCAAGTTTTTTCCTCCGTCCGTGATTATGTTTACTCCACAGCGCCAGGACTCAAAGAGCTTCAGCTGAAAAATATGACACGTGCGCTGAACATTTGTGAAGTCAGTACAGACATACAAATGAAAGCAGCTGAGTAAATAAGAACTACAATTAGGGCAATTTACAGCTGTGCTGCTGTTTGTACAGTAACTGAACTGAAGGGAGAGACAGAGAGAGAGAGAGAGAGAGAGAGGGAGAGAGAGAGGGAGAGATAGAGACAGAGGAGGGAGACAGAGAGAGATGAAGATAGTGGCAGAAAGGCTTCAGTTTCTTCTTTTGTCCAGACGGAAAATAAATTTGGCTCTGGTCAGGAGAAGTAGAGAGAGCAACTTTGGAAAAAGTGACGGTGTCTTCTGCCAAGGTGACGAGTGGAAATCCAGAGGCAGAAGCACAGACAGCTCTTGGCCTGACTGTTCTAGAGAGAACTTGACTTTCACTAAGCGTGATGCCCAGTGCCCAGACAACATCCCGCTGAAAGAGCAGCGCTTTCTTTCAGAAACGGATTAACTGGGAGAAAGAGAAACTGACCACCGGCTGAGAGAGCCTCATTTTGGCAGGGCCTCTTTTTGTGTACCGTGTGACCTTCTTTACCTCCAGAGAGTGAGCACACACACATACACACTCACACACACACACACACACTCACACACACACACACTCATGTTTTCATGCTTTGTCAGGTTGTTAGGTCATGTATATGTGCTATATATATATGTGAAGGGTACCTGAGAAGATTTTAATAATACTGTTATCTGGTCAGTAAGAGTTTATATGCTCAGAAATACAATGATGTTACACAAAATATCATATAAATAGTGCATGTAAATAACATTATTACAGATATTAAATTGCCCCTAGGTGTGAGCGTTATGAACTAGTGGCCTGTCCAGGGTGTTTCCTGCCCAGTGAGTGCTGAGATAGGCTCCAGCACGCCCTGCAACCCAGGAGGATAAACAACTTAGACGACGAATGAAGGAATGAATGATGGAATGACACTAAAAGTCTTGATCTTATGCACATCTTTGTTTGTGTTTAATCGTTTCCAAAGCGCTACTTTTTTCAAGAAAAGAAATCCAGTAAGCTGCTGATAGAAATGATTCAAACTTGTGGAGCCAAGAGAAGCACAAGAAAGACATACTGTATATCATAACATGAAATACTAAGACATTCTGACATTGCATTTGGGCGTGTCAAAGGCCATAGTGTAAAGGAAGTAGCTGAATCTGCAGGTGTGTGGAAGCGTACGGTCATACGGGTCTACCAACAGTGGCTAAAATCCCAGTTTACAGGAAATTCTCCTCAGAGGTTTGCCAGGGAAGGCATCCACCAAATCTGCACAATTCTTTGATGCAAGAGTGTATGAACATTGTGGCCTACATTCAGAAACTTGTCCAGTCCATGCCAAATCCAATCATAGTTGTTATTCATGGAGGTATTAGAAACTATTAAGTTTCTGGTGAGCTTATATACATATATATACATATATATATATATATAAAGAATAAGAAGTAACCGTAAAGAATTTCAATGATTTTACTCTTTCATCTTTTAAAGGAAGGAAGGAAGGATATGAAAATTATATAATCTGTCAAATTCTTTCTCCACTAAATCCCTCCTTCTTCACTCATTTCCCCCTCACTCCTCCCCCATTTACTTACCGGTCTGAAGAATCATTGAGGGTTCACCATCAAACTTTATTCGTTTACTTGCTAAGAGTGTCTCTGGTGGTGGAAAGCAGCACTAATGTTAACTTGTGTTTCACTGCTATTTTTCTCCCTTTATTTTTTTGCTTTTGAACATGTTTTCTTGTCGAGAGTGGGGAGAGTGCATCTCCTTCCTCTGCTTCAGTGTGGACTAAAGACAGACTCAATGCTAACGCCACTAACTAACACCACTTCAGGTAGAAAGCAGTGTTACGAGATGGGACGGGCGGGGCTAGCTGGTTAGCATGCTAACTTCAGTAGACATTGTTGAAACATGATACACAGACATCTTAAACATCAAAACCTTTAACTTCTTCAAATTCTGTTGGTCATGTTAGGTAAGTTTGGAATGTCGTAATCTAAAATTGTCATGAATTCAGAACTTTTCATCGGCCTTCATATTGCAGATCATCTCTAAAACATTTTTGTTCTGAAAGTGTACAAATACACACACACACACACACACACACACACACACACACACAACCACAACCACACGCACACACACACACACACACACACACACACACACACACACACATATATACACACACACACACACATATACACCCACACAGAGCTATATTCACCCACTCTCATCAAACTCCTAAAAAGGATGTGAGTGTGTGTGTGTGTGTGTGTGTGTGTGAAGTGGCTTTCCAGTAGATGATTTTTTTGGCAGCGTTCCTCTCCACACTAAAAGCAGCGGCAGCAGAAGGACTTGAAATGTAGATTTAACGGAGGAGAAATTCTATCCTTGGCAGATAAACCACAGATGAAATCACAGAGAAAATATGAGGCGGACAGCTCCGCACACTCTGCGGCTCAGCAGAGCCTGAAGATTTAGATGTAATTGTGTCATCGGAGAGTCATGGATTAAATAGCTGTGGGGCTCCACTAATATGACTCTGGGTACAAACTGTGCTCTTCCAGCTATGCTTGGACCAACTGCCCTAACCAACTGCTTTAGCATTACCAGCAGCAGAACAGGAAGAGACATAAATTACAGTGGCATTTCTAACAGTCACCACATTCCTTTCCAAATCATGCTGATGGATATTACCGGAAATTAATGGTATCAACCAAACAACCAAGCTAATAACAAATCAAACGTATTAACAAGCAGTTTCACTGGCTGTATTCAACTCAAGTAAATACAAGCAAAATGAACCGGTTAGTGATATTTTACACCAATTCAAACATCAATGTCTCCAATCATCAAATTAACCTTTTTTTGGCTAAAAGGATTGGCTAAAAATGAGCGTAAGCTAATCAACATCAAGAGAACTGTTAATGCTTGACACTATCCATGCTCTGCCCATAAATGTACTTAACAGGACATGCTTTACAGAGCACTGGCAAAAATCCAGTAACAAATTAAGGCTTGTTAGTTTAGAGTCACTACACAACATAACATTTCCAGTTAAAAATGTTTTCCTAGCCAGATACACAGTTTTAGCCAATCAAATCTTAGCGGGAACAACAACAAATTAACTGCCATTAATTCTAAAGCCCTATTCGAGCTGGATCAGTGTTATATGGAGACGTGCGGTAATCTGTGTATAAAGATGAGATCTGTGATTTTAACCCAGTCTGAACTTGCCATGTTTGTAGTTTTTAAAAGTCTGCAAAGTATTAATTCCTGAATAAAAGACCTTCTATAGCCCTACTGGCCCTACAGTTGGATTAGTTTACTAGTTGCATCCAGCAATGATTCGTATGGGATGCAGGAACTTTGCAATTTCCCCAAATTACCCCAAATAACCTGGATCGAAACATCACTGAACAGATTACATCAGCGTTACGTAACCAGCACCACACTTCCAAACAATAACAACACTGCTAAATGTGAGAAAGTGTCATGCCTGTTGGTTCTCCTCGCACCGCCGATCTCCCGGGCTCCATTTCCCATAACTCACCACCCGATGATGTCACTTTCACATGTCCACCATCTCCCGTTCTCTAGATCAGAGTCTCCTGAGTATTGAGCCCACCTGTTGTTAATTTAGTCTGTTTGTATAAATACTCCTCTCTCACACTGACCCATTGCGAAGTATTGCCCCTCTGTGTGTGCTAAGCGGTTCTCCCTGTTGTTATTCTTGTTAGCTTCTCTGGTTTGACTCTCTTTTGACTTTCTGGTTTACCACCCAACAAGCCCAGACTAACAGGTAATATGGAGCTTTATTTAACCCAATTCCTCAAGACTACTGAAATCCACAACATTGGTGGTGAAAAGAGATGTAAAATTAAGCATCTTGAAAGTTCCTCTTGCAAGGCAGTGCATTCCTCTTGCAAGGGCGGCATTTGGTAAATTGAATGAATACACCTTACTAGCCTAATGCTAGTCTATATACCAGTTAGCTGCACAGTGTGCTGTCATTCTGGAGTGTGGCGTCTATTGCATGATGCTGATGTAAATGTCCTCACGAAGACGTTTTGATTTGTGGTATTTGGGGTAATTTGGGGGAAATTACAGAGATCCTATATCCCGTATGTATCAGTATGTATGTACACTGGACCTCCACTGGTAAACTAATGCATAGTCCAGTTTTTTTTACTTCTGCAAAATGTGTATCATATTAAATGTAGGTATTCTGACAATTTGAGATTTTTGGAGATCTGAGGTGTTTTTGTGACAGGCGGAATAATCACTTTGGTTATTCAAGTCATTTTTTTAATTCAAAAACGTCAGAATCACAAGGTAGAGGCAGTTCTTCATTCATTGACGGGCATGTATTTAAACAATGCTTCACATACAGTATGTACATGTCTAATCTCTATAGGAATGATCTCAGGCACATTTACATTGAAAAATAGATTATTCTAAGCAGCATCTTGTGTTTGTTAAACATACAACAATTATTTTAAAAATATCTACAAGTGCTTCCTGTTACAAAAATACATACAGTTTGTTGCAGCACAAGGACATTTCAAGGATTATCGGTCTAAACATTTATTCCGCTACCACTTTAAACCACTACTTGATTTTTAAAAATTGTTCTTTTTTTGCAAGCACTATTGATGTACACACAATAAGGAACATACCAGATAAAAAGGTTTCTTAGGCTTCAATACAGGTTGATGCTTGATGATTAACATCCACCAAAATTGGTTAGATGGAAGTTTCCAAAGACTCAAATCTACTCAGCTAATCCCATCAACCATAATCAAGTTTCTGAATATTGGCAGAAATACAGCCTACATGCTTGTTTTGCTAAGTACTTTATCTAATGGAAAACAATGAAAGCTTTTTTGCCTTCAGTGGCTTTAAAGCATCTGAGAATGTAGCTGTAAGGCAAGTTCAGTGATGTTTGAGCATTTTAGTTGACATTTTGTGTGTCTTTGGTGTAATATGAAAGGTCTACGAGTAGAATGGGATTGTGTTTATAGTGATATCATCACAAGATCTAATTTTGGAATTGCATCTCTTGGTATAGTTACTTTGGATGTAGTAACCTCACTCGGATTGAGCCTTGATTACTCAAGACATTAGGCAGACTAGCTGGCCTCATTTTGATGCTAGGATGCCTAGGAAGGCACCAAGACAACCTTTTGAATTAAAGCTGCACTATGTAAGATTGGGGATTTGGAGACCTCTCTGGTGGAAATGTGTAATTGCACACAGCATGCGGAAGAAGGTTCTGTATTGTGGATTGAACTTAGAGTGAACGAATCTGATGATTTCAAGCGCTTTGACTTCAAATAGAACTAAGTCAAAATTCAGGGAAGGGTGTGTCTTCTGAGGATGTGAGTGAATCATCTACTATTACCATAATAATGTAGCGTCCAGCCACTGGCCATGGACATATGAACGGTGTGGCCATGCAGAACAGAAAAAAAAAACCTGTGCCAAATCTGACATGATTTAAAGCAATGCACATGCACACATCATATTTTAGTCTGTTTGTGACCTCCTGACTCCGCCTACTTTTCCTAATTTAAACAGAAAATACATAGTGCAGCTTTAACTTCTGAATAAAAAAAACTGAGTACAAAAAAAAACTTAAGTGCATAAGCTCCATCATGACATACAGAACAAAGAAAAAGAAGTACTGGAAATGTAGCTTAATTATAAAAACTGTCCAAGCTTATGAAGGTCATTCCAATAAAGGTACAAGTGAGCTCAAGCCAGTGAGTAAGACTTTAGATAGGGCAGAACAAGTGCAGCACAAAGCCACCGACACTGATAAAGAAAAACCTTCTTCATTATGTTTTTTGGTGCAGTAGTTATGTTGGGCTAGTGCACAGATACTGAACACTGTCCATTCAGAGCTGCAGGGAATAGCAGTGGTCTGTCACTCTCACATGTCACTGTGCAAATGACAAATGGATCTCTCAAACAGGTCAAAACAAGTAAAATTTGCTGTACATTAACATACATTATGATTAAGATTTCCTTCTCTTACAAAGCTACTATTTCTGATACATGGGGTTTATATCACTGCTATCTGAACACAATCTAGTATTTTAGCTTTGCACATAACGTGAAAATGCCTGTTGTCTGTTACATTGTGTGCAAATGAATGAGGAATGAACTAAATTAATGAGGAATTAAATGGCCCAAAATAATTTGGAAAAAGTCTGGTTCCTTCCTGATGAGTTTTTCCTTCTCATGTACAATTATTACTTTGGAGGTTAATATGAGGTTTTGTTTCAAGAGGAGTGAAACCCTTATATACTATATTTGACCCTTAGAATATAATTTAGCTGTTTTTTTTTTTTCAAAATGTCTGCATAATTAAATGGTTGAGTTTAGGTGTAAAAAAAATACATTTCGGTTGGATGTGAAGTGGTTTATTGTAGAGAAACTTGCCAATTCAGATTTCTTTACACTGGGGTTGATGGGAACCAGAGGTCACGCTGTCTACAACACAAATATAGCCATTTGGTTAATTATCCAAAACCACAAGTGAACCTACATGTGTCTTTTTAAATGTAATGTTGATGAGGGTAAAATAGCAGGGAATCTAAAAAAGCTGTCACAAAAGTTGTCCTTGGGGGCTATTTTGCCTTACAATGCCCTGCATGTATCTCTCCGCCATGCACATCTTTAAAATTGCATTTAAGGCCAAAAGTTTTTGTTTTTCATTAAACTATCTTCCAGCATTGTCTCAGACCTCAGGCAATGTAAGGTTAAAGTAAGGTTTTGGCCTAAAATGTACATTACATACATGTGTGTGGGTTTGCTGGTCATCTTGGAATTGACCAGTAAATAAAAAGGCTATATTTGTGTTGTAGATATTGTGACCCCAGTTCTGAGGCTTGTTTTTGTATTAAAGATTTTTTGTTTGGTAAAATCCTATCATGTCTTCACATACTCTTCCAGAGGAAGAGTTGCTCTTAAGGCTTGTTTCTGTTGCTGTTAGGGAATTTTTTATGCCGGTCCTTTTGGACTTGGGGCTGACTTGACTTGACCACTGTAAAGCCATCAGAGACAGTGAGTTTTTCTACAACGAACCATTTTACATTAAACCACTCGACAAAATGAATAAAAAAAACTCAAAATTGTAATTATACTAAAATGTATATCTGTGGAATTGTTAAATCAAGAGCTTTCTGAATTCTAGATGTTCACTTTTAACCAACCAATATTACATCAAGTTATTACTTTAGTGAAGGACTTGCATGCTTTCTCCATTCCTGCTAACCAGGTTTCCTTCATTGTTGCAAAGGTACTGGAATAAATCCCAGTAGACACTGTAGACACTGCGGCCCTTCATGGCTCAGCTACAGTATGGCAGCTTGGGATGTAAATAAGCATGATATAGACAAATGTACCTTATTCTAATAATATAATAATAAAGGGTGTTTGGGACTGATGAGACACCACTGCGTATTTCCTTATTAACTATGAACAAAAACCTGCATGAAAAAGGCTGCTGGGATCAGCGACTAACAATCACTGAAACGGAACGTGTGGAAAAGGCACTAGTGTAGTTACTGATACAAGCAACTGACATAACAATTGAAAGCACTTTTCAGAAGTATTTTCTTGGATCCACAACTGTGTATGTCAACAGTTCTGCTGCCGGACCACCAAACGGAGCATACATGGCGAACAAACATCCTATTAGCAAAAACTGGGGCAGGAGTCAGCAAGCTCTCGGAGAGTTACAGTCCCTGCGGTGATGAGAAATTTGAGGAATGAGAAAGTTCTAGAAGAGGAATGGATTTTTAAAAAATGTGAGAGAACAGAGGTTAAAAACAGAGTGCTGTGTCTGAGCCGCTCCTGTGCAGCACATCCATTCGCTGTTCTGTGTGTTGATGGGCTGGGAGTAGTGCTGGAGCCTCAAGCCTTCTAGCCAAAGTCAATACGGGGACGATATTCAAGTACCATCGGGTAGGCCTGGCGAAAGGACATAAACCATATAATACAGTCCGTTAGAAATGAAAGCAGCTGTAATAACGGTCACTTTACAACATTTAAAGAGATGCTTTGTTGTTTTTACATATAATCACAGTCTGATGCAGCTGTAGCGTTTGGTCGGTTAGCACAGGCAATAACTTTGTTTTGTTTCCCAGTGCTCATTAAAAGAACAGGAAGCCTATTGACCTTAAACACCTTCCTATTGAATTCTATTACAACTGTGTTTTTATGTGGTTGCTGATACATTCAATTGTATATGCATGATTCTGCCAAATTCAAGTCAAAATTCCATTTTGTATTTTTAGACTAAAATCCTTCTACTTTAACTTAGTCAAAGTTAACCTTATAAATGAATAATGTTTATTTTATGTTCATTTTAAAGTAAATGATTGAACTTTCCATTGGGTCACTAATAAAACAATCATAATGCTACCAAAATCCAAGCATTTCAGTTGTGACTGTTTTGGTATTGACAATTAACTAATCAGAGCACACTGCGCTCTTCGGGAGGTGGGGCTTAAGGACACAGAAGCTCTAACAGAGCATTTCAGACAGAGGGTAAACACAGATGTGAAAATACTGAAAGCGGAAGCATGTAAATCTATTCTAGCTGAGCCCGAAAAATGAAATTATATAAATTGAATATGAGTTCCTTTAAACAAAGATTGAAGACTGATGGACATATCGACCCTCTGTAGCCTGTTATGTAGCCTAACAAACTGGAAAGAGCTCAATGCTAACTGCCAATGTGCTGCAGAAAGCACTGCACAGCTGCAGGTAATTACCTGTGCCACGCTTCTCCACTGCACCGTCATGCTAGTCATAACAACCCAGATATTTATATGAGCGCAACAGATATATTTTATCTTCATCACATGAAGACAGCAAAGTCAGAAATAACTCACATGAATTAATATGCATAGATGAAGATGGATTTGTGGTCCCTCTGTGCTTCGAATCAAACCGTGAAATGTATGTAATGGTGCGGCTGAGCAGCGTGTTGAAAGAGAGGAAGAAATTGTTTAACTGATTTGGTATGTTTACTTTAGAAACCGCTGGACGTCTTTTAAGTGTTCCTTACTCAGTCCAAGTAACGATTTTCAACTAGGCAGGTTACTACGTACTTTGAATCCAACTAAAAAGCTGAGTACCAAAAAAGAACAGGGGCAGCAAAACGTGCATGTTACGCCTTGTTTCTGGTTAAGTCATAAAGCCGTAATAAGCACTTTATGTAACAGAGCCTTGAAGTGATTAAGGATGCTTAATCAGAGGGAAAAAAACTAGTACACAGCGGTGACGAAATGAAGAGGGCTCACTGGCAGCTGTGTAGAGTGGAAGCATCTGGACAGCAGCGACTGCAGGTAAGTCATACACACACGCACACACAAACACACACACACACAGACTCATGCACACGCTACAACATTACGCTCAGTCCTAGCAGGGTGCTATTTTTAGAGAGAGCAGAAGAAGGTGTGCGTGCGGGGAAATGAAGTGTGGGTCTACATGACCCACTTCTGAGTCTTTAGAGCTCAGTGAGAATTCCCACAGAACTTTAGGTAACTGTCGCACCTTCTTTCATGTGCTTTGCTTTGTGATATTCCTCTTTTGTTCGTAATCCCAGCGCTTATTATGTGAAGCGGCCGTGCGGTTCCAATATTGATTTTGATAGCACGTGAGCTGCAGGTACGAGTGCAGCCCCAACCTTCTCCTTTTTTCCTGGAAGGCAACTTCTTTCAACATCCAGTTTTCTACTGTAAAGTTTACAACACCAATCCTAGCTTTGGTATACTCACTTTCAGACAAGTTCAAGTACTTCTACACTCAGGGTGCATGATATATTGGCAGCTGATAAATGGAAAAATGTAATTCTTTGGTCCGATCCTGAAATTATAGCCAATAATGTTGTGGGGTGGAGGTTAGGGAACCAGCCTTGTGACCGGAGGTTCACTGGTTTGATTCCCTGAACCGACAGTAACGACTGAAGTGCCCTTGATCAAGGCACCTAACCCCCAACTGCTCCCCGGGCGCCGTGAATAGGNCCGGAGGGTCACTGGTTTGATTCCCTGAACCGACAGTAACGACTGAAGTGCCCTTGATCAAGGCACCTAACCCCCAACTGCTCCCCGGGCGCCGTGAATAGGGCTGCCCGCCGCTCCGGGCAAGTGTGCTCACTGCCCCCTAGTGTGTATGTTCACTAGAGTGTGCGGATGTGGGTGTTTTGCTTCAAGGATGGGTTAAATGTGGAAGACAAATTCCTCTGTGTGCCTTGTGGCACAAACGCCACAAAATGGCTCAAAAACTCTCTACTCAGAGAATGATTGGCCTCACCTAAATTTAAACAACCAATTATGTAGCGGCTTATTTTTGTCCTGCACTAGCGGATGATATTGCGGTTCTTCCAAATTATGTTATTTTTTACAAAACACGTATTTGACCATTCACAAAGTTTTTACAGGACTTATATGAACTTTTAGGGGCTCAAATGTAACTGGGCATACAACATCACACAATCATAAACTAACATGTCATTTTTAATATTGGTTGCAAATGGATTGCAGTCAATGACAGGCTGAGGTCACTGAACCTATACACATCACAGGACGCTGAGTTTCTTCCCTGCTCGTTCTTGGGTCATTTTACATTCAATTTTGCCTTTAGTGTGGACTGAGGTCGGGGTACTGAGGTCAGGTGACTGACTTGGCCATTGCTGATCACTCCATTTCATTGCCTAAAAAACCCATAGCCTGCTGTCACAGTATGCTTGTCCATCACCGCTGCAGAACACAGTCCATTACGTTTCAAAGCATTTTGCTGAATCTGAACAGATAATAGAGCTGCTTGTTTGCAGCCGCATCATCAGTAAATGCAAGGGAAGCAGCTCCACACCACAGCATAATTATAGGCCCAGAGGTCCCATATTGGTGAAATCTATACACCACAGCACACTAAGGGTCAACAGTAAATGCTAGTTTTAACTGACTCATCATGAATCACCACTCTGATCCTGAGAAATGAAACCCGTTCTGCCCCGGAATGTGGAATTCAGCCATGCAAATGCACAGTGCTGTGTAAAGGCACACATTAATAAGACTTATCCTCCTATAAGAGCAGAAGAAAATACCTTAAAGATTAAATCTGTGCGCTTCCAGTTATGTGTGTCACTTTTAACTGGATTGAAATAGAAGTGAGTGTGTGTAGAGGAAAAGCAGGACAAACACCACCAGAGCCAACCAGGACAGAGGCTTCAGGCCCTAACAGGAGCCAGTATTAATAAATCTCTGACCTCATAATTTATATTACGCCTCTTTTGGAAATGATTCAGTGCATCAAGAAATCTCAAACTTCCAGAGTGATTCTATTCAGCTTGTGCGGGGTGATTCTGAATCTCTTTAACAAAAGACATCAGTTACACAGACGCGATGGGAGGAGCTACGTACCTGAGTAGGGCTGCAATAACCAATAAATTATTTCAAGAATTTGACACCGAAAGCCATTTTAATAAGCAAATTAGTAACTGCTTTTATGAAGCCAGGAATTTCTGTGAGCACACAGTGTTGTGTTTTGCCACCAGTGACATACAGTTGAGAGTTTGGCACAGCTCGAGAGACTGTTGCTTTTCAAGGGGACAGAATCAGTTCAACTGTCCATGATGTTTTTCACATGACCTCTGTATTTCAAGATGTGTGCAGAACACCCGGAAGAGACGCTAATCATTGTTTTGATGAAGCAGGTGTAGCAATGTTAACTTTTTAAGTGGTAGTTTAATTTTAAGGCTAAATGTCTTTGAGAAGTTCTGGGACTAATTGCTTGGTTCATGGCTGACACCACAGCTGCGCAAAACTAAATCAGAGGCTGGAGACAGAATGGTTTACTCATAAACCACTCTAGAAAGCACAGTGGCTTTACCTCTGTCACCTGCCAACTGTAAACGACGACAATGAAAGCAGTTTCTCAGATCACAGGAGTTTATCGCTTCTCAAATGTGCTGAAGTTCCTTAAGAGTTATCATTAATTTATTTTATATCCATTTATTCAACATACAAATGAACATAACTTACTGCCGTCCATTTAGTATAATGCTTACTATAAATATCCAGTAATCACAAATCTGACGAGCCTGCCAATAAGTATAAACGGGGATCACAATTCAACATTACTAAAGTGGTTAAACAAGCTGTCAGCTAAACTGCCATAAAACAGTTCCTGCAATGCATGAGCATCCTGCGGTGTGAGCTGTCCCGTCTCTGCAGTGATAGCCCAATCATGATGATACAGACTCTGGTCAGACTCACTGTTACAAATATATTTGTCCACTGTCTTCACTTTAACTTGCCCCACCTTGGTGCTATAAAGGTACTGGTATGCGTCTGAGCTTTACAGGTTATGTAGAACCTGTATGTAGAACATGTATAATACTTCCAGAAGTCATTGTTGGTGCACTGCTGTATATCATCCTCCTGTCCTTCTTTGGTAAACGAATGAGGTACAATAATATCGCCTGGCTTTAATGTTGTATTGGTATGCTCCAACATTTTCGTTTAAACAAAAGACACTGTTTACTCGGCTCTCCTGCAGCATTCACTGCTGTTCAAACAGAGACAGCAACCTGTTAAGGGTTCCTCAGTTTACCATATGAATGCGACTTGCTGTGAAAATAATTGTCTATCTGTGTTTGTTCATTACCCTGTAGTATTAAGTCATACTTAGCTAATTAAATACTTATGCGATTTAATTTAGCAATTTTTCTTTTCACATGAAGTTATTATTGTGAAACATGTCTTGAGCTTTTCCTATTCTTACAGAATATTAAAATATTTGAGATAATATTCAACGGAAAAGAAATATGTTCTATTATAGTGCAATTTTAGTGCAATGCATGTTGGTGCAATTTTATACCCGTAATAATTAGGATGCCATATTTAAGATGAGTTTCTTACAGGAGCAGCTGTGCTTTCCCTAAGTGCTTCACTCCGGCCTCTCCTGACCTGAACTCTGCCCCTGCGACTAAGCACAATTTCATAGCTTCATGTAAAAGTGACAATCATTGTGCCAGATTTAGAGCACTGACGCCTGGACAGTTTGAGGAGTTGAGGTCAAGTTGCCTGAAGTTCCAATTCTATAAATACTACAACTTATACAGATCGTTTGAATGATGAAGTCATGGTTTTAGTCTATGGGGAAAACGTCCCATCTGATCTGGCAGCTTGGCTTCCTGTTGGTTTGCTACGTCCTGCCAATTCCGCAGAATTCTTTCCTTAAACTGCTTTTATGTGACAGTAACTGGACAAAACGTCATGGATGAACAGACATGCCGGTGGATGGACAAACGAATCAACAAATGGATGGTTGAAGCAACACGCAGAAGAAAAGGCAACTGGGCGAAAGAAAGAGAAGAACAGATGTATGGACAGATGAACAACACACTAAGTAGATGGACTACTTGTCTAGCTTTCGATTATGCTGGGTTAGCTTTAGTTCGCCAGGTTGCCATACACCCCAGTATTTGGGGGGATCCTATGCTGGCTCGCTAATCCAGCATTGGCTGGGTGGTCTCTCACTTCTCTCTTCATCTTCTGGAAATTCTCTTTTCTAGTTTGGTTATACACTCTTCCATACATCTTCTCACACGTCTTTTATAAATACACTACAATATATAGTACATTTTTCACAGTTGTTTGACTCATAGTTACAGTTGCTATGCAATGAAGGACAACAGGGTGAGCCAATTTGCTAGAGCAGCACCCCGAAGCAGACCAATAAGGCACCTAAGACAGAAGCTCATTCACTGACTGGTGAGTGAAGTAGCTGAACAATGACAGCATAACGTCATACTAAATTTCTTTTCAGCACACACACACACACACACACACACACACAATTTTGATTTTGAGTCAGGGGGTCCAAGAAGTTGTTTAGGACATCCTGTATTTCGCATTTTTGCTACCCAAAATTTGGACCACCCAGTTTACATGGAGAAAGGAGAGAAATATGGTGAAATACAGCAGACAGCTATTTTACTTGGGGAAGGATATTACAGAAGGCTGTTAACAGAAAACAACCCCACAGATTTAATTCTGTAAATAGAAAAAATAGGGTAATAAGGGGTAATATAGATTTTAGACTGGTAAAATGGCCTAGTTTTATTTTTCTTATAATTGTTCTTTTTACTGCTCTTCAATACAAGGCAATGATTAAATGAATAAAGGACATTTTTTAAAAATTATTCTTCTGTCACGTCCTGTCTTGTCTTGCCCCTGTTTGTCTCCGTTTCCTCTGGTTTTCTGTTTTTGTCTCTTTCTCTTGTCATTTCCATGTGCCTTTTGTTGTCCTGTTCCATGTGCTTCTGTTTGTTTTGTTTTTTGCTCCTCCTGTCTCCGCCCTCTTGTCAGGCCCCTCACCCGTTCTTAGTTTGTAGCTCTGCCCCTTCACAGGTGTTCCTCGTTAGTCCTTGTTCATTTATACTCCCTGTTGTTCCCTTTGTTCTGGCTTGGTGTTTTGTCTCCATGTCCGTTGTTTTTGTAACCCTGGTCCCTGTCATTTCTCAGTTTGCCAGTGTCTTTTGTTTCTTTGGTTTTGTTTTGTTTTGATTTGAGCCTATTAAAAGACTTGCACTTACATCCTGCCTCCTCGTCCTGTCCCCCACGTGACACCTTCTTTGTTTGCCTCTGATTTTTGGTTTTAATGTATGGTTCAGAAGTATTTTTATATTTTTTGCTTTGTCCTGTGAAACTATATTTAGCCAACCATCCACAATAGCCTGTGCTGACAATCCGCAACAAGTGCACTGCATGACTTTTTGTGATGGATGAATTCATTCCAGGAAATATTTTCCTACAGTGAAGGTATCTGTTTCTTTAAGCTTTCATTTGCTGCTGGTAGGGAACAGATTCTAGTCCTGATGTATGGTGTGCCTGGGATATACAGCAGAGAATAAAAACTGTGCCAACCGACCCCCCTCCCCACCAAGTGTAACCTGATAAATAGAGACATCTTCAGCATTGTCTTTGTGGTGACATGCTTTGAGGTGTAACATACAAGCAAGCAAAACAACATCATATGACTCCATCGTGAGAGCTTAAGGTTCCTCTTTAGAACAGGATATAGATAGCCACCATATGATCAGAGTTTAATTAGCTTAGAAACACCTACTCTAATAATATGTGGTCTATCCATTCTATTTATGCCAGAGGAACAGGTGAGAGTCTACAGATTTAGCACGAGGTGAGAAGAAGAGATGCTAGCATAGCTTACGTTTTCACCGTGAAGCCTCCACCTCGTCATGTAGATGAATTCCATGGTGTGATCTTTCCCCATGATCTCTCCATTGCATAGAACGTCTAGCTGCAGAGAGGGACACACTGTGAGGATCTGCTGTGAGTCAGCAAACAAGAGGTATTTATTCTTCAAATATTAAGCCCTTGTGCAAACGTGTATGCAAAGATTCAGGCACCCTGGTCAAATGACATGAAAAGAAGTTCACACAACTTCTACAGAGAACACACTTTAATTTCATTTCACAATTACTGTTTGCTTAATGTAAAATATTGGGCAGTTGTCTAAATATGGCACAATTTATATGTGATGTTTTTTTTTTTCTAATACGGTAGTAGGGGTAGGAATCACTGAAGGTCCTGTGATATGATATAACTGCAATTTTGTGATCTGCTGAGTATTGCGATAACATAAGCTCACCAGACCAAAAATTAGTCACCTGGCACTGAAAGGTACCTAACAGTGTATAGTACCTCCACAAGCAAGAATAACTGCTGTGATTAGATTTTGCATGTACTGGACAAATTTCTGTATGTAGACCACACTACTTCCTTCACACTATGGCCTTTGGCACATCCAAATGCAGTCACTCCTTTTAGCCAATCATTAACATCTGCTTTGGAGCCATTATCCACACATGGGACGAGACATTCACTGCACTGTACCACCTCTTCTCAATCTATGAATCCCGTCACACAGCCCACAGGTATTTATAGCCCCATCATCCTCGTGCAACACCATCTTCAGGAGCCTGAAGTTATTACCAATGGTGACTCTTTTTTTGTTTAGGGAGCTTATACTGCCTCACTGAACAGCACATCACCGCAGCTGGCCTCTCACCCACACAGGATATATATACGACAGGAGATATAGCAGTCAATATATCCTCTGACCCTACACAGCCATTCCCTGTTCCAACCTCTGCCAACCTCTGCCTTCCAGAAAGAGGTACCGGAACATCCGAACCAGGGTCAGGAACAGCTTTTACCCTAGAACTGTCATACCGGCAGCACCTACCAGAACATAACTACAACACTATAGACTGCTACTGATCTAGCCCTGAGCACCCCAGCCCATACACACTGGGCTCCAGTAGCCCACAGACCTATATGGAATTCCGCTTTAACCAGACCTTAATTGAATATCTGAGCCGTGTATTTTATATACTGTACATCTGTACTGTAAGCTGTTTTAACTGTTTACCTGAACATTGAGCTGCTATTCTCACTACCTGTACTGTACACTTCATCATATGTTCACATATTCATCTACTGTTCACAACCACATACTGAACTGCACACCTGGCTACCTTAGCATATTGTACTTTCCTATATGTACACTTACATTAAGCTGTATTTCACTCTACTGCATATGCTAACTGCTATTTGCACCACAGTTCTAGTACTCTAACATACTGACGTACAGTTACTACTTTTGCATGTGTGTTACTGTTTATGCACATATTGTAGTGTGTCTTTGTCTATTCGCCTTTGCACTATTACTTTTTATTCTTTTATTCTTTTTAATCACTGTGCTGGAGAAGTAGCCTGATAGTGTTTCATTAGACTGTACAACCTTTTGTGGGTTTTACAGTTACTGGCTGTAGCCCATCTGCTGCTATTACATGTGGCTCAGGCACAGCATCATTGTGGAGGTTTTTATACAGCTCAATGTCACTACTAGGTTGAGAATATTCTGCCAACAGTTGTACTGTGCGCAGAAAGTGACCTGTGAAAAAGGACATGCCTTCTTGCCTCCTTGTGAAGTGAGATATATTTATCCATAGTGTACTGTTCTATGTATAGTTTATAGTTTAATAGTTAATAATATTGCTGAGCTGGTACCTACCACTTAGGTTCCATACTGTACAACTTTTGTTTTTGTATTGCATCACTGTGCTGTATTGTGAAACTGCTACTGGCTCCTAAATTTCCTCCGGGATCAATAAAGTATCTATCTATCTATCTATCTATCTATCTATCTATCTATCTATGACTAACACAAACTCTGGTGCTCTGGTGGCTAAATACAATCAAGTCCTCACAGCAAAGTTCCAACATTTAGTATAAAGTCTTCTACTAGAGTAAAGGCTGTTACCGCAGAAAAGTGAGGACAAACTTTTTGTTAAAGGAGCAGTGTGTAAGATTTAGGTGGAATCAGTTGGCAGAAATAGAATTTAGTATTCAAAGCTATGCTTTCATTAGTGTACAATCACCTGTAATCATTAGTGTATAATCACCTGTAATTACAAATCATTGTGTTTTTGTTGGCTTAGAATGAGACCTTCATATCTAAATAAGAACAGCTCATCTTCAAACAAAGGCTGCCATGTAGAGCTGTTAATCACACACAGGTTGTAGAGAGTGCCTGTTAGCGCTTTACTTCATTATGTTGAAGCAGCAGCTTGAATTTGGTGGTACTATAACACCGGTTGAAAGATGTAAAAAGAAGAAGAAGAATCCTCGTTGAAGTTCTCTCACTGTCAAAGAAGTGAAAACCTGCCGTCCACTGTAGATTCTAAGGAAGGGAGGTACAGTAGGTGGCAATATGCAACCTCACCACTAGAGGTTACACGTTGATCCTTTAATACCCTTGACTGCAGATAAAACACTGGACATACAGGTGCCTACAAACTTTTGTAGACATATAGTGCAGGTATATCATAAACTGGCATCTCTGTGAATAATGACAGGTTAACAACAGATTTGATTTTCATTCATACACACTCCAACGCACATAATACAAGCGTTACCTCGTAAGAACTGGGAAGCTTTAACTTCAGACTTAGGAACTTCTTGATTGTTCCGACTGTGACACGAGTTGAACAGCGAATAAATTTCTTCATTAAGCCCTGAAGAGGATACAAAAGACATGGCACATTGTCATAACTGCTCCAAATTTCTTCTTAAGCTCAGTAGAAGCCTAAGCTTTAAAAGACATCTCTTATCATTTCAATCAGGGATTCTAAACATTCTAATAGAAACTGATGCACTTAAAAGGGTATTTCAGACGTTATTCATCAGGTTCTGTTTGAAAGAATTCACAATATTGTTTTTGTCCATCAACGTTCTCTTATTACAATACCCAGCACGCACTGAGGCCCCACTTCCTTTCAAATGGCAATACAGAAATGCGCTAATAAGGGGACTAATAAATACAGATGCTATATTAGGCCTCCCAGCCTAGCGGTATGGTAAGCTATTGGGCTGTCTTTGGCATTACATACAATTTTAAACAATCTACCCTAAAGTGCTTGCAGTTCCTCCCACCTTCAAGACACATCATCAGAATGGGGTTTTGTTAGTCTCTTAACCAGAAAAGTCAGCCTCTGGACCACTATAGGAGGTAGGTATGTTTATAACAAATGTAGAAAATTGTTCATTTTAGCTGGAGAACCCCTTTAAGACTCAGGCACTCCATTAGATACAATTCAGAGCTTCTGTCCGCACAGTAAACCTACTGGCTACTCCCCAGTTAACAGCTGTAATGAAGATGCAGTGTGATAACAAACCATGTCCTGATTACATACAGAGTGTTTTAACATGCTCAACCGTGGCTTCTGTCAGCCTGGATAATTTGCATTACAACAGATCTAACAAAAGCAAACCCCATACTTTAATTAATGAGACACTGAGGTGCTAAATGGAATATTGCAAGCATCATCTGATCATATATGACAAGAAGTGTCATTAAAGGTAAGCAGGCTTTGAAGTGGGAGGAAAGAACTCAAGGCTAGAAGCGCCACTTCATCAGCGGATCATGTCACGCTTTTGCTACTCAATTAGGGAAAATTAAGAAGGAGGAAGATTGAGGAGAGTCAGAGAGTGAGAGGATGAACAGTAAATGAAAAGATAGAGAGTGAGCGGGAGCACTGGGGTGAAGGGAACCGAGCAGTACATCAATAGTGCTTTTGTTGTGCTGGGCTTTTATGAAGACTAAAGATTTGTGTCATTTACTTTCTAGTTGAGATAAAGACTGCATGTGAAAAACCTAACTGAAGATCATGTCCTGCTGTTGAGTGCAACCGACTACATGATAGGGCTGTGTATATTATATTATATTATATTATATTATATATTAACTGAGAAATAACGTCACTGTTGTCTTACAATGGTGCAAAATACCATATTGCCATTATATCATACTGCGATTGTGAAAAAATACCAAATGACTGTAAATACCAAATGCTGAATATAGTCGATTGCTTAACTGCAATACAACATCATTGTGTTATTTGTGGTTATTATTCTATATTAACTGTGACACTCTCGAACAGCAACTCAAACTGGGTTTGGACTCTGGGATTTCTTCATTACTGTCCTTGACTACTTTTTACAAGTATTTCAGTGTTGGATACTTCTCTGTGTGAATGTGTTATTGCTCATTCATCTTTAAAATATGCAAAAAACAAACCCTGCCTTCTGCAATACTAGTATGGCAAAGACCAATATCACAATAACAATCTAACAGAAGAGCTAACAGAAATGTTGTCTAGCACAAATCTTTGAACGATTTGCAATTACTTGCAACATATTGTCAACTTTTAAGTCCAATGATATCAGAATCTGAGGTCCTGGGATAAGATATCTGCATTTTATTAATTTTACTGCATTTGAAACTCTAGAAAAATAGAGATACATTTCCCTGTCATGCTAATAGTTTAGAGTCTGGTGTTACTGTTGTTGTTTTAGCTGTCTAACAAGGCACACTGAAGCATAAAATATTAAATGATGGACTGAATATGAGCTCAACATGTTGACATTCAGCTTTAATTTGAGGGTATTTACATTGTAATTGTTTGAAAGGTGTGGGATTTGCTACCATTTTCATATGTCGATGCCGACATTGCTTTTTAGAGGCTCAAAAGTAATTAAAAGCAAACTAACGTCGGAATCAGAAGTTCAACTGCCATCTTGAATACTTGTTGGTAATTCTACACTGAAAATCACCAGACACCGGGTTTCTTCCTTTGCAAAACATTTATTTGGTCGTTTTGAAGCATGTGGATAAATCTGAACAGATAATAGAGCCCTATACATTTTGAAATTCATCCTGCTGTTTTTGTGAGCAGTCACATTATCAATAAATACAAGAAAACCAGTTCCATACATGCCCATGCCCTAACACTACCTCCACCATGCTTTACAGATACGGCAGTGCTTTGGATCATGAGCAGTTCCTATAGTTCCTCTTCTCCCTACTCTTCTCTTCCCAACATTCTGCTACAAGCTGGTCTTTGAATCTGTCCTTAACTTGTTGTTCTAGAACTGTACAGGGTTTATGGTGTTCCAGTTTTTGAGGCTTACTAATGGTTTACATCTTGTGGTAAACCCTCTGTATTTATAAATAGCTTACCTTAACAATATTTTCTCCCATTTGACCATTGTTTCGCAGACAGTCCAAGCAGATGGCTATCTGAGGATCACTCCTGTGGTAGTCTCCGTCCCCCTGGTCATCTACCTCCTCCTCCATCTTTGCCCTTTTACACTTGGGGCTGTCATCTGAAACACCACACAACAATTACTGTGAATTTACATGAAGATGCAGGACCACATAGCTGAAGAAGATCATGGGAACATGTATCTGAAAGAGAAACAAGCTCATGTTTTATGCATGTAATTAAGAATGCATGGATGTAATAACTCAGACATGCAGTATGCATGAGCTGCATTGTTTCTTTACCTTCACTGAGTGAATATAGCCAACAACAAGCAGCTCAGAAGTGCAAACAAGACCCACAATCATGCAGCTGAATTGAACAGACACGCTCTGAAAGAGTGGTCGGCCATTCTTTCTTTCATATAACGATATGAAAGCGATGACATTCTGGAAGACGTACTTGGGGGAAATGAAGGAAAGTAATTACATGATCATTAAGAATTGCTTACAGCTGCACACTCTTATGAGCTGTTGTGCAGATTCAACCCTTCAGGAAACTGTGTGTGTGAGGCTGGTGTGTGATTGGGTAATTCAGGGAGCCAAAAGATGGCAGAAAAAACTGTGTTCAAAACGTTCAATAAAGCCAAACCTCTTTTCCGTGTAGACAATATTTCAATGCCAAAAGCTCATGAGGCTGATCCGTCAAACCCACAAGACAGTTTTGGAGGTAGAATGTAGACTTTTCTTTCTCAGAATGAAGCAGTGAAAAAGCTTTATTAAATCACTACTGACCGACACTGCCAGCAGGTTAGAACAACACAATTATCACATATCCATAAAAGCTACAACCCTGTTGCGTCTAATAACTTTGGACATGGAATGATACTTAGTCTCCTAAACTTGCTTGGGAAAAACGGAGAGGTATTTACAGCATACAGCATGAGTGTGTTTAATCTCCTCGTATCTCTAAAGGGGTAACTTTATAGAGGAGGGTAAAAAACATTCTTAATGTTTAACAGAAGTTAATGAAACAAGGTCTTCTTGGCAATCTCTGTTCACTTTCTTCAGGCATGGCTGATGTTCATCTATAAACAAGTTGGCTTCCTATTTGCCACTGAATATTCCATGCTACAGGTTGCATAGGCGCCAGGATATAAACCACGGCATAATTTAAGGTGGAACAAAAAATTCAGACCTCGCTCAGTATTTGACAATAAAGAGACTGAAGAGAGGGGCAGTTCCACCTTGACTCGCATCACAACCCCAACAGCAACCTGTAAATAGAAGCCATGCTGTGTGATTTTATCCACTTTTTTCCAGCTTCATATTAAAGAGTAATAGTGAGTTACTTTAATTTACTTTGTGTTGATGTTGAGATTGAAAGCAAGTAGTTAGTATAGGTAAGTTAGCTAGTAGCAAGTTTCAAGTAACTGACATCACCACTAAATAGTATCAGGGCCAAGTTTATTTTAATTTCCTGTTTGTGTCCATTTGTCCTGTTGCTTCTGTGGGATCATCACAGTGTCTTGCTGTAAACCAGCCAATCAGATCAGAGCTCATCAAATTATTCATGAGCTCACCAAAAAGAGAAAACATCCCCCCCTGACTAAAGCCACATGGCTTTTAAGTAGACATCAGAGAACAATTCACAATGCTGAATAAATACAAATTATGGCACCTTTAAATTTGCCCTCAGTGAAGCTGTAATGCATACATGTCGTACATGGGTATGTATCAGCATCCAAAATTTACTGTGAAAATTCTGTTTTGACTGGCTATATAAAACAAGCAGGAACAGAAAGGTTTGTTACTGGATGCTTTGTGATGTTTTCTGGAGTTAACTCTGACTAGCTGATGGATTAGTCTCTTTAGCTATACTTCATTTTCACCATGTCAGTGGCAAAGCCACATATAAAGGAACACAGTGGAAGCTAGAAAAGTGTGTTTCCTGAAGAAAATGCAGAGCGACTGCGCAGCTCAAATTTGTTCCTAGTGGGTCGCTAAGGTGCTGTTAAAAATCAATGGGAGTCTAAGGGAGGAACAAGTGATGAATAAATGACATATAGAGGTGTGCAGGTCAGTATGGCTGTGGGTTAGAGTTTGGGGATCTACCCTGAGTGAGTACATGCAGTTTGGTGTCTGCAATAGGGTTTGGGTAGAAACAAGGGATGGAGAAAAAAGACTGACAGACAAGAAAAAAGACTCAGACCAACACTGAATTTGTGCTTGGGGGTCTGCCCTAATGTGCTCTGTATGTAAAACAGTGTCTGTCGGTTGAGCAATAGTACAGTAGATGGATGTGCAGGTTTTTTTTACCACATTTATTCTTAATTTTGCTAAGTTTTTACGGAAAGCGTATGTCGGATCTAAAAGCAGTAAGAAGAAGAAGAAAAAGATAAATCAGATAACAATAATGTTGTCACTAATTAAGTCATCCCTAACACAGTTCACCCACTTTCTGTTCTGAGTAGCTGCAGATTATGATATGATAAAACATTCATAACGATATCACGTGGTGCCAGACGTCTGAAGAGGACGTCTGTGAATAAAGCATTGTGTTTTTCTTTTTCATGGCATGTAAACCTTTTAAACAATACAAACATTTGGAGATAATCTGTCTCATGTCTCATGTTTGGTGTGCACAGATAACATGTCGTTTACTGGTGTCACATTCGGTGTGTAATGGCCTTAACTGTACAAGGTAAACATGACAGAAGTGTGAAGTATATCTCTTTTGATACGTGTGCTTGATAGCTTGAGGCACTGAGTTGCCATTGTGGAGTTCTTTACATATGGAAAATCACACCAGCGGATTAAAAGGCAGAAACAGCTGCTTTCTGCCTCAGTATTAAAAGGTTAATGGGTCACCAGAGAACATAAGCCACAGTTTAGTTATCTGGAACTGACTGAGTGTTGCTCCCACAAACCTCGGCGCTTTGAGATAAAGAGAGATGCAATCAGAGCTCCTTGGAGAGGCCTGTCAAACAGCAGCTGCCTGCTGTCACCTTCATAATCCAAATTTAACACCCCCTCTCGCACCTACACAGCTGTGTGTCTCAACAATAGTGTCCCAGTCACAGCCTAATCCTTCAGTCTGTGTACATATGTGATAGTCAACAGGCGTGTAGCGTATACGCCACATACGGTTCCATCTGCATGCTCTGAACAGCGTTTTCTGAGGCAATGTGAGGGGCTTCATCTTTTACTGTACAGTGTTGAGCATATGAGCCAGAAAAAAACATAATGGTGAAAGGGTTATCTGAACAGATTGCTTTTAGTTTTAAAGCATACTTACCATCACCATTTTCTTTCGACTTGTTCCTTTTCCAGAATTCAATCTCCCGTTGTTGCTCCTCTGAACATTACGTGAGAGGGAAAGAGAGGGAGAGAGACAGAGACACTGCCTCATCAGTGACATAGAAAATTGCTGTTGTTTACCTCCACAACACAATTTGAGCAAGAAAAACTCAAGCACAACTGGAACACTTACTTTCTCTAAGGCCAGGCACAAGCTTGAATATGATTTCCTCTAAAGTGTTGTCCAACCTTCAGGAACAAAGAGATAAAGAAAGCAAGAAGAGAAAAAAAAGAGAAGAGAAGTCACTAGAGCTGCAAGGACACAGGCTTGTCACGATCATAATATTTTATTATGAACTGCCATATAATTAATTCCCATACACACTCATCATCAAACGAATAGTTGCACCCAGAAGGAAATGTGGGATTGCAATGCTATTCAGAAGGAACATAAAGGTTACCAGGAACAATACATTTAGACTGATATGGGCAATATTTACTGAGCTCCACATACAGAAGTAGGGTCTCTCAGTATGGCGTCGGACCGCCATGTTTGCTAACACAACATGCCAAACATCTCCGCATGGAGTTACAGAGGTTCCTAATGGTGTCCTGTGATAATTCATCCCATGCAGCTTGAATATTCTCACACAGTTCCTGCAGATTGTGCGGTAGGGGTGGAGGTGGAGTGACACCAGGCCTTCTGTACACGTGTCAACAAACTGTTTGTCTTGGTGCTGACCATGGTGCCTCCACACACAGATTCATTGGTCGTCTCCGCCAAGAAGATGACCCACTGCCATTCTGAGTCACTAAAGGACAGTCTGGCACGACACCATTGCAATCTTTGGCGACAGTGACATGGTGTTAAGGGCAGTCGCTGTAACGGTCTACATGCATGTCCTGCGTCGTGCAGCCGGTTGACAAACAGGTTGACTCATGGGAGGCATCACTGCTCGCTGAATGTCTGCAATGGTGTCTGTCGGTTCCCTTCATGTTGCTGGTGCCTTCTTTAATCCACTGGCGCCAACGGCATGCTAGTATAGTATACAGACGACCATGCAATACGTCAAAACATCCATTCTGCTTCCTGGAGCCCTACTGTGCGACCCCTCTTCAACTCTTCCAACGGCTCAAATTGCATTCAGTGCTCTCTCTGAGGCATACTTCACCTGCAAAGGATGCTACCCACATAACAGCACGCGTCAGAATGACTGGCTCGGACAACAGGACAACCTTATATAGTCAGTCAGGTACAACGATAAGGCCCATCCCTGCTTACGTCACATGCATAGCCAGGCATGAAACTTCATGAATCATTCGCATGTTTCGTGATGTCAAACCTACCCACCAAGTTTAATTCCTGTCAGTTGATTCCTTCTGGGTGCAGGTATTTTTCCGATGATTAGTGTAAGTTAGGATAGAGGCAACAGAAGACTGGTAGTCTTGTATTATGCTAAAACACCTGGTAGAACATCTCACAAATTAGTTTGATTGGGAACATGACAATAACATTAGCATTAAAAGATGTAGAGAATCCAGAGAAATCTCTGCATGCAAAGAACCAAAAGCCAGCACTGAATGATCCTTAAGAGAGGTTGGTTGGAAAGAAAGGTTAAAAAAAATGATGCATAAAAACTAATTACAACTAATTACGAATTTTCTGGTATATGAAACCATACACATTTTATAAGCAGCATCTCAGGGGGAAGCAGCATACGATAAAAATATACAATTTTTGAATAAAGAAGGACAGCCAGCTATCATCAATGAAGCAGTCGCTAGTGTAACGTTGTTCTGTGTAAAGGGCTTCCTGGTGAAAATCTGCAATCAAGACATTTACCAATCAGGTATAATTTGATGGTGCAGTCGGTAATCAGCATATCTCGCTGTGGTAGGTTATTCTGCTGAGCAAACACAAAGCAAACGCTGCTCTCTTATCACTGTTCGCTTTGCTTTAAGAATCAGCTGACAGTGGATTTCTACTGGGGAAAGCACAGTTTACAGCATCACTACTTTTGTTACACATGCTGTACTGAAGATTTTAACAACCTTCGCAGGGTGTAGACATATTACAGAGAGCAAAACTAACAATGTGTCATGCAAAACATAGTGGTTAGTAATGCTATTAATCATGCTATTAATGCTATTAAGTCATCTTTATTTAACCATCATAATATCTGAACTACAACTACATTCATTCAAACTACAAGGATTGATAGCAGTGTCTTCCTGGCAATGTAAACAACCATGATCCGGCGGCAGTGGAGCTCAACACCACCAACCATGCTCGATATGGCACATGCAGCCGGCAGAATGGGTGTGGTTCAGCCCTACATGTTTGATTTAGAGGAAACAGAGCCTCCGCAGGAAAAAAGGCCGCTTGGATCAAATTGAGAAGAAGCTGTCTGATAGTCATTTTATAACATAAACATATAACATAAAAAACATGAAATGTGTCCTGTGCAAAAGTTATGGCACACGCTATATTCTACGTTTTACTTTTCTTCAATATGTTAAACTCAGTACAGTGACTTATTAAGGGTGTCCCCTGTAGAAGATGTGTTAACTTATTTTCCTGCACATAATGAGTAAATTGTTGGGAGGTGTCCAAACTTTTGTACCAGAGACCGGAGTTACACTCGGCAGTCCAGCTGCTGGCTGGAACACATCCCTGCCAAGATCAAATTTACTACATCCCCCCACTCTGCCCTGCTCAATGCCATACGACTGCAGCCTGAGAACTCAGCAACTGTTCAAAAACACTCTTTTCTCAGCCCCAGGGCCCATGGATGAACCAGGAGAAACACTGTTTTTGAATCTTTGCACATAATGCTAATTGGTAGTGGGCAATATTCCGGTTCACGTTGTACCCCAAATGTATTGCCTGAGTTATGGGGCAGTTGTGGGCTGTGTCCAGCCTTGTGACTGGAAGGTTGCCGGTTCAATCCCCTGAACCAACAGTATGTGGCTAAAGTACGTTTGAGCAAGACACCTAACTCCCAACTGCTCTCCGGGCACCATGGATAGGGCTGCCCACCGTGCCAGGCAAGTGTGCTGTCTGCCCTCAGTGTGTGTATATGTGGGTGATTCACTGCACGCAGAGGTCAAATTCATCTGTGTTCAAGCTCAAATGGTTAATATTCATTAATTCATTGAAAGGCTGTCCTGTCTAACGTCTGTACCCAGAGATGTTTTGCTCACGTTTCAAATGAAAATGATAACACAGCAGTTTCTTAATCGCCTCCCGCTGCTTAGTCTGTTGCACTAGAATTAGTTTAGACAAATCACTTGAGAAATTTGATAAAGCTGCGAGCATTAGCTCATTCGAAAATCCCATTCCGCCTTAAATGAGGAAGCAGACACATGCAAGTCCCTGTACAGGTGCCAGAATGTAACTGCTGCTCCGGTTGGAAGGTGGAATGGAAAATTGAAACAAATATCTGACAAATATAAAGCCAGCTCCAGCTAAAGAACTTAAAACATAAAAAAAACTTCAACACTGTTTTTGGTCCCATGGGGCTACAGTTAGAAAGTGCATCTGAGAGGATGGAAAATGGTCAAGAAAAATGAATTATGAGAGTTTTTGGAACACAAGTTAACTTTAGGATAAGGAAGGATAATTCTCTAATCATAGTCCAGAAAACTCAGTTTTACCTTAACATTTCCAGGGGGTTTGTTTCATGGACCTGGATACCACACTTGGGACACTCGTTGCTGTCTTCAAAATGCTGGACGATGCAACTTTTACAAACTATCAAGGGCAGAGAGAAGGGAGATATGATACTCAGTATCTTAGCTACAAAACACTGTTTAATATTCATAAACAAACATGTTTAACAACACAGGTTTTACCCCTTTATTAACCATTTATTAACAGACACAGACAACAGAATTACAAGTAATTATATGGATGTACAACCCATATGTTGTGATCTTCCATATATCCTGTTCATGTTTTACAGGGATGTGAAATTGTGGTGTATCTGCAGCTGTACGGCTAAAATCTGCATATCTACTGTGGTGAGGGTGGGAGGGAAAGTGAAGGAAAAGTGAAACGGAGCCTGTGGCCTGGCAGGGAGATAAAGGCTTGGCAGGCCTGGCCTGGCCAAAGCTGCACCTATCATATTCCTCCAGTCAACTGCAGCACGGCACAACTACCTCAGTGCTGTCCATACATACACACAAGTTTGTACAATACCAGAGCATGGAGTAATGCATTACATACATTCATACCTACATACATAATAGGGCTGTGTATCTGAACAAGCCTGGAGATATGCTACGTATTGTGATATAGGGGATACAATTCAATATATATCAGTCACTTATCAGACCAGGCGACCTTTTAAAATGCAAGTGGCTTCAGTAGCACACCTGATTTAATTTCACAAACTACTGTTTCAAAAACAGGTATTAGACCGACTGTAAATAATACTTGTCTTCCCCAAGAAGACATCTGGAAACGGTTAAACCAAAGCATTGACATATATAAAATTACTACATATTGTATATACTTATGACATATATTTTCAGCTTCAATTCAAGGCTTAAACAAAAATAATATATCAACAGTTCAGAAATCATAGCCATTTTTACATAGTCCCTATATATGTATGTACAATATGTAATCTCACTGGGCAATAATTAGTCATTATTATTAGTGTTTAAGGTGGTAGTGACTTCAAGCTTCTGCAGGTGGGCCTGTATTAGGCTCACTGGGCTATAAATACCTGCAGGGTGTGTGACAGGGTGTGTATGGATAAAATATACATTTAGGCACCTATGTACATTATTTAAAACCATTTGTCTTCAGCTATAAATGTGTGTTTGCTTGTAAAAACATACCACATGTCATCACACTGAATACAAATAAACATCTACACTAAATACACAACAAAATAGCTGTAATTTAAAATAACCCAGAATTCTCCTCACTGCATACAGTCAGCACACTGATTTGTTTAATTCCATCACTAGCGCACTTGACTTAACATAATGATTCACCGATCATCCTAACCAGGTATTGAATGATTACAATTAATACTGAGTTGCCCCAGGGAGATGTTTGGAAAGGGTTAAGCAAACACTTTGACATGCCTAAAATCAGTGCTTATTGTATTGATGTTATTTGTCTTCCTGGGAATATTTTTTTCTGTACAATAAATACTCAGTGTAAGAACCAATGTGTAATATTAGTCTCTCTCGTATGTATTACATTACATACTGTCACTGTCCAAAATAAGATAGTACCTCCAACATGGAAACTTTATAAAAGAAGGCCAAAACATTCTTCTGTAAGTCAATATAATGGGATTTTTTTCCAGGTCATTCTGGAGCATTTCTGTGTGTCCATTCATCATGAAATTTTGACACAGTGTAAAGGTCAGCTGCTGGGCTCAAATGGTGCAGAAGAAATAGGGCTACTTCTCTCTGATTGTCCTACAAAGTCTGGGAATTTTCTACATTGTTAAGACCCACACAGTCGTGCCTTCATTAATACTGCATCATACAGTAAAGAAGCATCTACTACAGGTAAATATCTTAACGAGTGCACATTTCTGTTGGGAGAGAAATCTCAGTGATGTTGGAAACGGCACCAGACACAATCAGGTCAGCAATATATAGAGTGGTCTGGGAGATGGTAAGATATAGGGCAAATTAGCCCCTTGAGCAAATTGCAATGTGTGCATAACTGCCAGGCTGCATGCTAGGGGACTGACCTATACATCACACACGGCCATTCAGAGCCCTGCTGTCATATCCATTCGTCCATGAATAAGAAGTCAGCATTACAACTGAGCACTGGTGTGTGCAGGAACGCTGGCATCCACCCCAAATGTATCAGTTAAGCACTGATTCATACCAGTGCACTCTGTATTCAATGTCTGGCCAAACCAAATCTCCCGATCAAATGCCGGTTGCCTTGCTGCTTTCTTTCATTCATTGGAGTTTGTTGAAAGATAAGCGACCGACTCCTACAAACAAATCATTCGAACACAAAAAGCTCATTCAAGGAGGAGGATATTTGTTGTCATGGTGACTAAGGCTGCAGATGACTTGTGCTCACCCTGATGACTGGAGATGTGTCATTTCTGAGAGCGAGCTTTCACCTTTTCACTCCCTCAAACACATACATACCTGCTACTTACAAGCTACTGAATAGAAAGGTATATACCAATCTCAGACTCATGAATACATATTTACTATCAGTGAACACCTTTAGGGGGTTCAGATTACTTTTCCGCCCAGTCTCGTATTCAAATCTGTCTTTCTCATCGGAATTTGTTATAGGGGCACAGATCCGATACCCTCTGTCAGCACTGGGCTGATATCGGCAGAACATGCTGGGCCGCATATCCAAATGAAAAAAGATCTGATCCTGAGGCAAATCTAGAGGCAGTTACACTACCAACCTGAATCTGCACCAACCCTGTTTTGGCAGTGAACAGGTGACCATTTTAACAGCTCTTCAGCACCCATAATAAAGTCAAGGGGGGCGGCTGCTGGTCTTTCGCCTTATTGCATATGGGAGCTTTCCTCTCAAAGAGAATTTTTTTTTCAGTTCATAAAATGTAAATCTGGGCTTCCTGGATTAGCACGAAAGATTATTTCTGTAGGATTATCAATGCTCACATTCCGTTCTTCTGCTCTACTTTAAAGTACAATAATTACAGTAACAAATATCACTTTGAAATATTGGCCTAAACATCTACCCGATTATATTTTTTTCATTTTCAGTGTTCATAACTATATTTTTTATGCTCTACTAGCATAGATTTACATGCTTCAGTTTTCCCAAAACACAATATTTTTCTCTATTCTGTACATCTCAATTCACCCTCTGTCCTATTTCTTTAAGCCCCGCCTCCCAAAGAGCTCTGATTGGTCAGCTCGCCCACTCTGTCCTGATTAGTCAGCTGCCAAAGTAGCATCCTGTTACAAGTGCATGTTCCTTTAGCTCTCTGCGTGTTGTGTGAAGACATGCCAAGCTTGCCAGTTGCAACAGGGATTGTGTTACGAGATGGTGTCATCTTGAAACAGAGAAAAGGGCTAGAATTCCAACAAGGTGTTCCAGGCACCTGGTTTCTCCCTCTGGCGTGTAATTTCAGCCGCATACCTTCACAGACTGTTTACATGTTCACAAAAACGTACATAACACACTAAAGGAAAGATATAAACCCTGAAAAGCATAAAGGTTCCCCTTTGATCTGATTCTGATACTGTCGTCAAACCTGCATCATAAAAACTCAAAATATGGACAGAAACCATTAATAATCCTACCTGGCAGAAACAGGTTTACAAAAAGTAAAGGAAACATAAGTAAACTAATGGTTTACATTATGCTGGACTGGCCATATGTTAATTAGGAAGTTGCAACTGTGTTACTTGCAGAGTAATCAAGTCAATTAATAACATATTGCATGTAGTACAACATAACAAGCAAGTAGGTCCCATGCTTACAACAGTAGCCACATGCAGAATTAACATGTGTACAATGGGTATCGAGTGTTAAATCTCCAGGATCCTTCCAGTAAAGATTAAAAAGACAGACAAGGAGCAATTTGTGAGATGACGCAAAATGCCAACTTTATATTTCCAACAACAGGGGGAAAGATGTGATGTCCACTACCGTCATAATAAACAAGCAAATGCAGTGTCTCTCATCCTCCCCCTTTATTTCCTACTACTCTAGAAGAAACATTACAAGTTCAGCATCAAGCTCCATCCCTTTATTCTCCAGATGTGGAAAGCAGCGCCAAGTTAACTCTTGTTTTGTTTGTATTTATATCACTTCTGTTGGTTGTTGATGAACGTGGATTCCTGCCAGCAACAGGTGGCAGTGTTTACTTTTCCTTTCATTGGGTACCTGTCCTTAAACTGTCTAACCAATAGCAGGACCTTCAACATGATTGACAAAAGGATAGAATATGCTGTCGGGACAGTGACAGTTCCTCATCCTCTCATGTTGGACTGATGGCTTGATGATACAGTCACTCACTATCACCTGCAACATGATACATATTTCTTTGATACACAGTCAAAACTGTTATTTCTTTACATTCTGTTGATACTTTGAGTTTTACTTTTGGGGGAGAAATAAATGTGTAAAAAAGTGGCCCATTTTCAGTGTAGACATCCTAAAGGCTCTGCAGGACGTTTACTGTGAAGACACCACAAAGGTTCTGCAGCACATTTTCAATTTAGACACCCTGAAGGCTTTGTAATGTGCTCTAATAATACATTTAATACATTTGAACTCTCTTTGATGTATATGACACGTCAAGTGCTATTTTTCTGTTATTCATACCGATGCTGTTGCTGTGGCAGACTTGACTGGATGGTAGGCCAGACGTCTGGCGGCCATTTAGTGGAGCAGTGACCTACTAACTCATCATGGCCCACTAAACCCATTATATTTCATTCACACTCCTACAGCAGCAAAAAACTAAGTGAAACTTTGCACATGCTGCTCGCATGCATTGTTTTGCATTGGCTGCATTCAAGTAATTTGTTGTATGTGACTCTTCTGTTGATTCTCTCCTGAATGTATGCCACCTTTGGACAGGACTACCATGCTTGTATCGTAGGTCCCATATTTTCTTAGCCTTTTTCTTAGCTGTGCAACACTCCCATGTTCCTACTATTGCAGACCATCTACATTCCGCCATCTATGTAGAAAAGCTACATTTTAAAGTTAAGATGTTTTCAATAATATAACAGAAGAACTACTAAGAGTTATGCAGAATATTATATGTTTCCATAACATTAGAACCACCTCCTTGCATCTACACTCATTGTCCATTTCATCAGCTTCACTTATCATATGGGAGCACTTCGTAGTTCTACAATTACAGACTGTAGTTTATCTGTGTCTCTGTATACTTTGTTAATCCCCTTTCACCCTTTGGTCGGTCCCAGAGGAGGATGGGTTCCCCTTTTGAGTCTTGGTTCCTCTCGAGGTTTCTTCCTTTATCTGAGGGAGTTTTTCCTTGCCTCTGTCGCCCTGGGCTTGCTCACTGGGGGCTCGGACACCAGATTCTTTGTAAAGCTGCTTTGTGACAACAGCTGTTGTAAAAAGCGCTATATAAATAAATGTTGACTTGACTTTGGTCGCTCAATAATCAGGACCCCCACAGGATCACCACAGGACCACCACTGAGCAGGTATTATGTGGGTGATGGATCATTTTCAGCACTGCAGTGACACTGGCATGGTGGTGGTGTGTTAGTGTGTTGCACTGGTACAAGTGGATCAGAGTGTGTCTATTAGACACTTCTACCTTATTAATCCACCTTGTAGATGTACAGTCAGAGATACTGTAGTAGCTCATCAGTTGCTGCATAGTTTGTGTTGGTCATCCTCTAGTCCTTCATCAGTGGTCACAGAACGCTGCCCACAGGATGCCCAAAACTAGATAGTTTTGGTTTGTTTTATTCTCAGTCCAGCAGTGACACTGAGGTGTTTAAACACTCCAGCAGCACTGCTGTGCCTGATCCACTCACATTAACACACCACCACAGTGTTACTGCAGTGCTGAGAATAATCTACCACCCACGTAATATCTGCTCTGTGGCGGTCCTGTGGAGGTCCTGACCATTGAAGAACACAGTAAAAGGGGACTAACAATGAATGTGTGTGTGTAGGGGAGGTCGGGTTTTGATTAGGGAAGACTAGGACCAGCACTGGGTACTGGTGTTAACTGATAGTAAAAGGCTATACACTCCACAGAATTGTTCCACTGCATGGTCTCTAGGGTTATGACTACGTATTTCATAGTAACGTTGTTAGAGAGGCAAAGAACAACAAACACATGTTGCACAGGCCTTTCACAACAACAGTGCCCAAAGACTACCCAACACAACACGACACAATTCCCTTGTTATCCGGTAGCAATCTTAGAACTACATTCAGGGCATTAGTGGCACAGTCTTGGCAGCTACTGACTTAAACTTTTTAGCAAGCTGTATGTGTCAAGGAAAGGCACTCACAGGTGTGCAAGCACTCGGTCACGGTGGTGGGCTTGATCAGGTATCCTTTACACACGTAACAGGTGATGAAGTGGTTGAAATCCTTGACTAAGTGCTTCCTCTGTGTGGTCATTTTCACCTGTTGTTGCCGGGCTGGTGGAGGGATATCAGTGAGAGAGACAGAGAGAGAGAGAGAGAGAGAGAGAAAGAGAGAGTCCGGGGCTGATGAAGATATATGGAGCAAACAGCTGGAGGTAGGCCTCAATGCACCACTCTGCCAGGGTGAGCCTTGCCTTTACTTCCAGGCATCCTCAACATTTTGTGAGAATACGATATCATGTGTGCTGCGTTTCCAACATGGTGTTCCTCTGCTGAAGGCCTTTATACCTCTGGAGGAAAAAGAGACAACATAGCTTAATAACGGGGTTTGGTTTATGTTTATTTGCTCTTACTTATTCTCTTACTCTTATAGTATCCTGGTCCAGCTGGACTTGATTTACCCCTATAGGTATTTATTATTTCATTTTTAGATTTTACAGAAGAAGACTAATTGGTACCCTGTGATGGACTGACGACCTGTCCTGAGTGTTTCCTGTCTTCTGCCCAACGAGCACTTGGATAGGTTAAAAATTAATACTTCATTTTTAAGAATCGATACAGTGTCACAAAACATAATATTGCAATACTTAAATGTATGGATATTTCCTTACACCCCTAATGTATGTATGTATGTATAACACTGCAAGCATCATGTTGTTGTGGGTGTCCAGTGTGCAAAATACCCCCGGTATTCAGGGGGTCCTATCCCTAACTTGCCGTAGCAGCGCTGATGCTAGCTTCAACGGCAGCAAAATGTTTAGTTTAACAATTCTTCTTCTTCTTCTTCTTCTTCTTCTAGTTTGGTAATGCTTCCACACATTAACTGAGAGTTTTCAGATTCACTAGTATACTATGGCATATTGTAAAGTTTAACAAAGGTTACCATTGCCAGACTGTGACGGGCTACAGCGCCATCCTGAGGCAGATCAGTGCTGCATCTCTAGTTAGTATAGAATACCAGAAGACAGACATTTACCAAATGGGGACGAAGCAGCTAAACAATGACAGCATAACATCATAATTCATCATTCATTCATTCAACATCATTTTCAGTGACCAACCTAGAATTTTGATTGAATTTTCACTCAGGCGGTCCTAGAGGTTAATTAGGGGGACTCCCACCCCCATGACCCCCTGCATTTCTCAGCTTGAGCTTGTCCCCCTGCAGTGCAGCACTGTAGGTATTAATGCTCATATAAGCCATTCTTAGTCTAACAGTTGTTTTTCTTGACTCTGGAAATATGCAGGTTAGTCTTTCTGGACTGTAGCAAATCCATAGGACAAACTTTAAGCCGTACAGGTGCGTGCTACGTCATCCGGTGCCTAAGCCCCGCCCCCTCTCTCAAACCGAAACTGATGTTACTCAGACTTTACTGACATTCACAGAATGGGCTTACTGGCATCTCCCACAGCCTGCAGTCCAACAGGAGCAGAAGCAGCAGATCCAGTATGTCTAAACCCCAAACTCTGAGTGCTTCTGGTGTGACGTAAAGGTAGAGCTACTGTCCGCGTATCTGAGCGGAATAACGCTTTTCTGTAAAGACGTTTTGACTGCAGGGGGAAAGCTTAACGGCACGCCGTGCTGAGCTCAAAGTTAGGCTAGAAAGAAGACACGGTGGCCAAAGTTTACACAGCCCCATTACAGCACAGCAGCCAGGGAATCAGACGCGTCATATGATCAACGACTCTAATAAATGACACAAACAGGTCCTCGTCGCGCCGCTGGCCGTAGGATGTGCGCATCTACCAGCCTGCTGCTCTGTAACACCGCCTGATCGTCTGCAGCAGAAAGCTGTCATCTAAAAACCCTCGGCGAACAACGTGCTGAGCCGTAAACGTAACCTCTGAAGCCCGGCGCGCTGCGCTAGCATGTGTGCGCCACTTGAACAGCAGGAGAAAGGAAACGCTCACTAAACCGCTAACTATCACTAACCTGTCATGTAGCCCCGGCACCAGCACATGCTCTCGGCAACTTGATCTACGACACACGATACGCTCTCCCAGCCCACTCGAAACTTTAGCACCGACAGGCACCGCTTGAAAGCCGAGACGCCGCGCCATCGCCTCGTCCACTTCCATGCCTTTACTTACCCCCTGAAAATCAGCAGTCCTGCTTCATGGTGTGCTTTCGGCTGGGCGGTTTTTTGGAGGGGGGGTCGAGTCGGTTGTCACATGAGAAAGTAGGAGAGCCGAAATACGGAACTGGTTTCAGTGGGGAAGATGTGTTGGGGGGGGCGGTGAAAGGGGCGGAGGAGTTCGCAGCGCTTGTTTACGCATTGCTGCTTTCTTCACTCCCCAGCAGATCATAGACATTCTCTGATTGGCCGCAAACTAGGGCGCAGCCTTCACTTACCCGCCACTGTGGCCTGCAGGACGAACTTCGTTAAACCTGTTTATCTATTACAGCTGACTGCTACAGAGGAGACCAGGCTGTGGACCAGCTCTAAATGTCTAATGGGAGGCGTTTCTGAAGGATTGAGGGCCCCCAGTGGCATCCTTACCTGGGGCTCCCCCTACCCCACCATCATCATCATCATAATCAACCACTATTATGCATGCACAAATGAAAAAAGGTAATGCTAAAGGAAGTAATGTTTAAACAAATGCTCAGGTAATACAGCAATGATTATAATTAAATCAATAGATTTGCCATAATTTCTGTGTAATTCAGTGGTTGAGATGATGCGTGTACAGGATCTCTTTGCAGGAGTCATGAGGTCTACACCCCCAATACTGCTCAAAAGTTTGGGGTCACTGATTTCATTCATGTAAAGCCAGTTTCTTTGAAGATATGTGTATAAAATGATTCTACCATGCAAATAATGTCTTATACGGTTCAACCTGTTAGTAGGAACCTGTAATAAACATACAAATTTGTAAGTCGATAACCAAATCTCACTAATTAAACAGCTATTCATAGAGTTTTCGTGATGACAAATTCCAATGAACAGGAATTATATCTTATTATGTAATAACACATTTAACATCTAACATATTTTTGCCATATACTAATGTAAGTTACACAGATAACAAAATTGTTCTGGCCCAAATCTGGCCCGCTTGCCACATGGATTGATGGCACCACTCCCAGTTGGAAGGTGTGGACCACATAAACACAAGATTAAGGCTAGCCTCAGTCAAAAATGGCCAATTCTGCTATATCTCTGTCAGAAGTGGTTTGCTACATTTTTATAGACATGGGCCACTTTTGGGTCACATGCAGTTTGCACTGCCAAATCTGTCCCAGAAGTGGACCAGATCTGTTTTTATAGATCTGGTCCACCACAGGTGGGCCAAATGCATGTTTAAATGTATGGGCTACCTTTGGCTCACTGCACATTGCCAGTGCCGACTGTGGGTCAGCAGTGCCAGAGGTTTGCCAGATGTGGCCCACATCCGCTTGCCATCTGAGTTTATATAGCCAAAATGTTGTAAACTGTATATAAAGTCTTGGTGAATGTTAATATATAGCATTTTAATATACAGTGTTATTACTGGATAATTATTACTATGACAAGTGATACCAAACCTTCAAGCAGTAGTCTGTAGACTATTTATGAACTTTATTATGAGTTCTTATATGTGATGCTGATGATGGTAAAATAGTGGAACATCTGGAAAAAGAATAAATAAATAATAGGGGACTATTCTGCATGTGCATCTCCGGTCACCACATGCATTAAAAGGTCCAAATCCATATCTGAAATCTTTTGTAAAACATCAGGCAGTGTATTTTATTTGATGTAATAGCTTCCTGTCAGGTAGCTTTTAGAAGCTTTAAACTCTTCAGACATCATCATCACTTCTCTTTACATCACATCATCTTTACATCAAACTACTCTGGCTGACACTATTTATGTATTAATGTTTTAGTTACATAGAAATAAAATAAAGTATAGAAAGGAGACACATAGAATCTTTAATCCACACTGTCAACAAGTTAAATAGATAACCTTTAAACACTTAATAAAATGTAATAAATACATAAATGCAATATTTTTTCTGTCAATATAATAATAATAATAATAATAATAGCTGTTGTTGTTGTTGTTGTTGTTGCAACACTGTCTATGAATCCTGCATTAAAAATGCTTTTTAAGTACATTTATAAAGCATTAAATGGCATTATATAACTTTGGGCGTAAGCTTGTATAATATTTACTAGCTATAATTACATTAAAACACTTTATAAAACAAGAGTCTGCAACTTTATAATGTCAGGTTTCACAATCCATTATAGTATGTGTTAATAAGAACTTTTGTAAGCATGATGTTGTAATATGTACTATGTCTCTTTCTGAATGATAACTATAGTAATTATTACTGATGAACTAAACATGATTATCACTGGTTGAATAAAGAGTTTGAATAGTACCATCATTGCAGTTATATAAAACGACTTATTAGGATTAGGTATTTTGGCTCTTACAACAAGAAAAATGAACTGAACATTACAGTGACTCTACCTATGATGGTATTTTCATATACTCAAAAAACTATTAAACTCACACAGAAGTGTCCCCACAAAATGCCCTTCTGAAACACCTCATCCGCTGCCCTCACCAACATCTCTGCACTCTACTGTCTCATATAATATCAGTTTATTTCATATTTAGATGATAACCTCTATGATAACTATTAGATATGTGCTGCTATATATATACTGCCTACTGATTTAATACAATACCTTTCAAAACCTCAGTACCCAGTGATACTTATTATAAAGAGATAATTGTAGCTTTACAGGCAGACCAGCCATAATTACCTTTTTCTGTGTGGTGTGGATACCAATTCTCACAATTTCCTCACAGAAGGTAATGTTCTCCTGAAGCTAGATAATTGCGTTATACTCATTAACATGCCGCTATAATAAGCACGAGGATGACAGGGCTATAAATACCTACGGGGTGTGAGTGACAGGAGTCATAGATTGAGAAGAGGTGGTACAGTGCAGTGAGTGTCTCGTTTGATGTGTGGAAAATTGGTCTCAAAGCAGATGTTAATGATAGGCAAAAAAGTAGTGGACTGCATTTGGGTGTTGCAAAGGCCTTAGTGTGAAGGAAGCAGCTGAATTTGCAGGTGTATGGAAGCGTACGGTGATACAGGTCTACCAGCAGTGGCTAAAATCCCAGTCTACAGGAAACTCTCCTCAGAATTGTGCCAGGGAAGGCATCCACCAAATCTGGCCCAACTTTACAATTCTTTGATGTAAGAGTGTCTGAACATTGATGTGGCCTACATCCAGAAACTTGTCCAGTCTATGCCAAATCCACTGAAGTCCAATTACTGAAGTATTTCCATTCTGGATGACTTTGTATTTTAACTCCACTACATTTCAAAGTCAAATATCGTACTTTTTACTCCACTATATTATGCAAAATCTGTAGTTCCTTTTGGCTTATGTGCACGTAAAAACGTAACCTGTCAAAACGAAACAAACTTATTCATGGATTCTTAGCATTCATGGAAATGTCTATTTCAGGCCTGCACTACATCAAGGACCACCTGGAGGAAGGTAAGTAAAGCAGGATGAGGTTAGTAAACAGATAAAACTTATTGTTCTTGACTTTGTGGGTGAATAGACCACAATATAGAAATATGTACACATACACTTGTGACTGGCGAGTGTCTTTTTGTGCATTTATGCAAACACTATTTCCTTTTATAGTAAATGTGTTTTGGCTAGTTTATGTTTATGAACAGAGACCTACAGATGCAATATAGTAAAGAAAAACTCATTGTGATCCTGTTTAAAGCAACTTTAACTTGTAACTAAGTTGCAAATAAATCTTAAACTGAAACTTTGCTTGTTTGCAAAACGTTATTTTATGGTTCTAGCTAATGGAACCTGTTCTCCTTCAGTGTTTTATGCTTATGATCATTTGAATAGACATCAGTGCCAGACTAATTAATGACCTTCTATTAAAAGACTAATTAATGACCTTCTATTAAAAGACTGGTGGACTGAGAAACAGTCCACCAGTCCTACAATGAACCCAGAAATTATAATAGGACATTAGAGCCATAATAAATCATGATACTTTTACTCTCCATACTTAAGTACATTTGAAGGTAAATACTTTAGTACTTTTACTCAAGTGGAGGTCTAAAGGGAGGACTTTTACTGGAGTAATATTTAACCTTGGGTATCTCTGCTTTAACTCAAGTACATGGTTTGTGTACTTTGTCCACCACTGGTGGTGCCCACTTATGGATGGCCATGGCGTAGCTAAGGTTCAAACCTTCTAAAACGTGTTTGGCCAGTGATATTCAAAACTATGCATACAGCTGCTTACATACATATATTCAGCTTACTTATGTAATGATAAATACCATAATCATGTTTGGCTCCACTTTTAAAATCTCTATTTCTTTACAGCGTACCATTGCTGATTAGCTTCATGGCCAGATGATGCTACTTAATTAATGATCACAAGTGGTCTGACTGAAATGCACAGTTCACAGGACATGGTTTTCATTCCTCTAATGTGTTCCCTGGGTGGGACCAGAACTGCTGGGGTACCAGCTGAAAGTGAGATATTATTACCCCCTAGCAGCTGTGAGGAAGACGCTCCTCAGAAACAAAAATCAATAAATAAATTCAGAGCTCTTGATGAAGGAACAGAGCAACTTTCTGGCTATGGCATAATTAGCTTACCTTATAGACTTGTTATGGGAAGAAATGAATATCAAAAGCCTGAAAACTCAAAGTCTAATGCTTCTTATTATAGTTAGTGGAAAAATGTTAAACCATGCAGAATCGCCACTGTGTAATGTGTCGGAAAATTCATCTGTAGTTTAGTATGAAAAACACTGTTGAACCTATACACAACAATCTTCTCTTCTCTTTCTATGTAACAGCTTCATACTTAGCACAGATAAGTGTTCCTAAATGGCACTTGGCTTGCATGTACGATTCTAGAAAATAAAATAACTTTACATTAAAAGATTCTTTACACTCAGAGACACTTCACGCTCATTCACAACATGCTTCTATCAGTAATCACACATTGATAGGAACCCAAAAGTGGTTCTTTTATGGCATCATTGCATCAAACCCAAATGCAAATGAAATATGTTTTCATATATTTTCATTCTACATATGTGCATAGTTTAGTATACTGACATATATATTGGCATATATTTAAAATAATACATGTCAGACTTAACATGAATGGCACATAAAAATGAGCCACAGATATTCTAAAACATGACGTATATTGGAAATATATTTTCAGTATAAGCAAATATAGTCACATTTATTTTTCACAATATATATTAAGTTTGTAATATATGTCCATATATGTAAATATTAAATATTGAAACTATAATATACATTTATTCCAATATATTGATATGCTACAACATATATACATATATATTTATCAAAATATGTGTTGTATGTGTATGCATATGTGCATGTATTTAAATATATTGACGTATATGTGTATATGTTGACCAATACTGGTCAATTTAAATATATTTAGCATATGTATTTTTAATTTGAGTTGATATATCTATTTTAATTCCATGTAGGAAAACTCTTTTTGGCACCTTTATTTTTTATTGGAGAAAAAGGAAGTTACTAATCACTGCAGCTGGTCACGCTTGTCTGTGACAGCTTTTTATGACAAATGAGGACCAGCAAGTTCGAGCTCTGCACAGCTTGTGTTGAGGATAAAAAAAGTGCTGCCTCAAAGAAATGGTGGGTGGGGGAGAATTTGACACACACGGAAGCAAGGACATCACCATAAGTGGCTTTGGTGTTTCCACAGGAGTTGAACCCCAGCACAGACCTTGAGCAATTTTCAAGGCAAAAGAAAACTGCTCACAGCTTATCACAGAAGGAGCATATTGCTGGTCTTGGAGCTGCTTAGGTGAGAAGTGCTAGCTGCTCAGAAGGTAATGCCATCTATAACCTACTGCTGTAAGCTTTTGCCTGGATGAAGCCTGGATTTAATAGTTTCCTTTATTTAATTTATGTTGTTTTGATTACATTTTTCAAAACACAAGTGAAACAAGTGAATGTCAGTTTTATTTGAGGGTATATGTATCTTTATTTGGCAACACATATGGGAGTCACAGACATTTTTTACCTATAGTCTTCCTGGGGACCAAAGGTAATCACAAAATCGGCAGCTCAGTTGTTTCTTGGCCAGTTATCTTTGCACTGTTAGTTCATGAGCAAGAAAGACAACAAGGAGAGAGATCTAGAGATGATTCTAGATAATGCAATTTCTGTCTTTGGAGTCTTTGAACCTAAAGACCAGTGAAGTGTTACAGCAGTACAGCAGGCCATGCACGCAGCATGAAGAGGGCATAAAACGAGTGCTGAACTTAGTCATCCCAAACAAGCTGGCAAACAAGTAGTGGATAATATCTGTTTCAAAAATATCACTTCAAAAGGTCAATAACACTATCCAGCATAGAGGGGCTCAAGTCCACAAAGAGAAGAACACAGCAGCATGACCTCAGGGTTTATCACAAGCTACAAATCACTGGAAATCCTTTAGAACATACAGGCCAGGTTGCAGTGCACTGTAATGTACATAAAGAGCTTATAGAGGTCTGGAACAATGTTTCATGGACAGATGAGATAAAGATTAACTGACTCCAGATTGATGGAATGAGAAAAACCTGGGGAAAAAATAGCTGCTTTATGATCTAAAGCATACCACCTTATCTACGATGCATGCAGCTGTATGGGCATAGGACTGGATAACTGTTTTTACTGATGGGGTAACTGCAACAGCCTGAATTCTGAAGTGACTTATTTTAACTGTTCAGATGCACAAAGATACCACAAAACACAATGAATGGACACAAATTAGTCAAGTCAATCACTTGCTCTGATGACAAAAACCTCTGGAAACAAACTGGAACTACAGGTCTGGCAGAGGAGAGATACTAAACACACAGCTGAGCAGAAAGAAAACTCTCTTTACGTTTTACAAGTGTCATGGGATGCTAAGGCATTAAGATTTCCCTTCAGTGAAACTAAATTACCTCAGCAGACCCCATAGCATTATCTCTCCTCCACCAAACTTTACAGTCTGCACAATGCAGGTCATGTTCTCATGGCATTCACCAAACCCAGACTCATCCATCAGACTTCCAGATTGAGAAGCAGGATTAGTCACACCACAGAACACATTTCCACTGCTGCAGAATCCAGTGGCAGCGATTTACACCACTCCATCTGACGCTTGGCATTGTCCTTGCTGATGTAAGGCTTGCATGCAGCCATGAAGCTCCTGACACACAGATTTTGTCCTGGTGTTAATGCCAGAGGAGGTTTGGACCCCTGTAGTTATTGTCAGCAGGGTGTTGGAGACACACGTATGTGTCTCAGCACTTGGTGACCCCGCTCTATAATTATATGTGGCCACTTCGTAGCTGAGTTGCTGTGGTTCCTAAATGCTTCCACTCACAGCTGATCGTGGAATATCTAGGGAAGATTTCACAAACTGACTTGTTGCAACAATGGCATCCTATTACAGTACCACACTCAAATTTAGTGAACTCTTTAGAATCACTCATTCTCACACAACTGTTTGTAAAGACAGACTGCATGGCTAGATGCTTGATTTTATACACCTGTGGCAACAGGACTGAAAGAAACACCTGATTTCAGTTATTAAGAGGTGTATCCCAATACTTTGTCCATATAGTGTAGGTGAATAGGGGACCAGTAAAACCTATTTAACAGAGAGTGAAGAATGCAGACATTTACACGAACTGTGTTATGATCTACATAAACCCAAGGCACAGAGAGTAAACATATATTAAATCTTCATTTATAGGGTAGCTTCTTTCTACTGGGAGGTGTCTGTCCCAAACCCTTAACTCTAAGTTTGTGAAAATAGTTTTTAGAAATAGAAATTTGTGTACTTACATTTTATACTTACAATTTTTTGTTGCTTTTCTAGATTTAGCCCATTCTTTAAAACTAAATGCATCCCAAATTCTGAAAATCAGTATTTTCTGTCATTTATTAAAGTATTTGTGATTTAACAAACTATTGTGATTCTGTGTTTGTACAACTGTTTAAAGCTGTGTTAGCTAGTCATGTACTGGCAATGTTTTTCAGTTATGCTCAGAATGAGCTAAAAATGACACTACTGAAACATGCAGAAGCTCAACAGGTTTTAAATATGTGTGTGTACATAGATAGATAGATAGATAGATAGATAGATAGACAGATAGACAGATATGCATGACTTGTGGTATGCTACAAGAAAACTGCTGATGCGTAACTCTGCCGATGCCCACAGTCTTGTAGATTTGGAATGTCACCTGTGCCACTGGTGTAGAAAAGGGTCAGCTCAGAGCACATCTCAGCAGTTCCCTCATTAATAAACATACCACACATACCAGCGCTCTGTGACCTCTCTACACCAGCCACGCTCACTCTGTATACAAGAGTGACTGTGTGAATGTGAATATTACTGTCATGCAGGATAAATATGTAAACATTCCCATTATGAACAAAAGCAGCCTGAAATGGAAATCTGCCTGCATTATCCCCACCACTGCCGAAACCCCCCGGTGAAATAAATACGCAAGTGAGGAAATGCCTTTCCTTACTCTACTATGTAACTCCTGTCTAAGCTCATGTGAGTAAATGCAGGAGAGCTAATGCTTTGTCACTGTTTTAGGTGCGACAGGCCTGTAAACACTGATGGAGCGCCACTCCTTTGATTTGCTTTCTGGTGAAGACAATGTACTGAGTTTTACAAAGGTGAGTCATATGGATTGTTAACAGGCAGACAAACTGTTTTGAAAAGATATAGAGACAAGCGTCAGTTTTATTTACGCTCAATGTAACAATAACAGTCAGAATTCAGTTTTACACAGCCATGTTCCATACTCTATAACCATTAGGATTAAGCAGGCTGTTTTTTTTTGCTGTACCTTTAAGACTGATGTATGTAAATGAGCTCTGGTTTGATTGACTGCCTTTTCATTATGACTAATCCAGTCTGCACCATTGTGACAGGTTTGGCCAATGCAGAGATGGTTGGAATATGGTTGGGAAAGCTTGTAGTGCTAAACATGGTAGAAAATCTTGCTCTTCAGGAAAAACAGCCGGTCTGCTTACTGAATTCAGTGTGAGCAGAGAAGGCTCTTTGATATTGTGGTGCCAGAGCCAGAACAAGCTAAACAAGCTGTTTTTGTGCATTACTGAGCCAAACGCTACAAACCAGGCATGAGGTTTTGGTCAGATTTTATCAGTCAAATCAAATCTGTCATTGAAACAGTAACCTGACCTTCAGTTTTAGGCATTTTGGTTTCTCACCATTCAAAGAGAGAAGAGTCTGGTCCTGTATGGCTGTAAATAACTGCCCAGCAGCATTGCAAATATGCCCAGACTTACGAATAAGGAGTTTGGCTAAACTGCTGTAGACTGAAGTGCCAGCCACCTGCATTATGTACATATGTAAATGTATATGTTACGTATTTCACATGATGTCACAAAAATGATTTAAATTAACTGTTTTCACAGCTTAATTTCCATATATGGGCTATAAAAGCAGAGTGAATGGTACATGTTTAAATACTACCTATTACTACAACTCTTTTATTTAAAAAATAATAATAATGCTTGGTTTTCTATTATATGGGCCCTTCAAATGATCCGCTCACTGAGCACTTTATTAGTATATTTATTATATTTATCCTTGTATCTACACTCATTGTCCATTTTATCAGCTTAACTTTTCTGTATAGGAGCACTTTACAGTTCTTCAATTACAGACTGTAGTTCATCTGTTTCTCTGTATACTTTATGCTATCCCCTTCTGTTACCCTGTTCTTCAATGGTCAGGACCCACACAGGACCACCACAGAGCAGGTATTATTTGGCTGGTAGATCGTTCTCAGCAGTGCAGTGACACCAACGCACTGGTGGTGTGTTAGGGTGTGTTGCGCTGGAGTTGCTGCTGGAGTTTTGAAACACTGTGTCCACTCACTGTCCACTCTATTAGACATCCCTATCTTGCGGCTCCACCTTGTAGATGTACAGTCAGAGACGATAGCTCATCTGCTGCTGCACAGTTTGTGTTGGTCATCCTCTAGTCCTTCATCAGTGATCACAGGACGCTGCCCACAGGACGTTGTAGGTTGGATAGTTTTGGTTGGTGGACTATTCTCAGTCCAGCAGTGACACTAAGGTGTTGAAACACTCCAGCAGCACGGCTGTGCCTGATCCACTCACACCAGCACCACACACACTAACACACCAGCACCATGTGAGTGTCACTGCAGTGCTGAGAATGATCTACCACCCACATGACAACTGCTCTGTGGTGGTCTTGTGGGGGTCCTGACCATTGAAGAAGAGGGTATAAGAGGGTAACAAAGTATACAGAGAAACAGATGGACTACAGTCTGTAACTGTAGAACTACAAAGTGCTCTTGGTCGATAAGGACCCTAGAATGCTGCCTACCTCTGCCTAGTACAAAGATCGCCCCTGCTTGAACACAAACTGGTCTTTCCCCTCCAATGTGCCACTGCTGCTCCCTTCTGCCTTTTTTCTCCTGACCGTGCAGATCTGGTGCTGACACACAGGATTATGGGATAAGCAAGGCAGTGAAGGATACATCTACACCGACTACAAAAAAAATTACAGCAAACAGGGGAACTTCAGAGGCAACGTTTCATAGACACGTTTGATCTGGACATTTGTGCTCTCCCACTGTCTGTGTAGGCAGCATCTTAGGATTCAGATACAGACTTTGTAATTGTTAGACTTCCTCAATCCATGTTCATCACATGTGTGCACTCTATGTACAACACTCCTACGTGTTGAAAGCTCTGATGAAAATCTACTACAGGTTGGACAGTGCGCTTCCTCTACCGTGCCACATGTCAGCGCAGGGTTCATATTTCATACATCATGTTAATGTTGAGAATGGTATGCTGCAGCAGCGCTGTGTGGCGACAGGTTCACTCGCCTGTCAGAAGGTAAATCAGTAAGGAAACACCTCCCTGTACACTCGCAGCAGGGGCTGTAAATGTGCCACATGCCGGCTAAGAGTGGCGACACCTCACACACTCACACATGGGAGCAGCTGTCCCAGTCATGAGAAAGACCCGAAGCTGTGCATAAGTGACCCATATACTCAACACCTCGATTAGTTCTTTTTGCATCTGTGTGCTCTCAAAGCAGCAGCTGTAAGTGCTCAGCATGGCTGACGTATCTGCTGTGACTCAAGACAGACAGCACCTTAGCATTATAGCCATTATTTCATTTAAACTTAAACTGCTTTATTTTCTTGTGCGAACTCAGATATTTTTAGAATGTGGAAACATGGTTTGTCAGTTCTTCATTGCAGAGATGGCTGACAAGTGAGCAGACCCACCCATAAAGACTAAAACTGTTGTAAGCTGAACTGGCATCTTCCTGTTTTATACACTGCCTGGCCAAAAAGAGGTCACACACTCTAATACTACATTGGACCGCCTTTAGCTTTGATCAAGGCACGCATTTGCTGTGGCATCGTTTCTGTCCAGAGTTGCATTAATTTTTCCCCAAGATTGGGAAGATTTGGACCACTGCACAAAGTCTTCTCCAGCACATCCCAAAGATTCTCAATGGGGTTCAGGTCTGGACTCTGTGGTGGCCAATCCATGTGTGAAAATGATGTCTCATGCTCCCTGAACCACTCTTTCACAATCTGAGCTTGATGAATCCTGGCATTGTCATCTTGGAATATGCCCGTGCCATCAGGGAAGAACAAATCCATTGATGGAATAACCAGGTGGTTCAGTATATTCAGGTAGTCAGCTGACCTCATTCTTTGGGCACATAACGTTGCTGAACCTGGACCTGATCAACTGCAGCAACCCCAGATCATAGCACTGGAAATGCTCTTACTTTCACTATTAAACATGTCCCTGAGTTCTACTGCTGTTTTTCTACCACTTGATTTCACTGAACATTTAAGTGATCGCTGATCACGATCGTTCAAGGTTTTTTTCTGACCACATTCCTTCTGAAGATGATGTTTCCCCACTGCCCTTCCGCTTTTTAATAACGCGTTGGGCAGTTCTTAACCTGATTTTAGTAGTTTCAGCAATCTCCTTAGATGTTTTCTCTGCTTGATGCATGCCAATAAATTGACCCTTCTGAAACAGATTAATCTCTTTTCCATGACCACAGGATGTGTCTTTCCACATGGTTATTTAACAAATGAGAAGCTACTCACTGCATCACCTATTTGCTTAGTTAAATCCAGGTGGTGACCTTTTTTTTGGCCAGACAGTGTATATGTAAATGTATATGTTACATATTTAATGATCTCACAAAAACAATTTAAAGAGTCTGTGTTTACAGTTTAGTCGTTGTATGTAGACTATAAATCAGAGTGAATAGTACATGTTTAAATGCTACCTCAAACTCTTTCATTTAAAAAAAGATGTTTTTTTATTATATGGGCTCTTTAAAAGACACTAAAAGGCAATATATTAGGGACGCCTCCTTGTATCTACACTGTCCATTTTATCAGCTCCACATACAATTTAGAAGCATATAGGGAGTTTTTCATTTACATATTGTAGTCCATCTGTTTCCATGTGTACTTGTTCAATGGTCAGGACCACCACAGAGCAGGTATTATGTGGGTGATGGATCATTCTCAGCACTGCAATGACACTGGTGTGTGTGTGTTGTGCTGGTGTGAGTGGATCACACACAGCAGTGCTGCTGGAGTGTTAAAACACTGTGTCCTCCCACTGCCCACTCTATTACACACTCCTACCTTGCTGGTCCACCTTGTAAATGTAAAGTCAGAGATAATAGTTCATCTGCTGTTGCAGAGTTTGTGTTGGTCATCCTCTAGTTCTTCATCAGTGGTCACAGCAGTTCAAATGCACCTCAAATGTTTTGTCAGTTCTTCCTAAAAATACCTCATGTGGTAACACATGAATTAACTAGTTTTATTCAACCTAAATAAATACTTCAAATGAACCACTGTTTTGGGGTATTCAGGGGTCTCATGTTGGCTTGTCAAATCAGCGTTACCAGCATTCACTCACCATAGCAGTGCTAATGCTGGCTTCAGTGGCAACAAAATATTTGTTTTACCATTTCTTCTTTTGGGAATGCTCTTTTCTAGTTTGGTAATGCTTTCCCACACATTAACTGAAATCTTACTCATCTCCTCTGTAGTCTTCGGTTTGCAAAATGAGTAACAATTCACATTCCTGGCAAACTCTTGAACAATTAGGCCAGTTTTTAGATTTACAAATATCTGTCAGTATATTACAAGTTTATCAGAGGTATCCTGGGCGTAGTTACCATTGCTAGGCTAAGGGCTATGAACCAGTGTGCTACAGTACCACACTGAGACAGACTGGTGCTGCACATATGATTAGTTGCAGGGAAGAAGTCTCATGAAGAAGCAGTCAGATATTTTGGCTACATGTAAAGTCACAGACAGATTTTACGAGGCTGTGACATTCTGAGAATGAACGTCTTTAAAAGCTCTAAATAAGTAGCATAAGCTCAGCTGTGACCTATTCGAACAGCACATGGCCTCCTGAGGGGGACATCCAACCATACAGTTTGTTTTCGGACTGGTCGTATCCCCAGGCTGCTAAGCAACTCACAAAGCTGCTTACTGTGTATTGACACAGTATTGATTTTTAAATGATAGTTTAATGTAAAGATTTGTGGCAGAAGCAGTTCATTTTGTGTTGCATGTAAACCTCCGACCACTAGATGGCAGTCTTGTAATCCATTTTCAGCCTTTAGACTCTTCCACTCCAACACCAGCAAGTAGCAAAAGTGTGCAATGCTAAAACTAAGCCTGTGGTAGTGTGCTTTTATGCTATGACAGTTTTCCTAAAATTAATAAAGAAACATGCAATATGGCCTTCCTTGCGATATCGCAATACCTTGAATCGTAACTCCTGTATTATGTAACAATATCATATCGCCAGGTTCCTGCCAATACACAGCCCTACATTTCTCTGTGCAGGAGCAACCAAGGAGCTGTTCTGAGTAGGTTATCCATGCAGGCCAGCATGAGACATGCATTTTTTGTGATGCTCTCAGTACACAAAGCAGTTGTTTGTTACAAACTGAACCAACTATGCATCCCCTGATGTGGTGCCGGGATCACATAGCTTTCACACATGAAGCGGAACGCACCCAGACCGTTGATTTCAGGAGGAACAGAGATCTGTTCTGTGGACCACACCCAGGCTTGAAAACAGATCAAGCAGTCCTGGGTCCAGAAAATAACTCGTACAATCTGTTACAACCACCGAGGCATGGGGATATGGAGACCTCTCAGGTGGAAATGTGCAACTGCATTCAGGTGTGTAAGAACACTGTGTAATGTGGACTGTGCTTTGGACCCCTTTCCTAAGCTGATCGATCTGATGATTGAAAGAGACTTCAAAGACAGCTCAGTCAAAACTTGGTGAAGGATGTGTGTTTAGAGGATACGAGTGAATTATCTACTATTGTCATCACCTCTTCCGCTGTATAATGTTGATTTTGCATTTGAGGATGTTAATATGTAAGGACACATAACATATTACTACATATAACATATAGTCCGTAATACTCCCTCAAAATCTGTCCGTCAGGTTTGACTTTTAAATGATTATGTAAGGCCTTACAGGGCGACTCCCAACATACTTATCATATTTTAACCAGTTTTTTCCGCTGACTCAGGAACTTTCAATGTTAAAAATATCTTTAATAATGCTGCTTTAAAGGGAACCCTGACAGTTAAGACTTGTATGACTTAAAGCAGTGTACATATTCAATCATATTAAAATACGACATATTAAACAAATTGGACTGTTGTATTTATTATAAGAAAAACATTACAAATAGGCAAATTCTTCTAATAGTGGCCTGCCAAATTTTCTCAGCTGAGTAATGTAACACTCTAGCTAAAGCTGGAAAGGCTGAATGATATAATAGAAATATTTAGCTTGCTGCTCCTGACTCAGTGGACACGAGAGAGAGAGAGAGCAACCTTTTAAATGTAGTAAGAAAAATGGCCACCTTTAGTAAAATGATTATGCCTGTTTTTAATAATAAATAATGTGTTTTTCTTGGTTTATACAACGTATTTGAATGGTTTTGGACAGACATACACCGTACACCATTTTGGGACCTCAACAAATGTCTCAACAGTCAGGGTTCCCTTTAGGTATGATTTCAGTTTATTTTATACTATGCAAATGAACCAGAATCGTCTTGCTCAGTACAACAACAATGTAAAAATACAGAGTTACTAAAAGTCTATTTATTTAATACAGCTTTGTTTTATTATATGGTTTAGTATATGGTGCAGCGCAGTCCGGTACTGTATCTCTGTTTATGTTGAATTTACTTTAAATTATCATTGTTGTTTTTATCACAAGTTGTTTCTACTTCTCAGCTGTAAAATCTCAAGATAACACAATTTTGAAGGTATGTGTTATTGTTATTTTTCTGATTATTCATAACCTCACCAGACAAAAAATTGTCACCCTGCATCTATAAGGTGGTAGTAACTTCAGGCTCCTGCAGATGTATAAAAAAGCAGATGTTAATGATAAAAGGAGTGACTGCATTTGGCCGTGCCCAACTGTGCAATCATTTGATGTAAGAGTGACTGAACATTAATGTGGCCTACATCCAGAAATTTGTTCAGTCCATGCAAAATCGAATTTTGCACGATTTGCACGTTATACGTGCTTGTGGAGGTATTGCACGCTTTTAGGTACATTTCAGTCACAGGTGACTAACTGAGTTCAGTGAGCTTATAAGGCACTTCCTTTTTTGAAACTACTTTGAAACTGAACAGACTTTATATGTTTCTTCATAATGTACCACCCAGCCACACACGCAGGCTGATTAGTCCACAAGTCCAGAATTCACTAATCCCAGGGAATACTTTCTGCAAGTATTTTTTTTCCTTCTAAGAGATGTTCAGCTTTCATTTGCTGCTGGTCCGGTTATCCTGATGGATTGTGTGTCTGGGATGTATGGCAGAGGGTGAAAACTGGGCCAAACCAACCCCCCTCTTTGTCTATGAGATGAACCTAAAGAACTGCAGTAGAACTTCTGAGTACATCTGTCTTCCATCACTACAAGCACTGAAGATTGCCTAGACTAAGTAGTTTTGATTTAAAGGGCCCATTTCAGAGAAAACCAACATTTTCTAGTTGAAATAAAGGAGTTAGTGGTGTGTTAACAGTCCGTTCTGATTTCCTTGTTTCTGTGATGTCATGACTGATTTACATATTTACACATATTCAAAGCTTGAATGAAAGATATATGTTATAAATATGATGGACATGGCTAAAAACTGCTGATTAGATCTAGCTGAGAGCTGTGTGGGTGTGGCTAATGAGCAGCTTGATTGACAGCTCTCTGCCCAGCACTCCTAGCCTGCTCTGCCACTCATTCGGAACTAAAATCATCATCCGGTTTTATGTGATGCTAACTGGACGGAAAAAAAAACAGACAAACCAGACAAATAAAGCAACGCATGAATTATGGAACAGACAAACAAACTATTGGCCTACATGGATAAACAAATAAACGGGCAACAAGCAGCTACAGACAGGTTGTCTAGCATGCTAGCTCTTGGTTATGCTGGTTAGCTTTAGCTCACCAAGTTTCTCTGACTCTCAAACTGTTTTGTGTGGGTGGGGCAAGAGACATCAGCCCTCTGACTGGTTAGGAAATGCTCCTCCAAGCATTACCCAAGATTAGGACCACCCAGTTTGTAGGGTGAAAAAAATGGTGAAATACAGGAGATATTTATGAGACTTCGGGAAGATTTCATTAGACATACTTAATATACTGTGTATGTATATTGTGGCCCATAGAAAGAAAATTAACCTATTTAGAAAGACAATATACTGTAGATTTAGGTTCCCTGGGTCTTTATGCACCAGATTAGCTGACAACTGCAAAATAGTACTTTCTGCTAATTATATATTGTCATCTACTGCATATGCTGGTCAGTACTCAACTCCTCCGTGGTAGCTAAAGAATTGTTTTTGTAATTTTTAGCTGTATGGTTTCAAAATTGAAACTTTCTCACATTTTCAGTAGCTTATGTGTTGTAGGTCAGCAGCTTCATCCCACAAGAAGAAAGTGTTCTACCATGAAAATGCCTAACATTCTTTCAGTGTCTTTTACAGCTCTGTAGCCTTTATAGTCTAACTGCATCAGGAAATGCATCTTGCTATGCACTGCTAGTGTTAGATTCTGGGTTAAAGGGCATGAGCCTGTACATAGAAATGAGAGGGGAGGGCATTAATTTCAAATGCAGCTGTGGTCATTAAGTTTAAATTGTTTATCTTGTCTTAAAGTTGATGCCATCAAAACTCACTTGTCTGGAATTTGAACTAATAATAATATTAATACATACTTATACATTGGGATTGGATAGAGATCCTTGTGGCTAATACTGAGATAACTATGCTCAATCCTCATTTGAGCATAATGAAAACAGTGAATGTTTAGTCAAAAGACAAAAGGTGGACATAAGCACATTTCGAAAGTAATTACCATAATAATAATTATACACTCATGATCAAAAAAGTAGTTGCAAAAATAGTTGCACCCAGAAGGAATGAACCGACAGGAATGAAACTTGGTGGGTAGGTTTGACATCATGAGACATGCAAATGATTCAAGTTTCACACTCAGCTGCACATGTGTTGTAAGCAAGGACAGCTCTTATTGCTGTACCTGACTGACCCAACAGCCACGATTGTGGACATTCAGAGAGCAGTGATGTACTCCATGTTAGTACCAGCACCATTGGCAGACAGCTGCACACTACAGGACTACATGCACACAGATCGTTATGACGACTGCCCTTAACACCACGTCAACTCCACCAAGGACTGCAGTGGTGTGGTGTCAGACACATGGAGTGACTCAGAATGGCAGCAGGTCATCTTCAGTGACGAGTCCCGCTTTTGTCTTGGTAGAGACGACCAGCAAATCCGTGTGTGGAGGCACTGTGGTCAGTGCCAAGATGAACGATTTGTTGTCATGTGTCACACGTCCAGAAGGCCTGGTGTCACTCCACCTCCACCTCTACCACAAACTCTGCAGGATTTTCACAGGACACCATTAGGAACCTCTATAACTCCATGCCAAGACGTCTGACATGTTGCATTAGCAAACATGGCGGCTCGATGCCGTAGTGAGAGACACTGCTTTTGTATGTGTAGCACAATAAATATTGCCCATATCAGTCTAAATCATTTATTGTTCCTGGTAACCTTCATCTTCCTTCCCAATAGCATTGCAATCTGACGCGTCTTTAAGGGTGCAGCTATTTTTTTGACGATGAGTGTATATGGTGGCTACTTAACCCTAGATGGAGTCATTTTGTTACTGAAACATGAAAGATCCACCCAGTAAATTAAATCAAATGTTGAGATGTAAATACAGGTTTGATGTGAATTGCTCCGTAATACAGAAACAATCAGAACTGATCACAGCGGTGGTGATAAGAACCAGGCGTCCAGAACGTTTTAAAGTCTCTGAACTTACCCTGACAACACTGTGGGTAGCAAATAAAATGACTATATTTCTGTTGTAGACACTAAAACATCCAGGCTCCTATCACCATCACAATGGTCTTATAAGTGCCATGAGATGAAATATCTCCTATACTTATTTATAAGAGAATTTATTTATAATAATGAATTCAGTTCATTTTTGTTTATAATTTCTCTTTGTTTATAATCACTGACTGATTTCTGTATAGTGGTGGTGACAGGAACCAGGGGTCACAACATCTACACTCCTGTGCAAAAAATAGGCCAAGCCCAAAATGGCAAAACATGAAGCTTTTAATGGTCTTAACAACCAACTATTAAACTCATTTTAACATTGTGTCTTGCCTTGCATGTGTCTGTATCGGTTTCCCCCTCTTGTTTACATTTCCTTGTGCCGTCTATCCGTGCAGTGTGCCTGTCTGCTTTCCTGCCCTGCCTTGTTGCTTATCTCTCTCACCTGTCTCCAGCCTGTAGCCACGCCCTCTCGTTAGCCCCAGGTGTTTCTTGTTTGTTCTCTGAGTATTTATACCCCTGGTTGTTTGTCTTGTGTTGGCTTGGTGTTTGGGTTTACAGGTCCTGGTTTGTGGTTTCCTTTCATGCTGCTTAGTCTTTTGCTTTTTTTCTGTTCAAGTGTTTTAGTCTTTAGTGTTTATTCTTTCTTTTTTCTGTTATCTTTGTGGATTCTTTTTTGTTGTGTTTCAGTAAAACCAGGGACTTGTTCTTGCATCCTGCCTCATCATCTCCCAAATTGTTACACAAACAGATAACGTGTTAGTGTGGGGTAGATATTCTTGTGAGTAAACTTGCAGACAACCTTTTACAGAAAGATGAGTGAATATTGTTTCCCTCAGCAGCACTGATGGCCTCAAACTGTAACTGTTATTTTGCCTATATGCATATTTACACGAAACAGGGTGGTATTATACGTATATATAATACCACCCTGTTTTGTGTAAATAAAAGCAGAATGCAATGACATGTAAATCATTTAAACCATATATTTCATTGAATATAGTGCATATCAAATATAGAACATATCAAACTAATTAGGTTAATGGGCAACAATTCAGTAACATGAGTGGGTATAGAAGAGTCTTTCAGAAGTAAAGATGGGAAGAGATCAGCACTTAAAATTGTTCCAGCAATGATTCAAAAAGAATGTTTCTCAACATAAAATAGCTAAGAACTTGAAGAACTCTCAAAAACTTTGTAAAACTATGTCACAGACATCAGGTGGTGCATTCATAACCACTTACTGTAATACCTTACTTTGAAGGAGCACAATTCTGACTCACAGGGAAATCAAATCACTCTGAATGTCTTTGTTTACATCATAGCCATTTCATTATGCAGAAACTTTTGAAAAATTGGTGGAATCCCTCTTTGATATCTCTTTCAGTAGTATAATATTCATGCATTAGCTGTCTTCCATAATCTGAGCTGCTTTTTATCAGTTGCACACAGTTCTAGCACTGTGGAGCACGTGGCCTAGCACCGAGGAGCTTTCGAGAAATGTGTTGTCTCAGATGCAATCCATCCCGGGAACGAATGCAAAGGGGTTGTAAGCAGTGGTTACAATAAGATCTCATCACATTTCAGACAAACAGAAAACCTTTCTGATTCTTCAGAGCTGCCTGACATATAGATGCAGATGAGAACGGCTCAGTAACAGCTGGATGAGGCAGTATAATTGAATGTCTTACTTGTTTTGCTGGTATGTAGGGGGCTCTGCAGAGCATGATTAGTATTACTGTTTATCAGTATTACTGTTTATACAGAAGGGCTCCGGAGGGAGAACACGTTCGTGCTGTGTTGCGTCCTAAGGGCTAAATGAAAAGGCGGATGTTGTGTGATGTGGCACCTGGGGTTTCTGTTCATGACAGCAAATGGAACAGGAATCCTTTCAGGGACAGCAGACTACTGCTCTCTCGGGCTCAGTGTATGTGTGGCTGCGGTGCTTCCGTACTTACTGCCTCGCAGTGTCACATTTCCAAAACATTGCCAGGACAACAAAGTGTTCTTTTCAGCGCCGTTGCTGGAAACAAATATCAGGTGTAATGGTTACATCTCAGTATTTTGTCACTGTCGCTGAGATGTCCTGCGCTCTAAAGAACGCTCCAGTCTACCACCCACACTGCCAAAGATGAAGATGTCATTCAGTCAACAGATGCCTCACACATGATTTTTGTGAAACCTCAGCGTTAGTTAAAGCTGTTTGTCTTCTCATTTACTGACTTTAATGACTGGAACCCTCACCGTTTTATGATTTACAGGCTCCAGTGTAGGGCACGCTTGTAAAACTGGCAGCCATCGTACACGCAGAGCCCCCTTGTGACCCATTAGTCCCACATGATTCACTGCTGACATAATCCAAAATAGTCTTCTTTTACTGGGGCCAGTGGTAGCAATGTGAGGCGAGAAACCTAAGAAGATGAAAACAAGCATGTAAAATAAGATGGTTAAGATATTGCTGAGAGAGTCGCAAGGTGGTTGCAAGACCAGCTCATGAACAATGCCTGTTTAAATGGTGTCAGTTTAAGTGGAGTTAAACATTGCCTACATACTGTGTTGTTGCTTGCGGAACCAAACCTCACATCTCCAAAACATTACAGGAAAAGGAAGGCTTATTTTAATGTACACTAATGAAACGACAATTTATTCCAAGTGATTTAAGACGATTACTATTGATTCTGTATTTTGTATTGCTTTCTACTGACCATTTCTATGGATACATTCTTTACTGTAAGTTTCTATTGCCCTTTCAATGGGCCCACGTTGGGCTTTTCTACTGGTCCATTCTATTCTATTATCAGCCTTTTGCTTATTATAGACCGTATTGACCATTTTTTTCACAGTAGTGTATGCTTTTCGATTCATCCACATTAAGAGTGTCTACTGTCTATTGGATTGTTTTTCATTATTTCTTCCGTTGGTCCGTTCTTTTTTTGTCTACACTGACCATTTCTATTAGTCTATTCGTTTTTTATTGGTCCTTTTCTCTACTCATTTCTAAACCTTGCTGTGTTGTATTCAATCAGTCTACACTGACCTTGGTCCATTCTTTACTATTTAATAAACCGTCCTATTTATCTATTCGTCCTATCTTGCTCCATATTGGCCTTTCTGTTGGTCCATTTTTTTAACTGACCTTTGAATCTTTTCTATTAGAATATTCTTTCTTACTGGTCGATTCTGTTCTATTGGTTTTTATTATTTATTTGTAATGGTCCATTTTGGCTGTTGTTTCTATTAACCTTTTTCTTGGACCACTCTTCTTTCCTGTTTATTTCATATATTTTTATTGCTCTATTCTGTTCTATCTGTGACCTTTTCTGTTGGTCCATTGTACTAAGTTCTATCAATCGTCCTATCATCCTGTTGGTCTATTATTTTCAATAGTTCCACACTGACCTTTCCTATTGTTACATTTTTCTATTGGATTATATCACCCTTTTCTGTGGGATGCTTATTTTCTGTTCACACTATTGGTTTCTACTGGTTTATTATTTTCTAATGGCCTATGAAATTTTACATTATATAAAGAGAAGCTAACAGTTTCAAATGGTGTATAAAAACATAGGTTTGAGGTTTAGATATTACACAGACGAGAATGACTTTGGCCCCAAGTCAGCTGGTGCCTGGAAGCGTGAGTAGAAAGATGGTCATTGCTTCCTGAAATTCCTTTGATATAGGACCACAAAGTTAGTCAGCCCCGCTTGTCTTTCACCTGCATTCCTGCTGCTGAGTGGTGATGGCAGCTTGAGGCACCTTCTGAGTTTTTTTTATTATTTACATTCCGTACCCTTCAGAACATGACTGACACCTTATCGTGCGTCCACGTCAGTGCTGACAGCATGACTTGCTTAGACAGGGAAGGTCAAATCGAGCTTGATGTCATCCCAAAACATATATAAGAGACATTGGGCATGGGTGCAAAACAGTTTGGGACACAAGCAACCATAAGGCAGCAGGTTTACTGAACCTCCATTCACTCTACACTGCACACATGGGAGTGCTCCAGGCTCAAGAACTGGTAGGTGCACCAGGGCTGGTGGATTCAGATTGTTACTGTTGGTCCAAATCTTCTGGAGGTTCTAAAGCTTGTTTGATTTTTCTTGTCAAGATCTTCTTTATGTCTTTGTTCTGTGTTCTAGTTTAGATTTGAGGTTTGAGTTTGTATGTTTTAGTTCAGCCAGATAACCTAAGGCAAAAGTCAAACCTGTTCAATAGAAGTACCGGACATTCTTACTGGAATCCTCAGTGGTGGCTTAAAGTCCAAGACTTCTCAGAAAGACTTAAGAGAGGAATTCCATCGTTTTTCTAAATATCTTCAGAATTAAATGGTTAGAACGTCAGAGTCACATTCATAATGATGGTGATAGGAACCAGACGTCTCAAGCGAAGTCTCTAATAGCTTCTTCACAGCAAGTTACTATGTGTTATGGTTATAAATGTTTTAAAATATTGTTTTAAGATACTTTGGTCTTTCTATCCATAAATTCCTTCTTAAAAACCCATAACAGTCTCGAAAAAGGTCTACACCATCTGCATGACTGAACTGTCACTGATTTCAGCTAGGATTATACATTCATAAACTGCCCTGAGCTTCCATGAATTTCAAAAGACTAACCGTAGAGAATTCTTGTGTCTAAAATAAGAATCATACATATTCAATTTCAACAAAGTACTATTCTTTCTTTATAAGGTTACAGAGAAGAAATGTGAGGTCAGTGAAGAAGCGGACAATTTAACATACAATACATCCATCAGTCAAGAGACACAGGATGAGCTGAGAATCTATAGTCAACATGACAGTGATGATGAAATCACCAAGGTAAGTCAGACCATCTGTATTTCATTACTAGCATGTGCTTAGAAAAGCTTAATAAATACAATAATAAAGGCCCACAATGAGCAAAATGATGTGGGCAGAGTGTGGAGTGTTGTCAGGGTATATGTGAGTTAGTGCAGTGGTGTACCACCCAGCCAAATGATTTAGGTCCAGTGTGGAGTGACCCACAACAGCCTGTTTCAGGTTATCTGTGGGCTAGTCCAGTGGTATACTGGACTAGAAACCCTTTAAAGTCTACATTGGGATGACTGACAGTGGGCCAATACTGCCGTGACCTCTCAAATATAGCAAATACAGAATTGCTATTAAATTATATTTGGTTTTGCAGACTAATGACTCCAAGAAAGCTGGTCACCTGAACCAAGACATTATTGACGACCTCCAGAAGATTCTAGAGCTTAGGCAGAGGAAGAAAGTCCAAAGGACACCTGAGCGCAAAACACCTCCGCTATCTCAGACAGTGGTGAGAAATAACCTAACATTTTTAACATCTGAATCTTCATTGACCACTTCAGTAACATCATCCAAATTTATATGTAAAACAGAACGCATGGTCAATACTTTGTCTGTGAAGTCCAACCACTCACTGGCCACTTTATTAGGTACACCTCCTTGTTTGTACACTGATTGTGTACTTTATCAGCTGTACTTACCATATAGGAGCACTTTGTAATTCTACAGTTACAGACTGCAGTACATCTGTTTCTCTGCTTACTTTATTAACCTGTTCTTCAATGGTGTGAGTGGATCAAACACATCAGTGATGTTGGAGCTTTTAAACACTGTGTCCACTCACTCTACTAGACACTCCTACCTTGTAGATGTAAGGTCAGACACAGTAGCTCATCTGCTGCTGCACAGTTTGTGTTGGTCATCCTCTAGTCCTTCATCAGTGTTCACAGGACGCTGCCCACAGCACGCTGTTGTCTGGATAGTTTTGGTTGGTGGACTACTCTCAGTCCAGCAGTGACACTGAGGTGTTTAGAAACTCCGACAGCACTGCTGTCTCTGATCCACTCACACCAGCATAACACACACTAACACACTACCACCATGTCAGTGTCACTGGAGTGCTGAGAATGATCCACCACCCACATAATACCTACTCTGGGGTGGTCCTGTGGGGGTCCTTGACCATTGAGGTACACAGTGAAAGGCAATTAACAAAGAATGAAGATAAACTGATGGACTACAGTCTGTAATTGTAGAACTACTATGTGCACCTAATGAAGTGGGTGAGTGTGTACCCTCAGCGTACTGTAATTAACATCCAGTAAATCACGTTCTTAATATGTGTTCTTCCCACAGTGTGATTTTGTTGATGAAGATGACTTTTTCAAGGCAGCTGTGGACAACAAACTGCAGATGATTGAGAGTTATCTCGCCAGGGGTGCAGACCCAAATGCGTGCGATAATGTGAGCGCTAACCCACTTCTCGTTATTCAAACGGCTCAGCTAGCTTTTGAAATCCTCGCAGAGCTGATAATCGCTTTCTACCCTCTTTCTAGTTCAACCGTACAGCTCTACACAAAGCTTGTTCGCAAGGCAATGTGGAGATTGTGAAGAGGCTGCTGGAAGCTGGGGCTTTAACTGAAATCAAGGACAAGGTACAGTCCAGACATTGATACAATATTCAAGATCTGAACACTACTTTTGGTTCTGATTCCAGTTATCCTGTGTTCCTCAGAGATGGCAGGATTGACAAAATTGGACATTTAAAGCTGTTAAAAGATCTTCCATCAGTTTTATTCCAAGCTTGTAACAGACATTAACATTCAATACATCTTTTATCTACCAATATTATAGACAGGAGCTGCTGCCACTGTGTTGACTGAAACCTGAATGGATGCAGGACGTTTTTGAGTTGCTAAAATTTTAAGCACTACATGTGACATGATTAGTTGTTATCTAATTGTTATCTATTGCATTTAACCAACCCAGAGGTCTGGGGGTGCTGCCACACTTTCAGCAAGCCTACCTTCTGCATCCCTGCACAGACAGTGGTGTACATAGGACTTCCAGAAGTCCTAGAGTGCCCGAAACATAAATAACTGATTCCTCTGCCACTTCCTTAATATCTTTGTACGTAAATGTACGGTTTGAGGGGCCTTCTGTTTAGCTCCTGGAGGCTTAGCCAACACACCAAATGCTTAGCTGTATCTACCTAGAATCCCCGGGGGGAGGGGTTGGGGAATTGAACAGTTCTGCATTGGGTATTTCAAACCAAATTTTTTTCCGACCAAAGCTTTCCCAAGATTACTTGCTGTATTTTAAATACAAGCATGATGGTTCCAAATGAGCTAAGCATTATTTTTCATTCATAGAAATAATTAAGCCATATTTAAATTCCTGGAAGGCCCTGAGGACTCTCCACTGATACTGAACCCTCAAAGTTTTGGCAGAAATGCATACAAGACAAAGTACAAATGTGCAGATGACTTGCACGTTGCTATTCAAGGCTTGCCATTTTCACTCTGTTACTGTTGTGTGATAGCAGCTCAAGTGTTGATGGATAAATCAGCTCTCAGTGCCACACTGTTATACGCCGTGCTGCCAGTTTATTAGGTACTTTGTAAGTGCACTTGTTGGCCATTTTATCAGAAACAGCTACCATACAGGTGCATGTATATACTGTGTTATAGTCCATTTCTTGCTGCACAAATTAGAAGCCAGCAACCATAAATAATCAGACAATACTGGTCTTGTGGCCTAAAACTGACAGCCTAGAGAACGAAGGGCTAGCACCTATCCCAGCGCTCATTGGGTGGTAGGACAGGAAAGACACTGGACAGCTCGCCAGTCAATCAGAGTTTAGGGCTAATGGACTAACAAACAGAAAGGCATAAGCTTTTAATTTTACATCTCTAAGGTGTACCAACAACATGTATCTAATAAAGTGGCAGACAAGTGTATTTCTGTCCAGCTTTGCCACATCATTTTTGTTTCTACACAGCTTGATGCAACTGCTGTTCACTGGGCCTGCCGTGGAGGAAGCCTGCCTGTGCTAGAGCTGCTCCTGAACCACAAGGCCAACATCAGTGCCAGAGACAAGGTAAGACCTAGTTTTGCTGGACCGCCATGAGCTGCATAGTATTTGTTTAACGCATGTGTGTGTAGTGCAGGACATACTTTCAAAGCAAGGCAAATTAAGATTTAATAGTTAATCTATGAAGGCATATTTAGTTAGCTCTCTAGCTAGATCTAAATGAACAGACTCTAGGGCGGTAATTAGCATAGATGTAGGAATGTTAGAAGCAAATGTACAATTGTGAGTGTAAAAGTATGAACAAATGTAACATAAATTAATCGCGATGGCATTACAGCTTCCAAACTAGCTACAGTTACATTAGCAAACTGATAATTCTAAAAGTCCTGATCAGCACATCCAAGTACTAGTTCACATTCTGGTACACTCAGTGGTCATGTACAAGGGCTTGATGAATGGGAGAGTGACAACTGCAAAATAGCACTGTTTACTGCAGGCTGAAAATTTCAAAAGTTCAAATAAACATTTCTCTGCTTTCTGTGGATAATTCTTTTTGTTGTTGTTGTTTAAGAACAAATGTTGTTTTCTGCTTTCTTGCATTATATGTATGTTAGCCCTACATTTGGTGTCAGAGCATTTAGGCATTCGTTTCTTTTGGAGAGCTGATCCTCAGAGTTATTTCCTCCTTGTGTTATTTCGCTAGACCATTTCTGTTACTTAATGTTATGTAATACTCATGCAGCAGCCTTCACATGATATTTTAATGTCCTCTTTTCACTGGTTTTCACTGCAAAAGTCATGAAGAATTTTAAAAACTCATTTTAAAAATATTGGGATCAGGATATTAGCCTTGATACAACTTGGGATCAGATCAGAAAAGAAAATCAGTTGTATCGCCCAAACCTAGTGGCTTCATTTAGTTAGGTGTGTGCTGCCACCTACTGTCCGGACAGCTTAGTGACTGCTGTTTATACTTGGCTATTCAGGACTAAATCTGGACAGAGATTATCCACATATAAATGCAGGCAGGACACATTTAAATCAGATTTGTGCCACTTGGTCCTGCTAATGTGAATGTAGCATGTGGTTAAAATCTTATCAGGATACAATGCAGATACAAGTCACATGAAACCACCTGGTATAAATGGGGTCAGTGATCATGATAGACTGACAAGTCATACAATTCAAAATAAAGAGCCTCTCTGAATCCTCATGTCAGAGAATTAAATTATATATTTTCTGTCAGATATAATACTATTATAGAATATAATAACATATTTCTTAAACTCGCTGTATTTCAGCTCCAGAGTACTCCACTACATGTGGCAGTGAGGACAGGCCACTATGAATGTGCTGAACACCTCATACACTGCGGAGCAGACGTCAATGCTAAGGACAGAGTAAGCCATATGTTGTGCCCTTATCGCCGTTTCTGCAAAGACACAATAAAAGCCAAAACGCAAGGTGCATTAAATCTTTTTCCATTCAGGAGGGAGACACCCCAATGCACGACGCTGTCCGACTGAACAGATTCAAATTCATCCAGTTACTCCTGATCCATGGAGCCAACCTGAAAGTGAGGAACTGGGTAAGTGTATAAAAAGCCCCCCGCCACACACACACACACACAGCTGCTTAATCCTGACTTGGATTGTCCATTACGTGGACATTCCCCATTTTAAATCTTCTTAATGCAGGTATAGGCTCATTCTACGTGCTGGAGGCCAGCTCGGTTATCTCCTGTGCGGTTGTAAAATTGAATCAGTTCTGATACAAGAGCAGAAAATGATGCAAAACTGGTCTCAAGCCCATGTACCTTAGTCTTCAGGAGGGATTATTTAGAATGAGCACAGTGCCATCTACTGACAATTTAGGGATGTACTCCGTAGGAGCCCAAGGGAACATAATACCATGATGGGAAGTCTCTAGGTTGTGAGCCTGTTTCAAAATGATGATGACACATTATTGCATTTTGTATTATATGGCAGTGATTTAGGCATTTGGCGACAAAGTTGCTTTTCTTAAACTGATATACTTAAACTTGATCTGTACAGGAGGGGAAATCACCTATGGACAGTGTTTTGGAGTGGCAGAGTGGAGCTAAAACCATTCTTGACAACTTTCATGACAACAAGCCTCAAGCTAAGTGAACGGAAGATGGAATGAATATAACTGTGCACAGCAACAGATGTGCAATGCTGAGCAAAACTCTTGGATGGGTGGCAGATACGTATCGTGATGCTAAACAAACTCTGGAACTGTACAGTTACTTGTTTTTGTGAGATATGAAAGTGAGAAAGTACGAAGCGTTTCTGAATGCTATGGAAAGTAAGGCAAAGTGAAGTGACTCAGTGACTCTGACTCTGACTCATGACTAATGGCAGATTGAGAAGGTTATAAGAGAGCTATAAACAAATATAGCAGCGATGGTTTGAAGTTACTTTTTGTTGCATGCGTGACTGAACTTTGACAAGTACATTTCTTGAAGAACCAGAGATTAGTTGTGTGCTATATTTGATGACAATGTATCTGACTCAATGCTAATTTGTATTTATTGACATGCTAAACGCACTTAAGGAGACGTATTGTGTCTTGTTTTTATTTGGTTCTCTGAATGCTGTTTGACACTTTTCTGAATAAACATTATTTTCACTTATCTCTCTGATCTTGACTTAATTTTAAATATTTTATAAATTCCATTAATACTACTGAAAAAATCTACTGAAACAATACTAAAAAACAGGTGGAGGAGCTTCAAGATATGCAGAAAAAAGAAATACAAAAGGTGAACCCCTGCTCCTGCTTGGTGTCTGAACTAAACAGTTTCAATTTTGGGCTTTTTGGCAGCTGGAGTTTCTTCCTCTGGTGGCTCACTGGGTGGCTGGGGTCTCTTAATGGTTTGTTCTTCTGGCTGCTCCCTGGGCGGCAGGGGTTTCTTCATTGTGTGGATGATACCCAATGCTGTTGCCCGGGTTTCTACAATATTAAAGCAATAAATAGTAGTATTAGTATTATGTCTAGTGTAATATTATGCTTATACACAACCTGTGTTATCTTAAGATCTAAGCTGAAACACACAGAATCTATAATCTCACAATATTTAATAATGACACTGCTATCAGAAAAAAAACATCATATTTTTACAAAACTTTTTTGCCCTTTACATTGTGTGTAAAACTCATGATGAACGGACCAAGAGTGGAGCCCTGTGGAACACCACAAAAAGTATTTCTAATAAGAAACTGTCACCAAGAGGGGCAAGGCACTTTCTTTATTTTAAATGGGCATAGAACCGTTCTAGCACATAAGCATGAACAGAACCTTCACAACATGATACTGAAGGTAATTCAGTTACCCCATGGAAGCTAAACATTTCGTATGTCATTTACCTCCATGCAGTACGACAGATCGGCAGTTAGTTGAGACAGCAGCTTTGGCGTCTCCCTCTGAGAGGCCAAACACTAGCCCGCTAGACTCTGCATTAAGGATCATTCAAATTTATGCAAGCCATTCAAATACTACACAACTCCTTGACAACCCCAAACAATAAAGGATACAGATTGGCAATGTCGTATGGGCCACGCAATTCAAGGGGCTAAATAAAAAAGAAGAGGGATATCAGCTACAGAGAATTAAAAAAAGTAGTAAATTGACTCTACATACTATGTCTATTACTCGCAGCATGTACAAAACAGAAGAAAGAGAGGGAAAGAAATTAGTGCTCTTACTGCCTGTGCTCCACTGGACACAATGATATTCTATGAAATTGAAAAGACAGTTATTTCAACATATCAGGCTTTATTTTACACCCGTGTTAGCAAAGACTGCAGCACAACTTACCTTTCCCTTACATACAGACATCAGATTGATGGCGTTTGCAATGGTGTATTTCTTCATGGTGGAATCCCGAATGGCTGCTGTGTAGGTAATTTCAAAGACCACTCCCCTTTCAATAGCCTTAGAGAACCGACGCGGACAATGACACAATAACAATATTAATTCAGTTTATACATTATTTTTTAACACCACTGACAAACGAGTGTGTCCATTAAGTCTCTACTGAACATAAGACCAGTAGGGCAATTGTTTTAAACCTGCATTAGGGCTAACCACAACATTAACCAAAATACCTTGCTTGCTATAGAGTACAGGAAAGTAAATAAAATTCTAAAATATAATTATATAATATAATAATTATTATTTAATGACGAAGATGAAAAAAGAAAATAGATCAGAGCAAAATAGCACATAGTACATCTACTATGAGTTTCAGGGTCTGGTGGTATTTCATAAAAGCAAGTTAATGTCTTATGAGAAGAGTTACATGTGCAGTAAATGCTTTAAGTTAGTAGCTGCCAAACTAGCAATACGTTAAATCTGATTACACATATGATCCACTTCAGTGGGCAGGTCTCTGACTTTTGCAAGAGAAACTTAACTACTGTGGTGTTTGTCAGTGTGGTATCAGTGCAGTGAACAGGATGAGACATAGCTATCATTAAAACTACATTTATTACTAGCTGCCGTCCATTTTAGTAAAAAGAAAGAAAAACTGTATGTACCGTGACAGAATTGAATAAGGAGAGTTCAGTACATAGAACCAACAAAACGCTGCTGTTCCTCCTTCAAATACAAATCTCGACTTCAGCTGCCATATCTTTAACAAGATCCTGGACAGCTTTAATTCAAAGCTGTTATTTTGCTCTGCACGTTTCACTTTGGACAGTTTCTCAAACCTTGGACAACAGGAAGCAGCTTCACTCAGCGTTTGACACTGAAGAAACTCAAGAAAGAAGCATCCATCTTTACTAGCATCACAACCCCAACAGCAGCCTGTAAGTAGCAGCCTTGCTGTGTGATTGTATCAGTGTTTGCTGGTTGAGGCAGATCATCTTAAACTGAAAGTTTCATAGTGAGGAACAACTTCAATTTCCTTTGTGTTGATCCAAGTATAGCTTACATTAGCTACTAGCAAGTTCCAAGTCATTTGCATTAGCGTATCTAACTAAACAGTCGGTAATAGTAGCTTATCACTATTGTCTATTTCTACTTCGGTGTGATCTCACTAGAAAACCAGCAAATCAGGGCAGAGCTCATTAAATTATTCATGAGCTCATCAAACAAGGGAAAACAGCTCACTCCATTCTACAGCTGAATCATCAGGCTGTAAATGGGTGTGTAAATGGGCATTTTGCACCCTGACCAAAGACTCACAACGTGTATGTAAAAATCAGAGGACAATTTAAAATGCTAAATAAATGCATTCTATGGCACCATTAAGTGTAACACAGTGTAACCAATAAACAATAGTGACCAAATACTGTGATTTACTAACCCCATTGATTGGCGATCTTTTGCAATGGAAGGGCTGCTTTTCCTCCGCTGCTATGCAGATGATGTCCACATCATAGGTCATGCAGGCTGCCTGTCGCATTAAGATATAATTTCATATATGGACTGAAGTTCTTACCCAGTCTGTAGATTATTAGATGCTTTAAACATGGGAAAATAAACATTTAGGAAAGCAATAGATAATTATCCACACATCCACAGAAACTGTTTAACTTACATGGAACACCTTCTCTGTTTTGGGATACACGGCCAAAATGTCAAAGTTTTTGTATTCATTGGACGGCCTCTACAGTGAATGTCACACAAAAATATGTTCAATTATGCATCAGGTTATTAGTGATTCCAGCTCATAAACTACATTACCACTTGACATTTCATTTACACTTACAAAGTGACAGGCATCTGTGGCCACCACTGTCAAACGGTTCAACACTTTAATTGGCTTGGATTTACCCTACGTGAGAGAAAACACGGATTACAAGACTCCGACGGCTAATGGGCAAAAAATTCCACATACAAGTTGAATGATCGCGAATAGAAGTAAGTCACCTGTATGATTGGTAATTTCTCAAAGAGCTCTGCCACTGGCTGTGGTTTAGGAATTTGCTGTAATCAACATCAAACACAAACTTAAGTGGCCAAATTTCAAACACATGCACAGTATTTCTGTAGACACGCCTTAAACACAATAGATTACCTGTTTCTTCTCTTGTCCTTCAATTACATAATTTATTGCAACTGTGGAGTAGCCAACTGAAAGAAAATGAAAGTATACATGCTGTTTAAGAATGAATCTCACACAAATGGTATGCAAAGTGGATATGGGCAGAGACTTTCCAGTTATAGTAATATCTCACTTAAAGGCCTCAAACTACCATTTAATACGCTAGTATACCTGTCATGCTATGTAATATTCCATATTGCAGCATTGCTTTCCTCAGTCTTCTTAGTTTGACAGAAATCATGATTTCCCTTTTTTTGTGTGTTTTCAGCAATACAATACAGAGCATGCATTACAGATATAACCATTGGGATCCCTTCCATAGCTATACAGAGGTAGGTCGGGGTGCACAATTCCAGACTGATTACACTCATCTGTTGATTGCCAAGTTTAGTGGGTGTGTTTGAGTAAGGAAATCTCCAAACTGTGCTGGACACCGGCCCTCTAGAGTTGTACACTCCTCATGTAGGGGATAATCCTCCACCCTACAAATTCCTTCTTCAAGATAAATCATCACTAGGATGTCCTAGTTTTAGACTACAATACTCACTTTCAAGACTGCTGTACATACAGCTGTAGTTTAGTTTGATTAAATGTTGAAATCTGGCTGGAGTGCCCTTTTAATAACCAACAAGATGAGGAGCCTCGTGCAGTACCGATATCTAACGTGGTCCTAGAGAAGGGAGGATAACTGTATTCCTTAAGACTTGGCGTGTATCTACATTTAACTAGCTTATCTAACTGGCTAAAAGTTGAACTTACGATGAGCAGCTGTCTCTATGGTGCTCTGAAGCTTTGCCTTGTCAGCGACGGCGATGATGTTTAAATCCATAAACACAGACATTTTAATTTTCTGTTCTTTGCCGGCTCAATGTTAAGTTAACATCAATGTAGTCCAACGCTGCCTACTCATGAACTTTAAATGTATTTTAAATATGTTTACAGTCCCATGTGTCGCTGTAAAAACACTATTTTATGTTACTGCAACTTCATAGATATAAGCTAACGCACAGCTAAGCTAGGAAGACAGGCATGGACACTGTGTAAACACATGGTTTTACGTGCTTTGCAACTGCTCTTGGGAAATGTAGTTCACACGTGACGCTAATTCCTTAAAGTCGAACTAGTGAGAACTACACTACGGCGACTTCCGCTCCCAGCAGCCATTTCGGCTCGTTTGAAACAATCCGATTGGTGCAATTTAAACAGAAGACCGCGGCCGATGTGAATACAAAAGCTGAAAAGTGTTTTTAGTTAGCGACGGTAACTGTAGTTAAATTGTGACATAATGTGCGGAAAATGAACGTATAATAAACTAAGTGGTGCTGCTAATGTTTTTACTCGCGGATAATTATTCGTTTTTCTCGGCGTAGGTCGTGGGTGACCGTTAACTCGGTCCGGTTTGGCTGAGGTCAGTTTTGTAACGCATAACATTAGCAAGGCTAGCCTGCTGCTGCTGTTTGAACACTCCTCANTTCGTTTTTCTCGGCGCAGGTCGTGGGTGACCGTTAACTCGGTCCGGTTTGGCTGAGGTCAGTTTTGTAACGCATAACATTAGCAAGGCTAGCCTGCTGCTGCTGTTTGAACACTCCTCACATCGTCTTCTCTGATTGGCGTGTATAATGTTAGTATAACAGCACGGTGAGCTACTTTTACTATGGCTAAAGTCTCTCTGCGATAGATAGCCAAGGGGTACGAGCAGTCAGGACGGTTTATTACACTTTACCTCAAGCCCCCGTTCGTCGATACTGTCAGTTACAAGGTTAGTACGAGGTTATAATACTGTAACCAACGTTGCAGTCTCGCTTGCTGATTGCTGTTGCCCACAGTCCTTTTCTCTTCCTTTCACAGAGCCATGGAGTTCAGCTTAAATAACAAACCGGAGAGAGTAGGGTCTGTAATCGTGGAGGATTTAAGAAAAGATCTCTCTCTCGAGTTCTCCAAAATACCAGCACCTCAGGTAACATTTCTGGGCTCACAGTCTCATCCCATTTGGAGATCTGTAGTAATATTACAGAAGATTCTTGTGGGAATACTGAAGTAAATTACCATAGCACACTACAGAATACAAGTGCTGTAGACTACTGTAAGGCACTACTATAGAGGTGGAATACACAAACAAGCATATACATTATTATACAAGTCTTATACAGCGCTATAGATGTGTTATGGCTTTATATGGTCTTATTACAGTTCCTTGTGTAAGGTGTATACACACAGCTGAGCTAATGCATTTTTATTTTACACTAGAAGCTTTTGGGTTATAACACAAGGTGGGTACTGAGCTACGGGCATGTTGTTTAAAAGGGACATTTTATGCTCGTTTTCAATAATAATATTCACAATTTTATTTTTTGTGTCTATTAGTATAGATTTACATGCTTCACTTTTTCCAAAATGCAGTATATTTCTGACACTGTACATCTGTAAGCACCCTCTCTTTGAAATGCTGTGTTAGTGCTCATGTTCTTTGTTCTGAGTGCATCAAGCTGACTTTGGCTCTAAGAATGAACCCTGATTTGTTTTGCCTGCAGGAATCTGTGGTATTGGAGAAGGAGCATTTGCAGGTCTACCTCAGGATACGCCCCTTTACCTCCACGGAGAGTGATTTTGGTGAATCACAGGTGTGTACAAATTTCACATTAAACTGATTTTTAAAAGGATTTGTTTTGAAGCTTCAGTTCAGTTCTTCCCTGCAGTTCACAGTCTTTTGAGCCAGATGATCAGAAATGTGTAAACATGTTTTAACACTGTTCTCCATAAACAGGATTGCATTTCAGTCGAGTCCCCAGACACTGTGGTTCTGAAGGCCCCGAGATCATCACTAACAGCCAGGAAAAGTGAAAAACTAGGGCCTGTAGTTGCCCAGCGATTCCAGTTTTCACAGGTAGCTTTCAAAGACTAGCCATTGTGTTTTACTGTGACATTAACACTGAGTTTCATTGTGAACACATTGCTGAACGCATGTTGAACATTTTATGTTAATACTGAATTCGTTTTCAGGTGTATGGTCCGGAGACATCCCAAAGACAGATATTTGATGGAACAACAAAAGCCCTGGTGAAAGATGTCCTGGGGGGAGAAAATTCCCTGATTTTCACTTATGGAGTTACCAACGCTGGAAAGACATTTACGTTTTTGGGTGAGGTTTTCTTTCAGCACAAGCATCACCAAGTTCCTCAGCAGTGAAGATTCATTCTACATGTTCCCTCTTATTTTAAAGGTCCTGAAACTGATGTGGGAATTCTGCCAAGGTCACTGAATGTGCTCTTTAACAGTATTGAGGGACGAATCTATACTTCAAATAACATCAAGCCCCACCGCTGCATAGACTTCACAAGGCTTACCAAAGATCAGCAGGATGAGGAAGCAACTATTAAGAAAAACATTCTAAGAAGATTTAAAGAGGTACGATACAACAAGTTATTGTACCTTTTTCCATATATGTTAGATTTGGAGATGCACCGAAGTGAAATTTCTTGTCCAAAACTCATGTAAGGACACACTGGGATTAAACACATGGCAGTTGTTGTAAAAAAAAAAAAAAAAAAAACATTCAACCTGTCAGAAACTGAGGTTACAGATGCATTGGGATGCGAGGGATGTTGTGTTTTCAGTGATTTCAAATCTGCAATGGAGACGTTCTTGGGTGCACCCTCTTTTACGCTTGTGCAGTGATTATCAAATCAATTGTCTAATGTAGAAACTGAAATGGTTCCAAACAGCTGGCATCTTCACTGCTGATATGCTGCTGTTTAAACTCCTGAAACATGTTTGCACTGATTTTTGATCATTTTTAGCAAAAAAAAATTCTTGTATCTTAAAGGGTGAAAAACGTCTGTTTGACAGCACTTTGATTAATGAATTTTTTTAATTACAATTTTTATACCGTTAATAATAATCTAGAATTATGTGAAAAAAGCGTGACTGGAGGAGCCGTTTACACAGCAGTTAAATACAAAATTCTTGGTTTTTATGCTTGACTACAGCCCAGTATTTCATTTTGGGAAAAGAATTGGTACATGTGTTGTTGTATATTGTAATTGTTTATGAGTCATTCTGACATTCTGTAGTCTGTGATTAAATCTGTACCATCAGATTTGCAGTTTTAGACCATTAGTAGTACTCCTGCACTTTCATTCCAAATCATTTAAAGGTCTTCACATGCTTATTCATCCTGCAGAGTGATTTGCAGAAAAGCACGTCCAGCATCTCACAGTCTGCTTGTAGCACGTTACTTGAGGGCAAGTATCATCTATAATTGTTTTTGTGCAGTTATAGTTTAGTTTTTTATTATTTCTATGGTTTTCTTTTTTTATGCGTTAGTTGATACTGATTAGACTTGTTCCCCCTGTGCTTTAGGCTCCAGCTGTAGTGATGGAGACAGTCTTTGTTTGGAAGAGGACTCTCACGTCAAGTTCTCAATGTGGGTCTCTTTCTGTGAGATCTACAATGAAAACATCCACGATCTGCTGGACTTTGCCTCAAATAGTTCCCAGAGGAGGAATGTTCTGCGTCTATGCCAAGATGTAAAAGGCAACACATTTGTTAAAGGTAACCAGACTGTTTTAATAGTTAGTTTGCTTTGGCTGTTTTCTATACGTAATACAAGATTTCCTTTTGAAAAGCATTTACTTACAAGCTCTGTGATGGTTCATTGTATATTTAGAAAGAGGCAAAACTATATCATTTTCTGAATTGAATTTTAATAAGTTTTGAATATGTTTACAGATCTCATATGGGTGCACGTAAACAGTGCAGATGAAGCCTACAGAGTTTTGAAGATTGGACGGAAAAATCAGAGCTTTTCCTCTACAAAGCTCAATAGTGTTTCAAGCAGAAGGTACCCATTTTTCAATTGTTGTTATTAAGTCCATACTTTCGGCTTCAAGAAAATTATGCAGCCATGGTTTTGTAGATTGACATAAAATATACCTCAAACCTGTTTTCTTCCCAGCCACAGTATATTCTCCATCAGAATCCTGCGCATTGAAGATATGGGTGTTCCTCGAGTCCAGACAATAAGCGAGTAAGAGTCTTCTTCTGTATTATTATTATTATTCATTTTAAATCACAGTCTAGGGGGAAAACTGCAGTGGAAAACGTAATTCATTCCCTCACTTACCTGTTTATTAATGAACATAGAACATACATTTAAGCACCCACCCAAATCTGACATTTTTCTTCTGTTTTATTTTATCTGGAGGTCCACATAAGGTGTTTATCTGGGTTTATGCATTGCATATTTTTCATTACTTTTTTCAGTTTCTTTTTTCAATTGAATTAAATTAAATTCAACTTTATTGTCATTATACCAGTACAGGGTTGCACAGTATAACGAAACACAGTCAGGCTCCTTCTCCAGTGCAGTTACAAGAATATGTGTGTGTGTGTGTGTGTATATATATATATATATATATATATATATATATATATATATAGTGTAGTGCAAATAGACAAATAAGGACAAATAGACAAAGACAATGTGTGCAAACAGTACGTGTAAACGAACACATAAAACATAAATAGGCGAAAAAAACTGCACATTAGCGGGAGAGGTAGCCCAGCTGCTGCCGTCTCCAGCGCCGCCGGGTTTTTCAGTTGAACGGGCTGTTTTTGTTTTGAGCCTTAAAGACTGGTATTTGAACGAGCTCTGTTCTGATTGGCTGTCCAGTATTGTACCTTGTTGAAAAAGCAGTCTGCTGTAGGCTATATGGGTGGATGAATGTAAACACACTGACCTTTTGGCGTCTCAAAGTTTTAATTTAAAGTTTTTAATTTCGGTATATGGCCAAATATGAACCGGAGAGTTTCAACAATGTCTACATACTGCATGTGACTCTTTAGTTACAGAGAAGTTAATATCCCATGTGCTGTGTCCATCTTGACCAATCGCAGTTGCACATGAGTGTTTTTGTGGGTGTTTAACCCAAGATGTACTCAGATGAGCTATTTTGGCTCACATTATCCAGGCGATCTTTAACTATAACATATTTTGGGTCATTAACACATCTTTATGGTATTGCAAGATGTATTGCAATTGCAATGTGTAGAAATGCAATTGCCATACCAATGTTGTGTCTATATCTCAGCCATAGTGAAAATGCAGTAACTATTTATAAAACAATTTATTTCAGGCTTTAGAAACAAAACAAAACACAAAAACATGCAATGTAGAGACATCTCTGCCTTTGGTTACCTAGAAGCATTATTAATTAATCTTTTGTTGCTGCAGGTTGTCCTTGTGTGATCTGGCAGGATCAGAGCGATGTGCCAAAACCCAGAACAGAGGAGACCGCTTAAAAGAAGCTGGCAATATCAACACATCTCTTTTAACTCTGGGGAAATGTATAAATGCATTAAGACTGAATCAGACACAGTCGAAGTGAGTTTTTGTTGATCTCCCATTTAACAAACCGAATAGGCCCAAACGTATCCATGTTTGTGTGTTTTTGTTGACCTTCATTGAAAGCACCATTTGAGTTTTGCTTTTATTCCCTTTTTAAATTAGGTTCCAACAGCATATTCCTTTTAGAGAGAGCAAGCTGACTCATTATTTGCAAGGCTTTTTCTGTGGCCGTGGAAAAGCTTGTATGATTGTCAACATCAACCAGTGTGCTTCTATGTTTGACGAAACCCTGAACGTCCTCAAATTCTCTGCAGTGGCTCAGAAGGTCAGTCATGCTCTTGTTTTTGCATCTGCCTCTTCCCCATCATTGTATTCAGGCCATCTGTTTCTTGGCAGTTTCTTATTTGAGATGCCACTTTCACAGAATAGCAGAGAATTTTAATATCTGAAATTTGAAACTAAGTGTACATTTTAACATCTGCTCAGTTCAAGCTTGCTACACAAAGACACAACAAAGAAGTAGTTTAATATTGAATGTGTTTTAGAAAATAACTACTTTTTAAGTAAGCATATTGTTTGACTGCATCCTGGGTGAACTTGAGATGCCACATGTGAGGGAGAGATGTGCACGAGTACCAGCATTCTAATACTGATCATTATTGGAGTATTTGTTCCATTTTAGTACAGAAAGGTAAAAATGTACAGACTACATATTTAAGGAGCGCTGCTTTTATATTTTAACAGGACTGTAAAATGTGTAAAAGGTTTTGCTTGTATTTGTTTTATTTGTATTATTTTTATTTTTTATCTTCTCTTTTGACTGATTTACCTTACCTATGATTAACCAGATATCAGTTCTTTCATTTTTGTGAATACTTAAATATCAGAATTAACTGGAATTCAGATCCTAATGTCAAGTTTGATTTATTGATTTATTATTTTTTATTGTGTGAAAATAAAAGAGCGATGCCATATTGTCACTATCCAAAGAAAAACAAGTATCTCCAAAATGGCAACTTTACAGGACAGGGCAAAAATCTAATTTAATTTTAATGCAAGTCAATGGAAACAGACTTTTTTCCAAGCTATTTTGCACCATTTCTGTTGGTCCATTCATCATGATATTTTCAAACAATGTAAATGGCAGCTGCTGTGTTCATATGACACATAAAAGTAAAAATCGATAAAAATGGAGATACATGCTTATTTTGGACAACAACGATACACAGCTTGAATTAAGCTTCAGTTATTAGTAATACTTGTACAGTGATTGTATTTGTAGGTTCAGTGATATGTCAGCATATGAGTTTACTCTTGCCAATGATCTAAATGAGCCCACCATATATGCTACATTTCACAGCCACATAAAGTTGGTTGCAGTTGAATTTCCTATTGAAGGGTGACTGGGATGAAGATTCAGTCTTAAAACCTTATATATAATTCATTTATTCTCTCACTGTCAGGCACATGCACACACAGACCACATGGTGGCTTGAACCCCTACCCATTTGCCATCATACCATACATGTTTTATAATTGGCCACGGTTATCGTTCAGGATTTTTTTTTTGCTTTTGTTTTTTTTGAGTCCTGCTACAGGCATGTAGTTAATAATATGAAGTATTACTCTATATTTTGTATTTGCACACTATCAGCTTCTTGTTTAAAAGAAAGTTCTCTAGAAACAGCGACTAGGTGTATCACTGCAAGTTCCTTAAAGTTCTAATATTAATTCTGATCAAATAAATTGCAGCCCACTATAAACTTTATTGTCGTCCAGATGCAAAAGTTTACCTGATAAACTAATGCAATTCAAATAAGAAATGTCTTTGGGTGAGACTCATGACCGTACTGTTTGCCTACTCTGTAACATGATTAGACTCCTATGTTGTTTATTAGTGACTTGGCCAGTACTGTCTTCACCATGCCTACACGGTGCAAATCATTACACCTTCACAGCACCAATTAACCACCTTACTGTACTAAAATCACAGAATGTTTCAAACAGGACATCAGCTGTGATCTAACTTTGACCTTGATTGTGTTTACCCACCATATCATAGGTTGTGGTCTTGAACCCAAAGCCAGTGTTTAGCGCTGTGCCTAGAAAATCTGCCAGAGACGTCTCCATGGTGATCAACAATGTGGACAAAAGAGAGTGGACGAGGCGAAGCACACTGATTGGGTGGGAGACAAGTTTAGAGGATGTACCGGAGGATGAGGATGATGACAGCATGGAAGCAGAGGAGGAAGAAGAGGAAGAGGAAGAAAGCATTGATGAGAGCATGGTGGAAAACACTGTATTAGAAGCTGGAGATGATCAAGAGCTGTCTGAGGTGTGTTGTCTCTGTCTGAATACACACTTTATCAATTTGCTGTATTTATTTAAGAATATATTATTGTGGGAGTTTTTGGCTTAAATAACATATGGTCTTATGGTCAAGAACTAATAATAACACTAATCATTTTACTTTATTGTCTTTTATAACAGTTTTGCACTAAAATCTGTATATGAAGTTTGCTCAAGATTTGTTTTAGTACTGAGCTTATTCAAAGTTTTTTGTAAGTGCTCAAAAGATGCTCAAAAAGGGTAAAATCATGAAGAAAGGTGAACAAAGAAGATAAAATAGGATAAAAATCAGAACATAACTGATTAGTGATGCCAAAAAATCAGTACATGATAAAAGTAGTTAAATTAATGTAAAATCTAAATAACAGAGGGATCTCATATCTAATGAAGTAAAAAACAGTCACTCTGTGCAAGGTGTGGAAGTGCTAAGTTTTTGCTCTTCCAGTCAGGTCTAGGCTATAAGCCTTCAAAAATGTTGTCTCCAAACTTTCCCAGCCTTCCCTGCCCTAAACTGGCTACTCTCTCTGTTTCGGGGCCTCCAGATAAACCCAGGGCTCCCGGTCCTCAACCAGTTGGAGCTGGTTGATGTCATGCTTGACTGATACCCTCGCTATACATCAAGTCCTTGTGGATGTCCCAAAAAGTGTTTGTTCAGATGAGTCACAAGGCTGTACATTATTTACAGAAAACTATCTACAGGGACCAGCCGTTCTTAACGTACTACACCATTTACATAAATCTCTTTTACTGCTGTTACCTCCAGCCTTGCACAGAAACCCCAGAAATCCAGATACACAGAAAGGAATGCTCTTGATTACATTATTGATTACCAATACAGAGTAAAACATGGCTAAATATGGAATAGGTCTCTAAACTCTGCACTGGATTAACTGCCAACATGATGAGGAACTGACAGTGGAGTCAGCCAATCATGTTTTGATTTCCAGTAGCTGTGAGTAATTTTGTGAGGCCAAAAACGCTCGAGGCTGCAAGTACGAATGGCAGCCCAATTAATGGGTTTCGGTCAGATGTTAGAAATGGAAAGCAGTGTCAGTTTATGCCAGGGCTCTTTACAGAACTAACCATTGTGAAACTGCTAAGGTAAAACAAATGTTCATGTGCATCCCAAAAATGTTCATGTGAATTTCCATTAGTTTACCCCTGACTACTATAATCCCATAGTTTTGCTATCTTAGCTGTAGTCCCAGAATACTGTCTCTTGTGGCACTAAATTTGACTGAAATTATTATTAACTACATAAAAAACATTATTGAATAGGTACATGAATAGATGACAAAATAGTCTATTTATATATTTATATTGCCATTTTCTGTCTCTTCCTTCATTCCAATGATCTTTACTGCCAAAAGCATAGGTATTCAAACTATTTGGTGCACTCCTCTGCAGTTCCTTCACTCCCTACCAGTCCCAACATTTTAGAACCTACACTTTAGGCCAGTTACCAACCCTCCTTCTGTAGATCTACTTTACAGTAGAGTAGAGTTTAGTTCCAACCTACATCTAATAAATAATTTTTTGTGACTAATTTCAGCTTCAACAGAAGATACAAGAGCTTCAAGAAAAACTCTCCAAAGCAGAATCTGAGAAACTAGCCATGGAATCTCACATCAGGGAAGAAGTTACTACTGAGTTCATGGAGCTGTTTTCTAACATGGAAAAGGATTACAAGTAAAGCAAATCTTTTGTTTTTTTGTTCAAGGAAATTTGGTACCTGTCCCTGGCACACAGGCTTGATGTGTTTTGTTTCCACAGTGAACGTCTTCAGAGAGAGAAAGAAATTGCTGAAGAAAGAGCTGAGAGGAGATTAGAAATACTGAAGAATTTAGTTAACAGCAATGACAGTGAATTGGCAGATGCAAGTTCTTCTGGTGACACAACTAAGGTGAATATATGCCTTTCATTTTGTGCCTGTTTACTGGAACGTTTTATGAATGCCATTTGCATCACCGCTCGACCTTTTAGCAAGTAAATATCAATGATCGGTTGCATGATTGTTCTGTATTTTTACAGAGGTACAAAATAGTGAACTATTTCTTCTGTCATTCAGGAGACAAAGGCAGAGTTTTTGGGTGGGATGATGGAAGCGATGCAAAATGACCTGGCTAAGATAAAGAAAGATGCAGAGGCGGCACAGACCTGTCTAGAGAGGGGGGCCCACTCCCCTGGAGCGGTCAGCAAGCTAAGGACACAGCTGGACGAAATGGCAGAAGAGCTTCTCAAAAGCCAGCAGCTCCTCAATCTCAAAACCAAAGGTGTGTTTGCACATTTTGATCTTACCATAGCAAACACAGCATGACCATATTCGGTCAGTCTAACTGCACTGTCAATCTTTTATTCCAGAAATGGAAGCAGTGTATGTGCAGCTACAGAACTCTAGTGACCAGCTACTGGAGGCTAACACGGTTGGTTTTTCTTTACAGTGGCCATTATTTTGCACTGTAATTGCAAAGTCTTTATTTTCATTTTTTGTTTCTCTTCTTCTAGAATCATGAAAACCAGAAAATCAGGTGTCAGGAGCTCATGGCAATCTGCCAAGAGAAAGATGAAATGATCTCCAAGCTACAGGCTACTTTGGATCAAAACATTGAGGCAGCTACTGAAGATGTAAGCTTTAACGAATGACTAGGACTTAATTTTGCAGTACGCTACTATGCTACTGATATTATAACTATTATAATTACATAATGACTACAGTCTGATGATGTTGTTCATTCATATAGCTACTACAAAAAGCACTGTAGTTAGTCGATCACTATAGAGCACTGTAGGTAGTCAATTATGATAGGAGGTTCCGCAGTCCGTCAGCATGCAGTCCATGTTAATGTGCACACTGATGATACATTACTGGGAAATACAGCGGCATCTAGATTTGTCCAGCTGACGAACTGGAACACTTCTGTGACTTTTTGGTTTAAAATGGGATTGTAATTTGTATGCAAATGATCAAAAATCTTTCCTGCTGGTGTGTGTGGCTGTGCAAAAGTGGCACAGCGTGGCTGGCATAGCAAAGCAGTTATGCAGCATGTTTGTTTTCAGTTTTCAAAGATAAAGACATTGTAGAAGTGTATTTAATACATGGTTCTGAAAATGAAAGAGCTGTTGGCTGAGAATTTTGGGGCAAGTAGGCAGATTTGGTTTGATTAAAATTAACCCCGGTGTGATTGCTCTGTTAGTGCGGTTTGTTGGAGCAAGTGAGGATGCTGCCATGCAATATCTGTTGTATATGGAAATGAACTTTAATGCAGTTCATTTGAAGTATGAATGCAGAACAGACCAAAGGCAGAACTTTTTTTGGTGCTTGGATAAGTACAGTTGCTGATACTGTTTAGACACATGCATGTGTTTTATTATCTTCATATGGTCTGAATCTGTAATTATAGAATGGATATTTTCAGTTTTAAAACAAAGCTAAGACACTTAAAAATTACTTGATGTATGTGTTTGACTGTACATATAAATTATATTATTATTTATTACTATGACAAAGTTTCTCCTTTTGCTTTATGAAGTCTTGTGACTTGCTGCTCTAATATCGCAAGACAGATGAAACAAGACATTACTTAAACCAGAAGATTCAGATACAACAGAAAACAGATTCAGAAAATCGGTGGACATTTTCACAGTTATTGTACATTATAAAACCTGTCCAATCACTTGGGACCTTTTACTCCTATGACTTTTTGGGTTTGATGTTAAATGTGTGATTGTAAACGCTACACAAATCAACTAAAATTCAGCAGTGTAGAATTTTAATAGGTCCTGACCAAGGGATCTGAACTACACACCCTAAGTGAACCTGCACTAATTATATTGCTTTCTTTTTCTTTCCTTCTTTCAGAGAGCATTTATTGACACCATTAAAGAGGAAATTTTACACTATAGAAACAACTGCAAGTGCATGCACAGTGATGGCAAACGGGAGATAAAAGACCAAGAAATTCAGCAGCTCATGCAAGCTTTAAAAGAAAAGGACGAGTGCTTGGAAGAGCTCAAACACGAGCAGCTTTCGCTTGAGCAGAAGGTGAAGGATCTTACAGATGATCTGACAAACCAGGCTCGTGCATGTGAGGCTGCTGTCTCCTCACTAGAGTCAGAGAAAGCAGCAACCATGAAGCTTACGAATGAGAACAGGGCTCTTGCCAGCGAACTCGGTGTGCTCCAGCAGGCAGCCAGCGACATGAGTTCCAAGCTCAGAGCCATGGAAACAGAATTAAGTACTCAGGCAAGTGAAGCAGCCAGGCTTTCTGAGCAGCTCCAAACATCCAAAGCTCTTATCAGAGAACGCGAAGAAGAGTGTAGTGAGCAATTCAGTACGATTGAATCCTTGACGTTGGAGGCTGAAGAGTTGCGCCAGAAGCTTAGCACCCAGGGACAAAAGAAAGGCTGTGAGTTCCAGGAAACCATTGAAGCCCTCCGCAAAGAGTGTGAAGTGATGATGTCCACCACCCAAGACAAGAGCAGAAGGATAAAGTCTATAGAGCAGGAGCTCAGTCAGACCAGAGAGGAAATGTGCCACATGGAGAACCTGTGCAATCAGCTTAAACAAGAGCGTGACGCCCAGAGAGAGGAGAACCAGAATGTTCTCGGCCTTTATGAGGCAGAGAAGCTTGTGGTAGAGCAGATGAAGAGAAATCGCTCTGATCTTCAGATGGAGTTAGATGGTCTTAAGCAGCATGAACAGGCCTTCACACGTAGCTCTGAGAGAGTTTTGGAGCTGGAGAAGGAGATTGCTGAGAGAGAAGCCCACTGCACAGCTCTGCAGGAGAAATTGGTGCAGACTCAGAATGACCTGGGCCAAGCAGAGGAGGTGTTGAAAAAGGAACGGCGTAGAATATCAGAAGAAGAGGAGAAAGGGCCTGTAGAGAGCTCTAAAACAAGGGAGAAGGATGAGCAGAGGAGAGAATTGGAAGAGGAGCTGGTTCATAAAGATGCAACCCTGGAGACTAAAACTCAGGAGCTCTTGAAGTAAGTCCCTGCCAAAGTACTCACTTTCTTTTCAGTGCTAAGACATGAAGTCAGATTCAGGCTGGTTTCATTTTAGTGAGGCACTGCTAAACCTCTCAAAGTAATAGTTTGAATCAGTTGCAGTGTGATTATTAATCTAAAGAATTTACAGGCTTTATAACCATATAATATTTGTGGCCGATACCAAAAGACAGCTCTTTCAATAAAATTCTAAACAAAATGTAATAAGTTAGGATTTTTGATAAGCAAATGAGCTTCTTTCAAACACTGTTAATTCTTGCTTTTAAGAGCCATGTGATGTCTACATTTTGTGCTCCACTAGAGGGCAGTGTAGAGCTTGGGTCTTAAACTATGTCATAGGTTCCAAAAACTAAAAACCAAAGTCTTCAGCCATCTATAGTCTACCACAGGAGTTCTCAACCTTTTCCATTGCACGACCCACCTAGGAGTTTTGGAAGCCCACTTGTGGTCCACTGCAAATTACTACAAGTAATTTTTGAATAAAAGCTGCGCTTAAATGTCCATCTCCAGTATGAAGTGACTGGTTAAAACTTTAAAGATGGATCATTGGTTTCACATTTTACATGGCCCTGATACAGCAAACATATGATTGTACACATTTACACACTTTATGTAAGCGTTTTACATTATGTAACAGAACTGTGATACAGGTTCTAGTTTTAGCATTAATGGTAAGTGTAGTCCATCAAGTAACACAAACAGTAGGAAGCAAATGTTCAGTTGTTTGTAAACAAAGAATCTCACAATGTAAAAGTGCTCAAAAAGTTGTTTATTTTGGCACTGTTATGTTATGCCTGAGCCAGCAGGTATTTGGGATTTGGGTTTTTAGAGTTTTCTTGCAGAACACAAATCCCCAAAACCGTCCTTAATGGTTTTAATAATAATGAGTTGATTATTGTTCAGAATTGTCTTCTGCAGTTTCAATACTGGACTGATGATACATCAGCTGTCGATACTTTGTACAACCCTAATGATATTGTAATAACAAAACCTGCTAACAGTAATACCCATGCTCAAACAATCATGGCTTTAATTCATAACATTGATCAGGACTATGGTGGAGCAGGGCTATAGTGTTTCCAACTGGGCATTCCCTGATACATCCCATACACATGACATCACTGAAACTCCCCTGATAAAACTAATGCAGCTTCAATAATGTTACATAGAATGGAGTCTTTTTCTTAAATATAATGCAGCGTGCTTTCTTAATTAAGGCTTTTTATAGATTATGCTGAAAAACACAGGTGAGGTATCAGTCTTGCATTATTGATTTCCTGTATTGACAGGTCCAAACAACAGCTGAATGATGGGCTGGATAAAATTAAGAGCTTAAGTCTGGATCTGCAACAAAAAGAAAAACATATCTCTGATCTACATGACAAGCTGTCTGAGAGCAGTGCCGAAAACGAACGGCTACAGAAAGAGGTTAGTGACCGTGCTTTGTGTGCACCTTAATTATTAGAATGGGCGACTTTCCCATGTTGGAACTGACATGTAAAACCAATTTGTTCTCTCTCAGATAACATCCTTAACCGAGGAGATCAGAAAGCTGCAGCAGCAGCTGTGTGACCTTAAGAAAGAGAAGGATCAAGCTCTGAGCTGCAAGGAGGAGGTTATTGAACAGCTCAAGACTGTGAGCACTTTTCTTTGGTGTCATTAACTTGGAGATCTTTATCTAGTTTTCTTTTAGTTTGTTTACTTGTTCATTTTCCCTGTTAATAGAAACACAGCAGCGAGGTCTGCCCAAAAGAAAATCTCCAGCAATACCAGGATGCTTATCAGGGTAATCCTTTAAAACACGCTGCTTACAGGCTAACATTCTGGTTATTGCAATCTCTTGATTTAAACTTCTTAATGCTTTGTCAATAGATTGTGAACTTTTGCCTGTAAAATTAAGGCAACTTGGTATTGGATTTGTTTGCAGAGATTCTGGCCAAAGAGAAGCTGATTGAAGAAATGCGCCTAACTCTAACTGACAAAGAGAGGATACAAACAGAACAAGAGCAAGTTCTGGAGGCTAGACTGCATGAGATTGAATCCTTAAGTGAAGGTGAGAGGAAGGCCTTGCTTTTTTTGTCCTCACATGGGCAAATTAGTGTGCACATTTTTTCTGTGTTGCTATAATTAACGATGACTACAACTCCTAATAATTTCTCTCAGAGCTCATGAAGCTAAAGGAGAAGTGCCAGAGAGAACGAGTGGCTGACTCTGGCTCTGATAAATCGCACCAGGAAGAACAGGAAGGAGAACAAACCGAGGGATGCTCGACCGTAAGTGCAACCCAAGACTTTTTGATCTCACTGCATTTCTAAATCCTATATGGCGCCTCTCCTATAGCTGCCTTTCTGCTTGGAAATGGATGAATCGTTTTTTAGTATTGAGAGAAACTGATTCCTTTTGATGTTCCAGACAAATGAGAAGCTGGAGAGAAGCTTAGGAGAGCTTATGCCCCCAGATGGATCCCAAAGGCCAAAAGAGAAAGTAGACCAGGTAACAAGGCAATCAGACGGCGAGCCCCTTGGCAAAGTGCAACTTGACATGTTAATTCTTCTCTCTTATGCTCTTTTTCTCAAAGCAGGCTGTGGACCACAGTAGTGATTCATACAGCCTGTTTCATACAGCAGCAAAAAAAAAAAGAAATCTCAAAATCCCTATTTTAATTGGAATAATGTAAAAAAAAATTACATGAATGAAACTTTTTTGTTCTAAAACTCACGTTTTTCCCCGTTTTTCTCAACCGAATGCAACATCTTACTGAAAACTACACCAAAAGAACCACTTTCAAGCCAGACCGCAGGTTGAAGCTTTTTTAGTGGCATCCACAGGACCAACAGCATGTTAGGCTGGTGGTCATAACGATTCATAACCAGAACTATTATTATAAATCTTTAATAACAATAATAGTGAAAATCAAAATTCTGTTTGCAAAGGGGAAAATAATTTAGTTTCTGCTTATGTGCAACACACAGGACTAATGCTTAAGTAGCCAGTTTTTTTATTATTAAAGCCTTTGTACAAAAAAGGTCATGTTTTGCTTATTTGTTGTATTTCTTTCCTTGTAGTTCTAATCATCTGTCGGGTGCTGCTGAATTATTTGAATTATTCAACCAATACAATCCAATATCTTTATCCAGCTTGAAGAATTCTGTTCATATGTGTTCTTTCTTTCTTTCTTTCTTTCTTTCTTTCTTTTGTCTCCTTTCTTTCTTTTCTTTTTTGAGGTTCTTAAAATTTGTAAGTGTGCTTGTGTAGCATTATGGGCAATTGCTTTCCTGATGAATGTTCTATGTGTCTGATCCCAGTAACAGCACGTTTATTCTAATACTCTTACACATGCGAGCCTGGATGTGCTTGTTCTCATCAATCTTCTTTCTGATGGCTCTGAGCAGACTGCAGCACAGGACTCCTCAGTGCTCTCCACTGAGACTGAGAGAGAGGACAAACGCTTCCCCAAACCACAGCTGGAGATCAGCTTCACCCCGCTCAAGCCTGACCGCGTTAACATCCGCAGGCCAGGAGATGAGGAGTCGGTCACGGTCAAAATCAGACGCACAGCTAGGAAAAGGAAGAGTGCTGAGATGGAGGTCTGTATTAACTTCATATGCTGCTTACAACAGCATGGAAAAAATGCATCATTCTGAGAGTGCTGATTCAGCTGAAATGTGGAATGTTAGAATGAATTGTAATTGATTATGGTAATATAAAAAAAATTCTAATTTCAAAAGATCTTATTCAAAAGCTTCTGTTGTTTATATTGTTCGTATTCCACCACAGCGTAAATAGTTTCATTTGTGTAATCAGTATGTTTTAAAAATATTTTTTAATTGTAGCAAATGATTGGAACTAATTGCTTATTTGAGAATTCATGATGCATTGAATCGTTTTCTAAACAATAAAAACATTCATTTTGATTGAATGTTTTTTGTAGGATGATACATTTACATTAATTTTGTTTGTGTGTGATCTAGAAGTCAGTGGAGTCAGAGAACAGGAAGAACCTGCGGCTCAGAGGAAACTCCAAGGCCAATATGCGGTCTGAGCAGGTACATATCTGTTGAAGTTTGCTTGCCCGTTGAAGATTGGAGAAAAATAAGGAACATCATGATACCTGAAGACATTATCATGATGCACAACATCCGTCACAATATTGTAAAACCTTCCAAGAAGAGTTCAGGCTGTTACTGCAGCAAAGAGGGACAAACTCCCTATTAATACCTTTTATTTCAGAAGATACGTTGAATGAACCAGTGTCTAAAAACTTTTGGACATATAAGGCTGGTTTCCCAGAGCTAGATTACAAAGATTTTCATCATTATATATATATATATATATATATATATATATATACACACACAGGAATATTGTTTGTGTTGTTTTGTGCTGGACTGTTTGGGTTGACTAATCAGTGTAAGTGGTGACCGTAAAGTGGAAGTGCAGGACTGTTGGTGACCCACCCCGCCATGACCTGTGCATGACAGTGCTAAGTGGCAGGTTTCCCTTGCTGCGATGTTCAATGCTTATCATACCTCGTACAGAAAATGTGTGGCTAGAAGTGCTCTGCCTACTATCCCAACCATTTCAGTAGCACTGAGCCGCAGTTCTAACCTGCTGATGCGTTCAGTAAAAGAGCACTCGCTTAAAGCACTGTGTATTCCACTTCTGACACCAAATGTGGCTTTAAGATGAGGGAAACATAGTGCACTAAGCAGATCCTCTTGTATTGAACACNTATATATATATATATATATAATTCATCATTACTATTGCAGTTTAGTTCAAGGCTTAATCTGTGTTTGGAAAATCGGCCTGTATAGTTCTGTGCACTTGACAATTTTGATCAGTACATGCTATGCACAACAGAAACATATTTCCCATTAGACTTTAAGATTTGTGAGTCTGAGGAAACGCTGGGATCGGTCACAGAAATGCTTCATTGTGATGCAGCAGGCATAGCAGGACAGTGCATTATTTGCAGGCTTTGCCATTCATTTCAAGGACCAAAATGTTTTATTTTTTTGTTTATTAATACGCAGTTCAGCGTATTGTGATCATGGCTCAGCCTTTTCCCATTAACGCAACTAAACTCATGTGATCAGTATTTTATTCAGTGTTCAATAATTCTCGATTTTCAACTTTGAAAGGGCATTCATCTGTCATTTGCGTGTCAATATTTTTTGTCCCCCAAGTCTCCTCTAGTGCTCGGTAAAAAGGCCAATCAATTAAAGCAACAGGATTCTCCTGTTAGCCTGAAAGGAAGAAAAGATGGAACCTTGCAGAAGATTGGTGACTTTATCCAGAGCTCACCAACCCTGCTAGGTAGCAAAGGTCAGTACTGGATCTTTTATTTTAGGCTCTGTCGATGCTATTGAACTCGACTCGTGGATACCCATATGACCAAAGCTTCTGCTTTCTCTGCAGCTAAAAAAATCATGGCTATGGTTGCTGTGAAGTCCCCAGAGTCACAGATCGCCATGGAGACAAACAACAAACCAAAAAGATCCAAACGCAAGCTCTTCAAGACCCACATTTCCTCCCCCCTTGATATACCTTCTCATCCGGTCAGTAGCGTTTGAAATGCATTGTGTGAAAGGTTTAACGGAATAACCGCAACAGTGAAAAATGGCTTGTTTCAGTGAGGGGTATGTTGGGAGCAGTCCACTGATTTATCAGCATAACTAAAGCATTAAGGTGTAGTCATTCACAGTGGTCTGATGACAAATGTAGCATTCTAGAGAAAGTTAGCGCTGCAGAATTCTTCACAGTGATGGTGAATGGAAAGAGGTTTCTTGAAGTGTTTAATGCCTCACAGAACGTTAGTACGAATACATCCCCGATACCTGATATCTTGTTAATGAAAGTTTTGGGAAGATCTCAGCCTAAAATGTATTTTTAAAATGCATTCATGGCTACATGTGGAGGCAAATAGTCCCCAAATAAAACCCCAGTATTTTCACATTATCAACATTGCATATAAAAACTCCAAAATCATGTGTAGGTTCACTGTGGCTTTTGGTAGTAAACAAAATGATTATTTTTGTGTTGTAGAGGTCACAACCCTTGGGTCCTATCAGAAATCTTACTCGGTATTCTTTACAGTAAACCGTCAAACTGCTCTGAATGACTTTATTCTAATCTCAGTTGAATAGTGCAAGTATTTTGAAAAATTCATAGAGCTCCCATTTAGGAATGTTTTTTCTTCGCCCTGTTTGGTTAGAACAGTGAGGAAGAGGTTATGGAGGGAGGTATATTTATCATTATTATATCTGTTATAGTGAGTATCCTATTAAAATGAAATGCATAAAGTTTTATATGTAATTGAAGAGTTATTTGCTGATGTCTTTCACAGATCATTGGAATGGATCAAGAAGACAAAGAAAGCGATCACCTCATCATCAAGAGAAAACTTAGAACAAGACCTGCTAAGAGATGAAACCAGTCATGGGCATTTTCATGATTCATTACTGTCCAGGAACATTCCAAAACTCTGTTGGGAATCTTCGAATACTGGAATTCCGTGTAAATAGTGTGACAGTTTCTTTTCTGATGGGGGATGTACATAAATGTTTTATAGTTGGTAGTGTATACGTTTATACATATGAATGTATTTTTCTGCAATTGATTTTTAGTGGGAAAATATTATGATGGAAATTGGGCAGGGGTGGGGTTGGGTGGGTGTCCTTCAGGTAAATAAACCTCACACAATGTACCCTTGTCCTCTATGGGCAGTTGATGTGTCATAACTCGGAGATCATCTCATCTTGTATTTAATCGCTTCTTTAGTGCCGACACTCTGCTCGGTCTAAAAGCCAAACCATTAAATCTGTCCTGTCATCATAAGTGTTGTAGAGTGTAATTGTTCCTCTAACCATGAGGAGATGAACGGGTTAAGGATCGTTCTGGCTGAATGTTAAAGGGTCAGCATGGAGGATGAAAGTCGTTTGTTACCTTTGTCAGTGGATGGAGGTGGTTGTCATCTGAGAAGAGTAAGTAATGCATTTTGCCCACGGCTCTAAGACAGGTCACAGCTGCACTCAACCATCTGAGGCCAGACATGTGCAACATTTGAAAACAAAGCTGTTTTGTGTTGTTTGCTTCTCCCTCCATAGCTACAGCTTTCTAACATAATAGGTCATTTTGTTTTGCCTGTGGTTCATCTCAAAATTCCCTGCAGCACAGAGTCAGCGATTAAAGTTTGCGCTGAGACTGCCAGGGAATTCATCCAACAATATAAAGTACTGCTAGGTGCTAGGGCCCTGTCAGTGGACTTTGGCTCCAAACATGCAAATGCTGTTTTAATGAATTCATTTTTGTTCCCTGTGTTGCAATATTATGATGTAAATAACATGAGCCAGGAACATGCACTAGCACTGTGTTTAAAATCTGCTGTTATGTCTTGTTCAAAACGTTGTTGAATAATTGAGGTTTGCAGAATTGTGGCTGACGGACATCTCAGTCAGTCCCCATAATCTCTATGACCTCTATCAAGCAAATGAAAAACTGACCAAACTTGTCAGAGCAAGCCTGCAGTGAGAATAGAGGAGGAACTACGTCACTCCGAGCTATTAGACAAAAAATGGCAGTAATTAGTTAATTGAGGAATGTGTAATGTCAAGCTGAGTTTTATCTGTTTCATCTTTATGGGTATATTTCTTATTTATTCATGACTTTACATTGTGTTTGACCGCTTTGTATGCATATTTTACCTTCTCTGCAACCAGGAATATGGCAAAAGATGCAAAAACTTTTTTCAGAATTTGCTTGTATTTCAGTGGTTGAGAATCCCCCTGCATGTGAGGCCCACTGTTTTCTGATTGGCTAGCTGCTCTCTGATGTGCATAGTGAACTAATTGGCTTGACTTTGCTCCCTACGCTCACCAGAGAGTGATGGATTGATTGACATCTTCTTTGTGTCATGGCTGTATATCAGCTAGGACAGCAGGGGACCATCAGCTGCTGTGGCTCTGGCACTGTTTGTCCACGTTGATGAACAGGGCATGAGCCTCACTCTGAGGTGTCGTTTGCTAAATGCGGTCATTTGTAGGAGAAGACATGAAGTGGGTGGCAGCTGGCTAATCTTGGGATAGCGACGTGTTTCATAATGAGTAAGATATTGCACTACCACTAGACTAGCATTGGGCAATCATGGGGAAACCAGGGCTAGATCCTGCATTCTTATACTAGTGTGAGTTTTTCACAATTCTATAATGTGAATTCTTGTGTATGGGTTATGTATTTAATCATTCTATTGTCATCATGATTGAGTTTACATGATGAACACATCGTTAAGGGCTGTGATGACAAAATTGCGCATTACATACATACCCCCCTCCCAACCCCTCAGGTTTTAGTTTTGATTTTAGCGAGCCCTTGGCCTAGTCATTCCTGCTGTAAGGATCTTAAAGGCCATTTCATTAGTTTATTAGATCAAGTGAAGGGCGTTGGAGAAGCTATCGGAGAGATTGAGTGAAAAATGTTGCCTTCAGTGCGGCTGGCACATCAGTGGACAAAGCTAGCCAAAGCAGAGCAGTACTTTAAAATGCTTAATATTTCAAAACTAAAGCCAATTGCTGGGCTTTAGGTTGCAAACTGCTCTATTTGTGTTACATGACTGCTGAGACTTTTTTATTTTCCTAGCCGGCTAGTTGGGATGCTAGCAACAAAAAACTCTACTGGATCTGGCAGGACAAAAACAACGCTCACAAATATTTATGTAAGAGAAAAAAAACTGAGGCTAACCTGCCAAGGACTGGTGTTTTAAATAACCTGCTTCTCACTGTCTTTGTTCTACCTTGAGTGGCACCTTGTGTAACGCAGGTGTGGCGTGCATCTGAGTGAAGAGTCAAAATCAGTGAGGGCAAGAAACCCGGCCCTGGCAGGTGGATACTGGGGGAGCAGTATGCTGGGGGAGCAGTATGCTCCTGTGAGCCAGGCTTGAACCCAATGTACTGTGTGCCGAGCGAGCGACTTGACCACTCTGCTATAAAGCCAAATACATGGCAACAAAGTGCATCTACCCAGACACAATGTCACTGTGTGTGTGTGTGTGTGTGTGTGTGTGTGAATTATATACACCCATCATCAAAAGAATAGTTGTATCCAGAAGGAAGATAAAGGTTACCAGGAACAATAAATGATGATAAATTTAGACTGATATGGGCAATATTTATTGACCTACTCATACAGAAGTACTGTCTCCCAGTAAGGCCTCTATATTTGCTAATGCAACATGCCAGACTGCACTGCTCACTGCTCGCTATCGTGGCTGTTGGGTCAGTCAGGTACAGTGATAAGGCCCATCCTTACGTCACATGCACGGCTGAGCATTAAAAAGTGTGTATGTTTATTTATTCTTGAAGGCATGTATAGGAAATCTGGGAAAAAAAGAAAATCTGGTCTTAGTGCACACTAAATGTGCAACCAGAACAAATTGGTTCTTGGTTTACATCCAGTCAAAAAGACACTATATTAATTATAATTAACATTGTTCATGTGTATTATGTATATTTGTGTATAATGTGTATTTTTAATATTTTAATAGAACTTTTTAATAAGTACAATTCAGCAGTTCTCATATTGTCACTGCAATATTTAACAACATTGTCTATGATGTGCAGTTCTAGTGTTCATAGAGACCCTTGTGGACTTACAGTAAACAGCACCGTAACCATTTTTGTAAATAAGACATGCGAGTACGTGCGAACCTCCTCCCCAAATCATTTCCAAGAACATGTTCAAGCCAAGAGCCATAAGGAACTTATAATTAGTATTTTACCTGCATTGTGTAATGACAAATATCAGTAAATGGCATGCTTTGAATACACCAGTTATGTCCTCATAGAAATATCATTGAAATAAGATTTCGTTCTGACACACCGGCCAGTTTGAGTTGTTTTCCCAATTCCAAAGCTTATCTCTTAACATCAAGTCACTAAGATGTACCATGAATCATCTAGAATTAGTTTCATTAAACACTAAACTCTTCTTTTAGCAGCAGATCAAGGTCTGTCTTTGTGACATTTTGGGCAAGTTAGACCAAAACCCACCTGTTCTGAACAAATGCTGTATTCCTAAAGAAAGACTGTCCTGAAGTGGCTGTATGACATACCAATTCAGCTCTGCATGCCTCTAGAGGATCTGTATGACTTATGGAAAGTGGCATTAAATATTGAAATCAGTGCAACCTTGTCAGCTTTGATTTTCTCCTTCATTTAGTTGTGAGTGAAAATCTCACCCTCCTCCTTCATACATGGAGCAGCCCATCATCTTTCTGGGAGTACAACATCCAGCCTCATTAGTCCTCTACAGGACGGGTCACTGCACAGACCCCCTTCTAACAGTGCTCATCAAGTTCCATGCCATCAACCTGTTAACAGCAAACAACTCATTATTCCACTGAGAGATTGCTTTCTAAATGTAACTCCGTGAGACTGTTGAAGTCCCTGGCATTCCTTTGTTCTTGCCGAAGGCTCTAATACCAACAAGGATGACCAGCTGATACTGACAATGCCTAGAGTGCAATTAGGAAGAAGGATACACTCAAGTCCTGGTATATTAAAACACAGCTCCATTACTCTTTTCTCCAGAGGATGGTTGGAAGGACGCCTTCCACGAAGAAGCCAACGTTCAAACATGATGGAGGAGTTTTTATAGAACCAGAGGGTAGAACAAGTATAGTGCTTGCGGGGGGTTATGCAAGCCAAACCACATTAAAGGTATGGTGAAAATATTGCCTAATCATGGCAGCAGATAAGTGTGGGATACTGACCTTAGTGATGTGATTTACGAGGGTTGAGCTGACAGAAGGTTGAATCACAACATGACTTATCAGTGTCCTCACCGTGCTCCCTTCCTTACCTGCTGGCCAGTGCCTGCGCTGCCTACTGCAGGTACACTCAGGTCTGTAGTTAGTTGGACAGCGAGAATTATTTTTCATTCCGTTTCTGTACACCACCACAACGGCTTTAAATTGAAGCAGTTAACATGTGATTGAAGTGTGGGGACTACAGCTATTGAGACTTTGAGACTCACAAGATCAAAAGGAATTAGAAAAAAATAACATAATAATAAATACAGGAATTACTTTAATAATTGGATTTGCAGTCATTGATTACCTGAAGTCTGGAACCTATCACCATATGCACCAAGTTTCCTGCCTTGAGATTATTTGGCCAGGCATTTAGAGCCCAAAGAATTTAGTTGCTGCTTGTTTCTGGGTCTTTCCTCTCTCAGTTTAGTCTTCAGTAAGTGAAAATCATGTTCAAATGGGGTTGAGATCAGGTGATTGACTTAGCCATTTAAGATCATCACATTACTTTGCCCTAAGAAGCTCTAAGGTATGTTTTGGGTCATTATCCATCTCTACTTTGAAATGCATCCTTTCATTTTTGCTGCCTTTTACAGAATCTGGGCGGAAAGTAGCTCTTCTAACAGCAGTCACATCATCCATAAGCAACAGTGACCCAGTTCCATTGGCAGCCATATATGCCCATGCCATAACACTGACTCCACCACGCTTGACAAATGATTCTTCGGATCATGACTCCCTCCTTTCCTTCTCTATACTCTTCTCTTCCCATCATTTTGGCACAAGTTAATCTTGGTTTCATCTGTCTAGAGAATCTCGTTCCAGAGCTGGGCAGGCTTTTATAGAATCTAATCTGACCTTTCAGTTTTTGAGTGTTACCAGTTGTTTGCATCTTGAGCTCTCTGTATTTACACTTATGAAGGAATGTCTTGATTGTAGACTTTGACACTGATATGCCAATCTCTTCTATAATGTCCTTGATTTTCTTCACCACAGAAATAATTCTGCAATCATCTACTTTATTCTTTATCTGTTTTTAACCTTCACTTGCTTCAGCACCTCTTGGGGTCGCATATGGTCCCCACGAACAGCTACAAATACTTCCAACTTTGGTGTGGAGGACCTGCACTGGCCTACACAGAGCTCTGACCTCAACCCCACTGAACACCTGAGGAATGAACTGGAACACTGATTGCACTCCAAGCCTGCTTGTTTAAGATCAGGGCCTGACCTCACAAATGCTCTTTTGACTAAATGACCACAAATTCCCACAGCCACAGTCTTCGCAGAAGAAAGGAGGCTGTTATAGCTGCAGAGAGGGGCCATCTTCACATTAATGACCCATGATTTTGGATGTCCAGCAAGCTCATACAGGTGTGATGGTCAGATGTTCACATACTTCCACTGTATTGTTTAGAGGTCATGTACAGCTGCCCGTGGCCCATCCTTTACTTTTACCACTCAATGTCTTCTGATGCTAAAGTATACTTCAAATTAAATGAATACTTGATTGAGCGCCACCTTAACGAGAGATTGGATTGATTTGAAATGTCAAGCTCTGTTTGTGCCCATCCTAATTGAGGTGATTAATTAGCATGGACTCCCAAGATTAATGCAAAAAGAGTTCAGCTGATCGTTGTCTCAGCCTCAGATGGACTGCCTCAAGTACCTATTAGAATTGTGTCAGTTACATTCTGTAGTTCAAGGGTGACACTGTGTGGAGGTAGAAGTACTCCCAGCACATCCGTGGCATCTCACAAATGGATGGCTATATAGTAAGGATGTTCCTGGGTACTCGGGTTAACAGTGTGAGGTGATAGTATTCGATTACTAAAATCACTGTTTGGGGACTATAGTTCCATTTAATCACAGAAAAATCTGAATATTAAAATAAGCTGCAAGCATATCCCAGTATATGCCCTTGTGTGCAGCTTTTTTTAATCAGTCTGATGTGAAATTAAGTTTTGTTCATCAAACTAAATACTGCCCAGTCCCTCATACAAGAAGCCTTTCAAAGCAGGAAATAGTTACCCGGATTCTATAAATTATTGTGTTCTGTCTTTAAGTTATTTAACAGTTTTGTGTGAAGCAGTTAGCGAGAAACTACGCTCTTGTGTTTGCAACGGGACTGCCACTCTGTTCCTTTCAAGTCATTTTCCCCTACATCCCACGCAAAAACAGTGGTCTCTGATTGGTTATATTGTGTGTTAGTCAAATGGTCCATTTCCTGTCAAAGAAGATTGGTCATGTTCAGTGGCTAAACCTACTAAACTCTAATGGGTCCGAAGTCTGCATGTGAGACGAAGTTAATTCCAGCTACTGGCATTCAAACGATGCAAAGTAGCTAACACTGCCATGATAGGCATCTATTGTATGTGCAAGTGCTTTTTTCCAGCTTTCTAATACATGACCACCAGTATTTTAGCCCCAGCGAAGCGAATGTGACACGTTCCACTTAATGCAGATAATAAATAGTTGGGTTTTTACTTGCTGTAAAGTGTAGGAGCCCTCCTGGCAGCCAGGAGTTAGTCTGTATATTATATTGGACGCTGTACGATGCACCAGCGAAACAGACACAGTGAGATGAGATGAGAGGAGCATGTTTAATTTGGAGTGCTGGAATTGAATTTTGTTAGTGGCTGCATGCTTCACGTTTATGAACGTGCATGAAAAGTGATTACATTTCTCAATGTAGGATCTGGCTCAATTTTGTTAGCCCCTCATGTCAGCGCAAACTGCATCCTAAACTGGGGCACAAGACAGACGGATTGCTCCAGGGAGGACCAAGTTCCCGAAAAATGAAATGTGTTTTGATTTGGCGCGTTGCATCTTCGTTATTGAGGTCGCATTTTATTCCTCGTCAATGCTCGTTTCAAAGTCTCGACACTTTCATCAAAGTAACTAACTTCAGTAGAGTCTTGTTTTTATTCTGCATTATTCAGACTCGGCATGATGCGCTGTCATTAATGCATTCATCTCTCTTAATTACACATGATTGATTCAATTAAACATAATTACACATGATTTATTCAACTAAACAATGCAGAAATACAAAGTTTCTCTGTCAGAATGCATATAAATAAATCAATCAGTGTGGAGAATTCAGTCGACGTGCAGCTGGTTTCTGAAAGCGCTGTAGGTTCTGCATTAATTCAGTCTGCCCCTTGCCGAGACTGACTTACATAAGCATATATATACATATAGTGCATCACAGGACACAACAGCGTTTCTGAGACTGAACAACTCATTATTAAAAAGTGTTATGAGGCAAAACCGACGATCTAAAGCCTTAATTGTCAGACTAGGATCGTTGGCTGGACTTAAGGCTTACCTTGTACATGGTCTTGTTCGTGTTTCGATGGTATTCATAAAAATAAAATGCATTCAGTTTCACTAAGCAGATTTGACCTTATAATTCTGGCACTTTTGCTACTTTTGGCAACAGTACAACTGTGACTAACTAACACTTCTCTCTACACACACACGCACAAAATATAACAGAGTTCTGTGGAATGATTTAGCCGTGCTCCTCCACCTCAGTGAGCCATGTTTTTGTACATATAAATCATCTGTTCCAGTACTGTGTAGAAGTCTCAGACACCAGTGAAATTTTTATTTGAAAAGTTTTTTTATCAAATAAAAACTGCTAATATTAGAACAAGCACAAATAAGATTAATACAAATAATAAACTAATACACCATGAAAGGCAATGTGTTAATGCACCACTTCACATCATGCCTAACAAAACCCTTACCTGTGATTAAACATAAAATACAAAACAAAATATACAATTTATTTTAGAAAATAATAATAAAAGTTATTCCAGAAAGAAAGGTACCAGTTCCTGGAAGAAACACTTGGTCACCCATCACAGTATATTGTGGTCATTTTATGAACTTTTTTCTTTTCATCATATGATAATGAACATATCGCTACAGTCAGAGCAGAATCTCCATTGTTGATGTTTTTCAGTTTTTAACTAATTTAAGAAGGACTGTTTAAAAATGTACTTTGCATTGTGAGTAGATTTCAAGATGACAGGACCAAAAGGAACAGTCCACAATTACTTGGACAAATGTATGTTTTTAGTGACTTACATTAAAAGTGAAGTATGTTTTTTTACTTCTCTTAGCATTAAAATAGCATTTTGGAGATACAAGGTTTTGTTCCAACAGCATCAATATGATAACATAGAACATGACATAATGCATGTACCTTTTTGATTTTGGTCACCAGATTACTGCCATGAGTTTTATACAGCACCCACCCAGAAGTGCCCCTCTTCCCACACATGGATTGAGTGGAACAGCACCCTGCTACATAGTGCACTACTAGGAATTTAAATACTGACTCTTGCAGCCACACATAGCAGAACACAGCTAAAAAATAGTTATTTGGGGTTTGTCTGTAGAAGATAGAATTTCATAACTTATATAGCACACTATGCAGGGAGTATGGAGACATTCGAGGTTGTAAGGTTGACATTCTTTAGACTTTATATTGAAGTTTTATTGCATTAACAGTACAAGCATTTTTTGTGACGTGGCACAGTAATACGCAGTTTAGGGAACGTTCTACCAAAAACACACATTTCCACTCTAAAAATCTTAAGGACCAAAAAGGTCTTATTCTCAAATCTAAACTCTGAATCATACGGATGTAAAACTACGAGAAACATGCTGTGCCATCTCAGCATGTATTAATGGCTGAATAAATACAAGGTCAGCAGGTTCTGTCACAGAGGGCTGTGGCAGGGCCTGATGTCACAGGGTCTTGGTCAGCCATTTTAACTGCCATTGTTTAGCTAACATGCTGGTATCAAAACTCTTAACATGCAAGTGTGGAATTTCATAAACCTTTGTAGGCATTTTGATTCACAACAATTTCATTCTTTTTTGGGATATTGTAGCATAACATAGCCTCAGCCTCACCCATTAACTCGTCCTCATCAAAAACAAGCTTAAAATCATACAATTCAGTGGGAGAATCCAATACCTTGTCTGGCTAAACAAGTTAAAGGAGACATATTTGCAGACAACCACAGCACTGTGAGGCTGTATTACATCACATATCAGAGCAGAATGTGTATGAACAAGGTCATTTTTAGACAATATACAATAATTGAACTATATGTATATATTGTGACTGCAGTTTTAATTGTGGGTATTTTCAAAACTTGATATATATATTTCTTAGAAAAGGTCCAAGGCTATTCTTTTGGGACAAAAAATACCATATTCATATATCCTGGCTTGAGGCTTAAATGCTGAATGTAGTGTGCCAGATGGACACATAGTTGTGGTTGTGATGTCACAACACATCAACGTTTGGTCGCTTCTGATTGGTGTAATTACGGGATACTGTAACATTCATATATGGATCACAAGTGTTACTGTGTTCCCCACTGTAAATGATAATAGCAGCATTAACAACCATTAACATGATTAATCATTAAAGCCGCTTTTTTATGCTCTAAATGCTTTTGACCCTTCAAACTATCCATAGTATCCATAGTATGAGGCTGTGAATGTCTCCAAGTTAATTCCATGGTGAACTTGTTTGTGTAAATACCCAGCCTGGAGTTGGGTCATCTCCAAGACTGACTGCAACCATCAGAGGGAGGCAAAGAGCTCCCCCCTAGCAATCAGGACAACCAGCATTACCTGAGGCCAGTCTACTTAAGGGGAGCTCTCAGTTTGCTTGGTGCTCGGTCTTTGGTTGTGTTGTGGCTCACTGCCACACTGACCGGGAAAACCTCAACGAGACCCCAAGACGCACGCACGCACGCACACACACACACACACACACACACACACACAAACACCCAGCGCGAGTCAACCAGTGTACTTTATTTGTACATAAAACCGAAATGAACAACCCAAACGCAACTTAAATATGAGGCTTACTCAGCCTAGTTAGTGCTCGCTCACTCGTGGCCTATAGGCCACGCTTCCCTTCCTCTCTCCGGCGTGGCCTGTAAGCCATATATCCTGCCCTCTCTCACACTGGAGAGAGCGCCAGTTTATAAGGGCACGGTGCTCTGCCTTCTGATCACGCACACCTGTCATAGTGTATACAGCCAATGACTAGGAAAGTAATTTGGGTATGTTGCTCCTATAAACAAATAAACTCTATTTTCTATTTTCTATCCTCTCTTTTTCTTTTGAATCTCTGGACCATCGTTGATGGCTCCCTTCTTACTTTGCTTTCCTTTGGGAGTGTAACAAAACTGTAACAATTCTAAGTTTCGGTTTTTGAGGATTAGGGGAGGATTAAAGCTGCTTTTTGAGATCCCTTTTGAGTTCTCTTGAGATCTGCCTTTAGTCCTAGAGAACTCTGGACATGGGTCCTTTCCTAGCACTTGATGGGTGGCTCATCCACTTGACTCTGGTTTTCCAAACTCACAAGCCTGGGTTTGATCCCATCCTGGGATAACATGTTGCAAGTGATCATTTTTTTCCATCTACAGAAATCTCTACTAAAATCATTCTCTCTGTTTAGGCAAAGAAACAAGCCGTGCTTTTGTTTCTTCTCACCTAGCTTATTATAACTATACCTGGACATAAATAGGAATTCATTGGCACGATTGCAGCTTGTACAAAACATAGTGGCTAGAACGCTGGGACCATGTGACTCCGGTTTTAGCTTCACTCCATTAGCTTCCTGTCTATTACAGGGTCCATTTCAACGTTCTTCTATTTGTTTTTAAAGCATTACACATGCAAGTACCATTATATACATACAGAGCTTCCTAATGGTGTCCTTTGATAATCCATCCCACGCATCTTGAATATTCTCACACAGTTTCTGCAGAAGGGGTGTGGTAGGGGTGGAGGTGGAGTGACACCAGGCCTTCTACACATATGACAGGTGACAACAAACTGTTCATCTACACGCGGAATTGTTGGTCGTCTTTACCAAGACAAAAGTGACTCTGAGGCATACTTCGCTTGCAAGGGATACCAACAACACAACAGCACAAGTCAGAATGGAAAGTACATGCAACAGAACAACCTTATATAGTCAGTCAGGTGCAGTGATGAAGCCCGTTCTTGCTTACGTCACATACGCGGCTGAGTGTGAAATCAGGGTGCAACTTTTTTCCGATTATGAGTGCATTAATGACCTACTCTGCCTATATTTGGCCCCACAGCCTCTGAGGTCTTCTGCCCAGTTACTATTGGCTGTTCCTCTGTCTTGACTGAAACTTAGAGGTGATCATGCCTTTTCAGTTGCAGCACCGAGACTATGGAACAGTCTTCCTCTGAATATTAGGTCTGCTCCTTCAGTTTTAAGTCAAGACATATCTTTTTACTGTGGTTTTGCTTGTATGTTTTGTGTTTTCATATTGGTTTTGTTTTATTTTACATTTTATTTTTATTTTGCACTTTGATCGACTTTTTTGTTTTAAATGTGCTGTACAAAAAAAGCTTACTTGCTTACAAAAGCTTGCTATCACGGAAGTGTCATTTATAAGTACACTAAAACGTCAGTGCTATGCTTTTTAAGGCAATCACTTTTGGTTCGGCAAAATTAGCTTTAAAAGGTCCAAAGAAACTTCTCATAAGGTTATAAGCCAAGGGTATATTAAACCAGTGTTTCTCAGCCCTGATCCTGGAGGCACCCTGCACATTTTAAGGGACTCCCTTCTTTAACCCACCCTCTGCAGCTCTGAAAGGGCTAGTACGATATCAGCTAGTGAGCTGATAAGTTGACTCGGGTGTGTTGGGAGCAGGGAAAGCACTAAAGTGTGCAGGGCAGGGTGCCTCCAGGACCAGGGTTGAGAAACACTGCATTAAACTATAAAAAGGTTCCTCACACATCTGCATTTACAGAAACGGTTCTCTAAAGAACCAACTGATGACAATTTTTAGGGAAACAGAAGTGGTTTGCATCATGTAAAGAACACTTAATAGTGTAGATTACTGATACTAACACCAACAGCAGCAAAGTGGAAAACTATGTGGAAACCACACAGAGAGAGGTTGTTCTGCTGATAGACAAATGACTCTCCCCTTACAGGCAAAGCAGGACTGACCAGACATATGTAATGTTAATGAGTGAAGGAAGTGTGGAGGTTGGGGCGTTTTAGGAGAGATGTTCAGGCTGATGGCAAAACAACTATTCCCTTGAAGGCGCAAACCCTCACCCCAGAGCAAGGTGGAAGCCAAAGACATGGCAGAAGTTTTGGGGTGGCATCTGGGGTGATCAAACAGATTTGGTATACCCCTGTAAAACCGTTCATGGAAACTCGTGGCCTCTGAACCTGAGGGATAACTGGAAAGCCTAAAACTGTGGAAACATTCACATGTTTGTGTTTACATGCTCGGGTTTATCCGGAACCTACACTCTTATAACGACAACAATGTCATATACATTCTGATCATTTTGTGCACTCATATAGCTTTAACAAAAGGCACTGGTTTGGAGAAAAATCTTTGCTTAGGGTGGAATAACACAAATGCAATTAATCATGGTTTAGTTTTACAAACCACAGTCTCATTTTTTCAATCATTTGAAACCCTAGCTATATTGTGAGCACATAATTTATTATTTAGCAGATTGTACATATAAATGTGATGTGGAAATTACATAGCCCTAGCCATCAATACTTTGCTGCTATAGGTTCCCAAGCATTTCTGAGGTGCCTCCTCACATTATTTAGGGCAGCTTTACTTTGAAGGACATCTGACGTACGTGTCTCTGTAGGTAAGTATAAGTGATTTACACAATAGACCCTGACAGCGGGAACACTGTACTGAGATGCTGTCACCTTGTCAGGGGGTGAAGAGTCCTTGGGGAGAGAGCGTTTCTGTAAACACAGTGAAAATTGTCTGTCTCTGAAGGCGTCAGCACTGCCAATTGGAGCAAAACGGAGCAAAGTGGCTATGTTCAGCAACACCTTGAAACTGGAAATCAACTTCCATTAACACCTGCTTGCTTAGAATTACGTTGATGTTAAATGTGATAGTGCTCTTGACATCTCATTGACCTGTATTTATTCAGCTTCGCTGTCAGGAATAGCTCTGGATCCAGTAACCTGATGTTATAGTAATTATCCAATCTGTTTTCAGCGCAGTCCTGCACCCACACATGTAATGAGGTCATTGGTACATATAAAAATGGAGATGACTGTTATCAGTGGAGCTTTATCGGCCTATTATATCCGTAACCTTCAGCTGATTTCCAGACTGCATGCCTCACAGTGCCAGGAGGGAAATGCCAGCAATTGCCGCCACGTCTTGTATAAGGCTGATTGGCTCCACACGGGGTTTTCATTATTTAACATGTATGAAGAACAATGCAGGTCAACTAAACCTACAAGACACAATAAAGACAGACAGTGCAATCATTACAGATGGAGGCTTCTGTGACCTAAACGGTCTCTTCCATTGATGGATTGACTGGCTTCGTGTCACTGAGGTCTTTTTAAATTGTCCTTTCTTGTTTATCCAATCACTTTAGCAAAGAAGAGGACCTGTACATCTGCCCCCCCCCATGAGTCACTAGGGCTGGGGGGGACTGATACAGCATATAACTAAAGGACCATTTGAGGTGGAATAGGAAGAGCTGAATTTTGCCTTGTTGCTGGTAAACCCAGCATTTAATCAGTTCAGCTGTGAAAAAAAAAAAAAAACACTGGACACACTTAGGTTGATGGCGTTACTTTCCAAACCAGGGCCAGTTAAACAACAAAAACACAACCCATCACATAATTTGTGTGCAAAGACCTGATTCCCTACAATATCACTGAAAGAAGTGTTAGACACAGGAGAGACCATGATTTGGCTGTGACACATGCTCTTTTATTAAACACCAGCAGAAAAACACACAGGGGAAGTCACCACTAACCACAGACTTCACACTACCGGTGACCCTTTCACACATATAGGACACATTGATTAAACCCACCCCCAGGCACAAAATGACACAATAAACATTTCTGGGGGGCATTCATCTACCATGAACTGTGGCCTTTACCATGGCCACGTTTTTTTATGACCTTCTAGATCCCAAGCCAGCCAATAGCGAGTTGCTGCAATGTAAAATATGAATGATACATATAGTCATATACAAAGGTTTGGCCAACCCTGGTCACCGTACATGTTTTGTACCTGTTAATACATCTTCTACAGAGAACTCACTTCATCACCAAATGTCTCAGCATGGAGTTGTAGAGGTTCCTAATGATGTGCTACAATAATTCATCCCATGCAGCTTGAATATTCTCACACAGTTCCTGCAGATTGTGCGGTAGGGGTGGAGGTGGAGTGACCGTCGGGGCGTGTGAGGCATGACAACAAACCATTCATCTTGGCGCTGACCACAGTGCCTCCACACACAGATTTGCTGGTCGTCTCCTCTGATTTTATTCCTGTTGGTTGATTCCTTTTGGATAGATAGATAGATAGATAGATAGATAGATAGATAGATAGATAGATAGATAGATAGATACTTTATTGATCCTGAAGGAAATTTAGCCAATTTCTAGTAAGTGAAGAGTTCCTTTAACCATGTTACGTTTTAGTTGGCCATGTTAAGTGCCTAACTGCTTCAGTAAAAATGGCTCCTTCATTTAGCAAATTAGCAGGGAAACACTGGTATGTGCAGGGCAGGGGGACCTCCAGCACCAGGTTTTAAACCACAGTTTTAAAAAGACTGGTGTTAGGATACTCAAGGTTTCATTATAGCACTAGGTAAAGAAAAACATTCTACTGTACAGCAGCACCAGAGAGGGATGAAGAGCTTTGCTGACACACCAGAGCGACAAAGTCAACAAGCTCTGGCTGACCACTCGTTCATAACCCTGCCCACACACTGAACATGAAGCCCAGCTGTCAAACTGGATAGAACATAACTGAATTTGTAATGATGACGGATATTTTAACGTCTGTAAATCCACCATACTTTTTAAAGTCTATAATCTATAATCATCGTCATCAGTGCTTCAAGCTGGACTTCAGATCTCCCACATAACTCAGACTCGATGAAAGCTGGCTACATTATAAATATATATTCTTAGAAGAGGGCACTCAATATCACATGGCAATCATCAGGACTGCTTGTACAATTTCCCCTCTCAGTCAGGTTCTCATAAAAATGTACAAATTCATTACTTTTGGGGATGGATCCGTGTTTCACAGAGGTTGTTAATGAAGTGTAATGTGGAACACTTCAGGGGATATGAGCCTTCAGTATGCCTATGCACATTCACCTTCACAAGTTTCCAAAAATAAACTGAGGAGAACAGCACAGCTAAATGAATTCACCGGGGAATCATGTCTCCTCACCATGTCTTTTAGCTGTTTTCCTGCTGTTAGTTATTAATTCTTGACAGGTTATTAGTAATGGAGTCTGCTGAGATGATGTTTCTCATATACCTCTCTGTGAACTGTAAGACACTTTTACTAAGAATATGATCTCACCGTTCCGAAAGGTCACCTTAGGCAGCTGTCCCATACATTCTTATTATAGGAATTGAAGGGGCTGAACTTTCTAGAGGTTGAGCTTTCTGAGTAAGTCCTATATTTCTAGTACCAAGAGATTTGATCCCATGGGATCCCACAGGCAACAGACCAGGTGAGCATGACTGGCCTCACTCCCTCTAAGTGGACGACCTCTCCTTCCCCCTCATCCCTCAGAATGATGCTAGCCAACGTGGGTGTATGTTAGCTGATGTAACAGAATTGGCAGTTCTCACCCAAGTGTGCTGAGCTGTAAAATGACATTGTGTTGGCAGCAGTTTGCTTCATGTGCCACAAAGGGAGCACTTGCTAGCATTCACCCGCCCATCTTAGTAGCACTGTGAGACAAGGGGGGCCTAGATAGTGAGCTGAATCTTTGTATGCAAATATTTTGGCACATTATGTATTTGTCAAAGGAAAGACTCTCAAAGGAAAGTCTGTACACCTTTCCCCTTGTAAAGTTTTAGGTTGATTTGTTCAGACTAGTCATCAGGAATTGTCAGAGTATAATAAATTCTCAAAGTCTTCAAACTTTGTACCGACACTCAACAACTATAGGCATTGTAAGCCGCTGGCTGAAGCTTTGAAAATTAAGATAACTGATACCTACAGAGCAGAGGAAGGATAAAATACATTAAAGTGCTTCTAGCTAGGAATGTCTACTGTTCAAAATGTCATTAGAAAGTGGCAGTTAAGGGGAATTGTGGAAGTCAATGCGAGCTTTGAAAGACCAAGAAAACTTTGTTGTTCTCATAGGTCTGCTCAGATGTTGGCTAGACAAGTAAACCGTTTTGCTGCCCCATATGTCAGCAAAGGGCCTTCGGTAAGGTTCAACTGTGACAGGAGTCTTCAGAAGGAAACTGTACCTGCAACCTCATGACAAAAGTCTGCGTCTGAAGTATGAAAAACATATATGTCAAGTAAAGAGCTTCAAGGAAAAAAAAGAAGCATTTGATGAAAAGAACACCTTGCTGAGTGTGGAGCTTTGGGGTTGTTGTCACGCCTGCTGGCTCTCTTTTCTCTCCCGGACTCCATTTCTCATAACCCACCACCCGATGATGTCACTTTCACATGCCATCTCCCAATCCCGTTTCGTTTTCTAGATCTGAATCTCCCGAGTATTGATCACACCTGTAGTTAATTTAGTCTGTTTGTATATATACTCCTCTCTCCCACTGACCCATGGCGAAGTATTGCCACTCTGTAATTACTCTTGTTTGCTACTCTGGTTTTGACGTTGTTCTGTTTTACTGATTTACTCTTTCGTCTTTCCCCTTTTGGTACCTTTGCTGTTCTGATTGTTTGCCTGGTTTTCTATCTCCGTTTGTTTCTTGACTCTGACCCTGTCTTGATCCTGTTATGTCTGCCTTGCTCTTGTTGCTGCTGTGGTTGATTACAAATCTGTTAAATAAACCTCGCCTTGATTTTAGTTCAGCGCTCGTCACAATCAGTTTGTCCATCAATACAGTTGTGTGACAGCCAGTGGAACATAAAACACTGCAGGGGTTTGTAAACAGATGTACGTATAGATTCTACTAAATATACTCATTATCTAAAAAAGAGTTGCACCCAGAAAGAATCAACTGATATGAATGAAACTTAGGGGGGGCGTTTGACATCATGAGACATGCAAATGATTCAAGTTTCATGCTCTAACGGGGCGTTTCAGAGCAAGGGTCTATATAGAAGGACAGTATGAGAAAAATAGTTTGTTTGGGAAAATTGAAGCATGTAAATCTGTAGACCCCAAAAATAAAGTTATGAACATCAATAATGAGCATAATAGGTCTCCCTTCAAATGCAACCTAAAGCATTTGTAATCACCCTCTCCTGAATTCAAAATCTTTGGAATCTGTGTTTATATATTAATAGCACAGAATCAGAATCATTTTGCAAGGAAGAAGGTAAAAATTTGATTTGAAAAAAAAAAACCCAGAAAGACTCCTAGCTCTCTACAAGAAAAACCTTCAGTCCAAAGTATTTAATTAGCAGAGTGTCCAAAGTTTTGCACACAACGTAATTAAAATATTTTTTTCATCAAATATAGATGAACATTTGCAGAATGAATATTATCTTCTTTACTCTTAAAATCAACAGAAAATTGCGCAAATCTTTGCAAACAACCATATGGTTCTAGGAAAAATATTTACCTGATGAAGAATCTTTACAAATATAGAAAGGTTCTTCATGCTCCCATTCACCAAAGAAGTGCTCTTTAAAGAATCATTCATCTGTAAGCTAAAGCCAAGAGCCATATAGAGCCTTTATTTTTGGGAGTGGTCATATGTCATTGGAAAGGTGGCATAACGCTCTATAACCCTGTATGGTTTTTAAAAAAAATCTCTAGTTCTCTTGGCTTCTCCTGCAGGCGAGCATCCTACCAACAGATAACGGTTTATTTTAATTTGATGCTTAATGCAGATGACCACTTAAAGTGCATGTTCAGTTTCTATGTCAGGAATCCTTTTGTGTGGTCTAATAATACCTTCTCCCGTTTTCTCGTCCAGTCCGCTTGGAAATGCCCTTCAGGTCTATATGATTTATTAGTTTAGAGAATATATGGTATCAGAGGTACAGAGGCTTTAGACATGTTCAGCTGGTGCCAGGCATTGTGTTGAACCCACTGTGGCCACTCACACACATAAGGAACAGCTCGTGGGAGGTCCGAGCTCCAGTCCTTTTCTGACACTTTCCTTTGTTAGTCCGAAGCTAAAACGGTCTTGATGTTCCTGCACCCTATTCAGCACATTGTACTCCTGTCTCTGTGGAGATTTCTCCAGAGTGCATCTGCAGAGGGACAATGGCAAGAAAAGCAAGTCCACTGATGCCATTTGTCAGACACAAATGCAGTTTAATGTCCGGTACAGACCTGTGGAGCTCTCAGTAGGTACAGTGGATCAGTATCTGAAGACAAACAGCCCAGCAGTCGTAGCCTGGCCAGCGTCGTTCTCCTCTCTGTACGTTTGCACAGCCTCAAGGTCTCAGGTGAAGGACATGCCGCTCTGATTTAGCTGATGTGAGAGTCAATCTTAAAACTTTAATTCCGTTCATTCACACTTCACTGCTCAGGGGGAATCATGTAACAGCTTTCCCCGTTAGCGCTTCGCTCTACAGTTGTGGAAATCAGACATAAGACCATTTAGTAGGACTATTTATTCGCAAACGTGCTGACCAATGACCTTGCAGATATTTAAAATGTACCTTGCCAGACATTATGCATTAACAGTGGATTTCAAAAAGGGATGTCTTAGCAAGTGAGTATCTTGAAAGCCCATATCCAGTTTTTGTGTGTTTTATTGCATGAGGTTTGCAGGAGGTCCAGTTATGACATCTGTGTACGTTTATTTACCATTTATAATTTATTTTTTCATGTGCATTTTCCAACCTATTAAATCCTTAGGATTAAACTACATGACAGGTCCAAAAAAATCTGTGGTATTTAATTAATCTTCTTATTTTGAGGAAAAATATATATCAAGTCTTCCATAACCTTTGCAGAGGTTGCTTTTTTGTTACACAAATCAACAGTAGCAACAGTAACAAAATGTGCAGTTCTTTGTAGAGAACATGTTACATTAAACTCACTTTCAACATCAACAAAATGTACTGTATAATAAGACCAGGGTTGCCAAAAATTGTGCATATGATTGTGTCTTTGAAAACCTTTAGCTTTTTCATTTTTATGTAGCTTGATAGAAAAAGGATTTTTAGGTCTGTAAACATTGCATGAATCACACTGATCAGTCCCCAGTTCACCCTTTTTATTTTGTGCCATCATTAAAATACAAGCTCACATGACAAAAAACAAGTCACCTGTGACTGAAACGTATCTAATAGCATGTAATACCTCCACGAACACAAATAACAGCTGCGGTTCGATTTGACATGGAAGTTCTTGGATGTAGGACCATAAATTGAGCAGTTGGGCCAGATTTGGTGGATGCCTTCCCTGGCACAATTCTGAGGAGAATTCCCTGTAGACTGTGATTTTAGGCACTGCTGGTAGACCTGTATGACTGTACGCTTCTATACACCTGTAAATTCAGCTACTTCCTAACACTATGGCCTTTGGCACACCCAAATGCATTAACATTAACATCTGCTTTGGAGTCATTTTCCACACATGGAACGAGACATTCACTGCACTGTACCTCCTCTTCTCAATCTATGAATTTCGTCACACACACACCCTGCAGGTTTTTATAGCCCCATCATCCTCATGCAATGCCATCTACAGGAGCCTGAAGTTACCTTAAACCTTAAACACAAAAGGTGACTATGTTTTGTGTCTAGTGAGCTTATCTGCCTGTTCGGTCTGCAGTGGTTTAGCTTCACACATTCACTCTGAAGTTAGATGGCCTATTTCAGGATTGCTTTTTGAATGAGGCACAATACAGCAGCTAATCTAAACACAGGTCATTTACATATATGAGTCTTAAAAGCACAATAGCCCACGTTAAAACACACTGCCTCTATAGCAGCCTTTTGATTCCATTTGTCTGACAGGGCCTACTGTGCATTTTGAACTGACTGTTCACCATTTCGAAATTGAAAAACACATCAGAAATGGAAGCAAATGCGAAAGCGCACAAGAAAGTGTACGTCTGAATACACTGGGGAGAGTTTCAAGGTTAGAGTTTATGTGCTTTGATTCTATTACCCTGGCTGACTGTCGGTGAGCTTCAGATACATTTCATTTACTCACAGGGTATATTCTCCTGTAATTTGGCATCCTCTATAAATCCAGACGACTGCAGATGCACCCAGCCATTTCACTGCTGTGTGTATGCGTTCCAGGTCATTCCCCTTCATGCTCACAGCATCTTGATGTTTCATTTCCACTGCCATCTCACTATCATCTTTATTTCTCTCTTCCTTTTAATTCTGCATTTCCATTCAGCCTCTGCTTTAGGAGTGAGTGTTTATGACTTAATGTCATTTACCAGTAAACTGATTAGACCTTTTTTTGACCCTGATTGACTCTACCGTGCTCTTTTAAAAAGAAAGGTACATGTCCTCTTCACGTTTTCAAGTTATGCAAGATCATTATTGGGTGGATTTACATAGCTTACATTACTAATACAAGCTGTGCATACAGGTGTTTTACCAGTAGTAACCAGACTGGCTGCTGGCATGTGTGCATGTGCTGCGCACGCTAGGGGTTGCTGATTTTTTAAAGTGGACAGTGATGTGATGAAAGTCAAATCGGTGTCGATTAAATGCTTATGATGTCATGAAGAAAACCACAGGAGAAGTGAATGCTTTGCAACCAGTGACTTTAAAAATCTGTGATGAAGTCAGATTCCTCAGTAGATTGTGATGTGCCCTTTCCAACCAGCCCTGGATCGCATCGCTAGCATTAGGAAACTCACAACTTTCATAAGCACACCCTAAAGGTGGCCACGGCGAGATGCTTGCCTGCAAGAGAAGCCAAGACAGCTAGAGAAATTTAAAGCACCATAACCTGGTGAAAATAAGAGTAATCAGCTTCAACCTTTACAGGGTTGTAGAGCGTTATGCCACCTTTCCAATGACATATGACCTTTTATCTTAGTATTTGTTCTTTGAAACACTGAAGCCGCATGACTAGCCTTGCTAGCCTTCGGTTAATGAGAGATACAGACCCCAAAACCCCCAGACTGTTCACCTGCTGTCTTCTCTAAACCATGCATGTTGTTAATGTCATGGAAATGTCAACGATTAGTCGACATCAAGTCTAAAGCACTATTGCTAAGAAGTAAAGTCAACTAGTCTGTGCAAATACAAAGTATTCTCATATGGAGTGTCAGCAAATCTTTTGTCTGAAGCAGGTCATTCACTTACCTCAAATGAATCTGTTTCTGCCTTTTATTGATATTCAGTTTATAGACAGCTAATTAATGTTACCGAAGGATAGAACATATGGTAATATGTTTCCCCTACCCAAAAAAGTCAGATGGTCTGAAATGACAAACTGGAAAAGCATAATAGGCCCCCTTTAAAAGAAAGATCTAAGAACTCCAAAATCCCATCACAGGATCTGCAGGTAGCTCTTGTCACTGTTGCACTGTAAAAGTGCATGCATCCAACATTAGAACGAGACTGCAGTAATTTGATCTACATGGGATGGGAAAGCCTTTGCTGCTCTTAAAGAACATCAGGGCACGACTAGAGATTGCTAATAAGTATCTATGCAAGGACCAGAACTTCTGGAACAATGGGATATGGACAGACGAGTTAAAGATAGATGTTTTTTGTGCATTACTAGAAGCTATGTTTGGTGATTACCAAAACAGAAACTAATTGGAGGAACCCCATACCAAATGTAAGGCACTGTGGTGGAAATGTTATGCTTTAAGGCTGCTTTGCTGCTTCAGCACCTGGTTAACATGTAATCATAGAATCAACCATTGATCCTCAAGAGGGCTTGAGGAGAATGTGAATGTGAGATCATCTGTAGAAATGTTGAAGCTTAAGAAGTGAACCTTCCAACAGGATAATGATCCCAAAGTAAATCCAACACAGAGTGATCTTCAAAGGAAGAAATCCATCAATCACGGTTTATTTAAGCTTGGAGTACATTGAGGGTGACCCTTATTTACAATGTAGCATTATACAAAGACGCAGGCAGTGAAAGGAGTAAATACACATTTTTATATAAAAAATATATTAAAATAAAATAATTAAATGAACTAAAACAGGTGCAGGCTGAATGGAGGTGGTTGGAGATTAGAAGTTTAAGTTGGTGCATTGCAGCTAAAATATGATTTTCCCAGTTCAGTAAAAGCTCTACAGCACCTGAAGGATGATGATTCAGTCACTGGAATCTGGTTTAAAAATTTCCATTGTTTTCAAAGAGCATTGATGTGATGTGAGTGGGCAGGTGGCCAGTGAGCTCTCTGCAGATAAACAGAAGCCAGTCTGGTCCCCACCACACTGTCAAATAGGACAATCTACTTTTTGATCCAGTGGGCAATGATAAGTCTGGTGATCTTAAATCTTAGAATCTAGTAAAATATTGAGTCTAAGGGCTTGAGGCTACTGGCAGGCACATATCTGTATTACATCATTATAATCAGTTATTGATAGCAAAGTACTCACAACAAACCTTTTTCTAGTGTGCATTGACAAACACATCTGATAGAGGGTGCTGTTTGATGCATCAAGCTTATGTCTTAATTTTCTTAACTAGCTTTCTCAGAGGATATTTAAATGTAAATTTGATGTTGCCAGATGCCAAGTTACTTGTAAACAGCAACCATTTCAATTCTGCATCCCTTCAGGGTAGTAAAACGTAGTGAGTTAAAATCAAAATTAGAAGTTCTGGAAAACAAACTGTACTTACAAATCAATTTAAAGGCACCAAAAGAGCACTTTACATTTCCAAGTGTACTTCAGAGTTTGAGAGAGGTGAGAACAGATGTATATATTGAATAAGGTTGGACCTAGAATTAAGCCTTGGTGAACGCCTTTAGTTACCAGCAGTAAATTACATTTTTGGTGTCCCAGGGCCTCATGCTGAGCCCAGTTTGTAGCTTTGGCATCAAAGTAATTTTTTATAAATAGGGAATGATCAATGGCTTTAACATCTTTGGAAAGATTAATGACAAGGGGAGCACATCATTTTGGTGGTAAAAGGGTAATGTCAAGACGGAGATTTTGGATCAACAAGAATTTTGATATCGGTCTGTATTTATTGAGATCCAATGCATCTCCTTCCCTGTGTAGCACAATAACGTGAAAGAGTAAAAATGTATGTAATATGTTTTAAAATGAATGAGGCTACCAAGCATACAATGAAGGTGTTCTGTAGTTCTTTGAAGGGTTAATAGTAGTAATGGCTTAAGCTACTATGTGTAAGGAGAAGAGTGTGAAGAGACTAAAGTTTACAGCAGAGATTAAATCAGATGCATTAAAATGTAAAAATGTATTAATATAATTGAGAAGGTGTCCCACACCTGCAGGGTTACGGATTGGCCTTCTCAAAGTCCAGATTCATTGAAATGTTGTGGGAGGATTTGAAATGGGTTGTACATGCAAGAAACCCCTAAAATATTGCACAGTTAAAATAATTCTGTATGGAGGAATGGGCCAGAATCTCTTCCAGTAGATGTTAAACAGCTGTAGACAGTTACAGGAACTACATAATGCTGATTCTGTTGAAGGGAGGTTTTTTTATATATAAATAAGTGCAATGTTAAATATCTCTAGTTTTGTGTTCTATACTGACATTTATCTATACGCACAAATATCAAATTTGCACCCCTGACCTTACCTTACCACACTGACTCGCCCTCAGCTGTACTGCATGGTGCAATTGAACAATTAAAATCCTGCCATGCTCTGTGGCATGTATGAAAACCCTGAGCAGGCCTAGTCTTGGTATTTAGTTTTGGCTTACGTACCAAGAAGAAAACGCCGAATAGATTGAAAGAGTGATCATCATTGGGGTACAAACGCCACTAGTGTTTCAGTAGCGTCAGTGACCAAAGTGACATCTGCCTTTAAATCTATGGGAAAGACCTCAGTAAAAAGTTTGGAGGTAGCGGTCAAAACCACACATTCAGTGAGCATTCAAGAACCGCCCACCCTACATAGAGAGACATATTCTCCACAAATGGCCAAATGCATGTACTGTGTAGACAAAGAGGCTGATACAGGCCAGTGGCTCCTTTAGTTTGCTGGCATGGTTTGAGTCCGTTTACCCAATTAGACAGAAGTCTCTTGTAGAATAGCAGTGGGGTCTTTGAATGGTATGCTAAATTTGAAAATGATGTGAACGATGTAAATCAGGTACCAGATCTCAACCTAGTGTCAAACAGTGATGTGTTAGGACCATGCTCTCCACCAGCAGTAGCAAAAGTACAGTTGAGGGAATGACATTTGGAAGAATCCTTTCGGTTCAGTTCCAGAGGTTTGTAAAATCTATTCCCCAACACTAATACGCTGTATCAGATCAGAGGTAGGGACGTATGCTATGAACACCCGGGCTCAAAGGTCTACTGATCTAAGATAAATGAACTCTGTTCTAATTGACTGTCCTGTATTCTACTTCATTCAGAAGCTTCATTCAGCACTCAGAGCCGAACCATTCCTTAGGACTTCAGTGTGAGTGGATGGTGCTAACCTATTGTATGTTGAATGGGTGGATACATGTAAAGGTGATGGCTCCTGTGACATTACAGAAACAGTTACTTCAAAACAGGCTGTTTTTGCACTTCAGTTTCCATATAGAGACTGTATGGGCCGAAGGGTGAATAACAAATGGTAAGACATTACACTGTTTACATATTACTTCACTTTGTTCAAAAATGCGAGGTATATTCAGTTTTCTATTATATGGGTCCCTTAAGTCACTTACTGCATAAATCCTAGGAGTCGTGATTTTTAGGATGTATTTTTAGCCAAAACAATCTGTGTAATATATCACTGCTGTCTGATCCAAGCCTTGTATCTACAAAATGATAACTTTGCAGGAAAAGGAAAACATGCTTTACATTTCATATAAGTCTATGGAACCAGACTTTTTTTCCAATTAATTTTGAGTCATTTAGTGTATTCATCATGATATTTATACACAAGGTATTGGGGAAACGGCATTTTCAAATTACATCAAAAGACGAAAACAAAACGAGGTTTTGTTTTCCAACAGCAGTGATATGAAGAATCAAAACATCAGCATCAGCGTCAAACCTGAAAATATGTGGGTCATTACTCTCATTCTCTGTCCATAACAAACACATGTTATAAACTGCATTACATATTAATGTAACAAACAATGTAATATGCAACAAACTGCCTTCCATGGACATGATCACTTCCTGCACAGGGTTAACCAGCACAGGACCTCAACAGTGATTTATAGTTTGCCACCTGTGGTTAAAAAGTACACAGAAAGGCACCTTCATATTCTCTCCTCTCCCCTACCTTCATCACATTTACTAGACAATTACAGCCTTGCTTCTAATAATAATACTAATCTCTAATGATCAGACAAGTTTAGCTTCCAGCCAAAAAAGAAGTGACCGTCACTGACAGATAAATTAACTGCCCATTTAAAGGGCTGGGAAAACAAGACCACTTAGCGTGGGACATGAGTGTGTGTCATATTAAATCCACATCTAAAGATGAACGAGAGGCTCACAAGAGCAGATTTGACCCTAAACTTTATAAACAAACGTTCGTGTAGACAATCATAAATAATATTACACATACAGACGTGTATGCTTATATTAATGCATTCATGTGCAATAATAACAGTTTGTATAATGTTGATGGTGGTTGGTGATTGGTCTAAAGTGATGACATTTATATAGTTAAACCTTAGATGAATGCTTCACAGTGAGACATATTTTCACACTTTCATTTTCAGTGTGACCAAAATGCTGAGTATGACACCTTTTGCTGCAGTTGCCATGACATGACATTTCTTGCAAAGTTTAAACACAGCAAGCATGAAGATTATATTAAATAAAATTAATTATGAAAACTACAGACATGTATTTTAATATTTCACAGATAACATTAGGTCTTTGCTGAAGACCTACAAGACCCTCAGGGTTCCCCACTGTGTTAAATATATTGTCACATCCATACCAAAATGTATATTTTATTGTTTATTATTATTATTATTATTAATAATAATTATTGTTCTACATAATTTGAGCACAGCAGCTGCCTTTGTGTGAACATTTCATTTTGAATGGACCAATGAAACTGTAAAATGACATTACAATAATAAAATCTTACATTAACATACATTTAGGTTAAGAGTGGTTCTAACAATATGGTTATACATTAAACTCACTGCTGCTGTACTGCCTTAGACTCCTCAGCTTCATTTCATTTATCTGACAGGGACAACAACCACTTTTTACATCGACTCTGTACAAATTTGAACCATTTAGAAACCAAAAAAAACATTTTCTCAAAAAAGGTAAGTTAGACTCACTGAAGTAATTTTAATATACATTCTGATGCCTTCCTGGGGTTGAAAAAGTAAAGCCAAATTCAATTATAAACATGACTACAACTGCTAAATCACCTCCATATATATATATATATATATATATATATATATATAAACTCTTTATTCTGATAAATCAAGTAAAACACCTAGCACTCTTCTATTGTTCACATGGATGTTGAAGTGAAAGTAGAGGACTTATTCTGATTTGTCCTCTATTGCCTCTTTGGGTGTTAACAGCCAAACGTTGTCATTTGCATTCATGTACTTGCATTAAGCATGTTTCTGGCCTAAGGCTGGTACACACAGAATGTGAAAGCAAATTAACATCATGAAAATGTTAAATATTCTGATCTTTTTTTTTTGTATCAGAACTATACACACTGGATGCGACGTGATATTTCTTTTTGTTCTCGCCACAAAAAATATTGCTTCTCACCAAAAAGGTAACATAATGTGACATTGTGCAGGATGCCTCCACTCTGGAACTGCAAAAAGAAGAACGGAGAGTTTCTCCACCTCATTTCAGAAGCGGTAACTCTTTTGTACGTGGCTTTGATCTCTGCCTAAATAGTTTATAGCATTCAGCTCCAAAAACAGTTTTTTCGGCTATTGCGCATGTGCAGATCTCCTGCTTGCTATACAGTAAGCCAGTTGGCTCTTTTTATCAAAGGGCGAGTCTTTCCTTGTAAATAGCCCTCACGTTGGCCAAAAGGGGCTTTCGTATTCATATTTCAACCACTGGTCTCCTCCCTTATTACATTTCAGATAACAGCCAGCTGATTCCCCATACAGTGTCAGTGAAATGTTCATTAATGGGCCTGCAGAAAGAAGCTACTGTGATACATTAAGTGACCACTTTTTAGCCACATAGTTTGATCAATTTGAAACATTTCTTCAGAGTAGGACTCATGCAAACTCAAATGGCATATGAACCATGAACGTTAATGTCAAACCATAATCCTGTACAATACTCTTTCATGTTTTTTTTTTGCCCCAAAGATTAAGCACTGTAGCCTTTTATGTCTTTGTAGAAAACATAGGCCTATAACATACGCAATATCTACTACACACTATTAGTATAGCCCTATTCAAGCTGGATTAGCTCTACCTGGGGACGTGTTGTATCTTAAGTGATTACCAACAATGATTTTAATCCAGTATTAATTTGCCATGTCATTTCTGTGTCTCACTAATAGGCCTGATAAGTAATAATTCAAGAGTAAATTACATTCCCTTGGTAATAGTCGTCTTGCTTCAATCAATCTCAGTAATGTAATAAGAAAACTAGGTAATATAAAACACACAGGCTGAAGTTGATGGTGTACCATATATGGTGGAATGCGAAAATCTGAACAAGAAGCTCACAAATAGGAAGCTGACTTTAACTTAATTGAAAACGGTTTGAAAAATGTATTACTTTTGGGCTAATTGGGGTAATTTGACCCTGTATCCCATATGGACTGAGCAGTCAAATCAGCACACATAAAACCCAATCCATCTTGAATAGGACTAATGAGATAAATATTCTCCTTAATTAAGAAGTCACACACATATATAAACCCACATACAAACATAATAAAGGCTTCCATTTGTAGTACTGACAATACAGCGTTATAATCAAGTGTGCAAGCAATCATATATCAGACAACCTAAGCATGAATACTTACCTTAAACAACAGTGCTGTATTACCGCTTATTATGTTTTTTTACCCTCAAATTTTTACCCTTTTATTTAATGTCTTGGTAGGAAATATAAGTATACTACAGTCTACAATATGGCCATACCGACTGTGCAACGCAAATAGTCTCCTTCATTAAAAGTCTGTCCAGGAAGTGAGGCTGGAAAAAGGTCAGACATCTGGTGAATCCTTAGAATAAAACAAGTTTCTTTTAAGGTTGTACTTGAGCTGCAGTGCCTGAAGAGAACCACTCTGGCAATAAACAAGTCATCAAATAAAGAAAGCTTCTCAGTGTAAAAGCCTCACAGAGTCTCCTTCACTGCCACGTTAGTCCGTCCCAACACTCAAAAATAAAGGTGCCAGAAAGGGTCATGTGGCCCGATGCCAAGGAAAAACGACTTTTGTTTTTTTAAATTAAGAACTTGAGATTTTTACAAAAGCATTCTTTGAAAATGCTCCTTCTTGTTCCTCTTCTGTGGATTCAACCTCCACTGAAAAGCCCATTTGTCTTGTGCTTGACACTGATCCGAACCTTCCATTTCCTTATTTTAAGTTTTTATGACCTCTTTGATGTGCCAGTAAACAACTAAGCATTGATGCTATCTTATTCTAAGCTACTACAATTTTACCAACACTCTTAAAGTTACATATTATTTATCCTCAATAATACATTGCATAGTAATGTCAGTTCATCTGTAGAACAGTGGTTGCCAGCCCCTGTCCAGGAGGACCACCAGACATACACATTTTTGTGTTTCCTGCCAAAACACACCCACTTCAACTCAGGAAGGGTTTGTTTATTATCAGAATAGTTGGGTGAGGTGTGTTGGGATCAGGGCAAACACTAAAATGTGAAGGGCAAGGGGGCCTCTAGCACCAGAGTTGGAAACCACTATGTAGAAGAACCGTTCTTGGTTCCTTTTAACCTGTCTCTCTATGCTTAAGACAGGAAGAACTTACAGGGAGAAAGCTAATGACCAAGCGAGCATAACTGAGCTAGCAGTCTGTTCATCTGTTTGTTCGTTTGTTTGGTCAACAGGCCAGAACAGAATTCCCAGGATGCACATCTAAAAGTCAGGTGAAAAAGAACTCCCCCTACTTTCTTTAAGAATTTGCCATATAAATGCTGGACACAGCAGGTATAGTCTGCAAGACCACCATGTGTTCACTCATTTCTTGTGATTCTTCTCTCAACCCACTCAATCCACATCTAAGCCTTAATTCAAGTTGCGCAAACAAGTTGGTATGGTTTTGAACATAGCATGACGTATTATGAACTCCAAGAATAAAAAACACTTCTCAGAGTAAATGAAAGAAAGGGCAGCTGTTTAGGATAACTGGAATCTCTTCTTTCCTTAGTACTCTTTGGTATCATTCTGCCCAAGACAAGGCTAAATTTCACAACACAGATACACTCTAGGGTAACAGAAGGAGAGAAGCTCTGCATGCGTACTCAATACAAGTAGTAGAAAATCAACACAATATCCAATTGCGAGTTTGAGTACCACATTTTCTGCACCACTGAGCCTCAATCGTATGTATTTCAGCTAAAGATGCACTGATCAATCAGCCAGTGACCGGAATTTGCTGGTTTTCACCTTCATCAGCCATGACCGGGTGGCCGGCCATTCCGTGCTGGTGATGTGCCACGCAATAGTTCATGTCAGATTCACATTCATAGATATGTCCACCACATGAAAAAGAAAGCATGGAGATCTGGAGAATGCAATCTAGGGTTGAAAGATTAATCATGTTAATATTGAATTCGCAATTAAAGCAAGTGCAATTTTTTAATTGCAAGAGCTCCATTTTTTTAAATTATGGCCTCAATTATCAAAAACCTTGTCCTAAGTTTTAAGAGGGGAACTTTAATCTAATAGCACAGAGCTTGTAAACTACCTGTAGATGAGTTAGACCAATAAGAGGCAACACACCTTCATGTGTTGTGACATCTCAAGTCTGGCACAATATATTCAGGTCTAGGGGTTGGGGGAAATAAAACAGGCCTGAGCCTTAATTTAAAGAAACTAATCACAATTTAAACCAGGGTTATTTAAAATGCAGCTTCTAACGTAGTGGTGCCTAACCATCAAGGAGTGTTGTTTGTCTATTGATGACCTGCCTGCTATCCTGACCGTTCAGTACTTCCCAGCTGAATCAAATCCACACATCATGTGCATTTGATTTTTTTAGCAAGCTGTTCCGTGAGGAACACTTTTTGACCCCTTGTTTTTAAACAGTCGTCCTGGTAAAAGCAATCTACATCATGACCTCAGGTCTCTCTGCGAGTCTGAGGGCCTCATGCATACTGGCTGCTGAGAGTTTACGGTTGATGTTCCGATATCGACAGCAGATGATGTTCTGGTAGGTGGTCCTGAGGTCCCTGTTGAAGAAGGCATAGATGAAGGGGTTGATGAGGGAGTTGGCATATCCCAGCCAGAGCAAGGTCCTCTCCACCCATAAGGGCACACAGCTGCACGTCACACCGCAGATGAAGGGACGTGCGGTGGAAAGTAGAAAGAAAGGCAGCCAGCACACACTGAAGGCCCCCACCACTACGCCCAACGTAGCCGCTGCTTTCTGCTCACGCTTGAAGATGGAGATATTCCTGCGGTCACTCCTCAGAAGACGTGCGAAGCTTGCACACTCCTCGACATCCCTTTGAAGCTTCAGCACTGCCGAAACACAGTCTACACTGGATTCCTCGACCTTTGGCAAGATGGCGATGGCGTGCTTGGCCACACTCACTTTAGCCGCCCTGTATATTCTGTAGTACATGATTAGCATGACAGACATCGGGATGTAAAAGGCCACAGCTGTGGAGTAGACAGTGTAGCCCAGGTCCTGACTGATCAAGCAGACGTTGTCGTCGTTCACGTTCTGTGCCCAGCCAAACAGAGGTGGAAGTGTGATAGAAGCAGACAGGAGCCATACGGACAGCACTATCTTGGCCATACACTTTCCACTCTGTCTCACGGGATACGTCAGCGGCTTAGTTATGCCAAGATACCTGGAGAGGGGTGGAAATGAGAGTGTCATTCCCAAACAATAACTTTAGAAATGTTATATTTTCACACATACTGTAGTACAATTCTGCCTCCATGTGACTCCCTGCCACAAATGTGTACCCACACTCTTACCATTTCCCACAATAACCTTATATGAGGGAGTTTTAAAAAGGCTTCGGACACCAGGTTCCTATCAGCATTACAGTGAAAAGTACAGTACAGGTCAATAAGTTTCCCTACAGCAGCTCACCTTACATCAAACTGATTACTTCTTACATCTTAACCATTTCATTATGCAGACACGGGCCGCATGCAAGCACACTGGAGGATGTGAGTTTCTGTGGACTCAGGAGAAGAGAGATTCACCTGTCTATACTGATCACACAGAGAGTCATTATTGATGCTGTACAACACATCACGTCCATGGCAATGAAGACGTTACAGAAAAGGCGCCCAAAGATCCACTGCCCCCCTATGAGGTCAGTGATGCTCACGAAGGGCATCACAGCCACAGCCACGGACAGGTCCGCCACAGCCAGGGACACAATCAGGTAGTTGGAGGGCTGTTTCAGCTTCTTCACGAAGCACACGGATATGACCACCAGCAAATTCCCACAGATGGTCAGGAAAGTCATCATGGTGAGAACTCCTCCTATGAGCACTTTCTCTGTCTTCCCGTAGCTCAGGATCTGCTCTCCGCAGCCGGTTTCATTATCCATAAAGCTTGAAGCTGTGCTCGTCGTTGTGTCCTGCGCTGGTCCTACATGCACGTCCAGGATCTTGGACGTCAGGCTGGACATGTCAAGTTCCTGCACGCTGTCGTCACTCAGGGGTGATCTCATTCCGCCTGCTGGGAGCTGTCCACAGTGCTGAAAGCAGACTGATCTTGTGATTACAGACTTCCAGCAAAGTTTTCGGTTCCTGTGCGGTGAGCGGCGCCTGCCCCTCTAAGCTCCTCACATTTCCTCGAGTGGTCTCGATACAACAGCCAGCAGTGATGACAACTTCTCACACTGCTCTCCTCCTCCTGCTTTCACTGAAGGGCTTTATACGCCGAGTGACGTCACGGCTCCACTTGGAGCGTCTGCCTTTCAGACGATGCTTGAATCCAACTTATCCAACTTTGGCCTATAAACTAAAATAAAATACCCAAATATACTCACCCACCCATATCCATAAGTGCTGTTAATGCTGCACTGACTGTGATGATCTGGACGCTCTTGTAGTCTAGTGAGACGAACAGTGCGCTTCCAGTTTGTTGTGTTTTGAGCAATGACTCTACTGCCACCTCCTGGCCGTGTAGAGAACCACAGGATGGCCCGTAGAATTTCAGTTTGGCAAGTTTCACATGTTCCTGTTTCCTAAATGACCGAAACTGAACACACTGCAATTTACCTCAAAGAGAAAAATGTATTTGTTACTTTTCCTATTTTCATTCAAACCCAATGGCAGATTTAATTTCTGTTCTTTTCTTTTTTCTAGTCAATCACTTTTTTAATGAAAGCATCCAGTCAAATCTCCAATCTCAGTATTACAGCTAGAGCTACACTGTAAAAAGTGCAATCTATGATCAAATGATCAAATTAGCCAATTAAGTCTCATTTGTAACAAGCAATTGAATTAGTTCTACTCAACTCAAAAAATGGCTTTCATTGAAATAATCGCTCGTTTAGAGTCCTTTTTTTAGGTTGAGTAAACCTTATTCATTCACAAATTTGACTTTTTTTTTTAGGTTGGGCCAACAAAACACTTTATTTACAGTGCAGATTGCATGCAGATGTGGGCCACTTCTGGGAAAGACATGCCACTGCTGGCCCTTGGTCTGTACTGGCAAACTGTGAATGAGCTCATAGTGGTCCACATTCTGCCTGCAAGTGCCAAAACAGACCTGGGCCATTTCTGGCAGAAATATGGCAGGGCTGTCTACCACTGACACCAGCAAACTGCATGGGAACCTAAAGTGACCCACATATTTAAAAGCTTATTTGGCCCACATCTGTTTTGGCACATGTGGGCCAAATAAGCTTTTAAATATGTGGTTGCAAATACAAAACTGTGGGACTAATTAGCAGAGAAAAATCTCTCAACCAAGAAGAAGAAAAAGAAGAAGAAGAAGAGGAAAAGAAGAATATAAATCAGAAATACTAAGCAATGTGCAGCCATAATTAGAAGCTGTATGTCATTGCCAGAATGTAACTGCTACACCATTTCAGCTGGACAGGAAAATTATTTTACAAAGTTGGTGACTTGAGCATAATAGTGTATTTTATTTTATCAATTTTAAAACCTGCAAAATACTCACCTGGAGTTTTGTGGTACCAATACATATGTGCTATGGTATGAACATCTCGACAGGGATTTGTAAATGGGAGAAAGGCACTCTCTACAGCCGCTGTGTGGTTTGTCTGTTCTGACCTACTGTGGAGAAGGGCATTGGAGAAGGGCCCTGTCTCATGTAGATATAAATCGCTCATTCCAAGCTCACTGAAAAACACTGATAAGTAGTTTAGTTTAGTATAGTTATGTACTATATTCTAATTCTGTTAATAGGTCCTCCTTTTATCTTACACACCGCCCCTTTACACTGACCTTTGTATTATTTTCTTTATTGTAAAAGGCAGATGGCGTTTGCAGATCTGCATCCAAAAACCCCTTCGTACACTTCTAAGGTCTGAGACAATGAAAAACAGAAGCTCACCAGCACCACTGTAAGGTAAAAGAACTCAGTTGTTTTAATACAATTATCAAAACATTAGAACTGTCTTCCTTCAGTTCAGTTACACTTCCAGCACACAATAAGTCTGTGTAATTTACATTACTGTATTAGCTTAGACCTGCAATACAGTGCAAAGTCTGTGCATGTCAACTGGCCTAGGAGCTGCTTTGCTTGATTTACCGTTGGACTGCGTTGGACTACAGAACCTCACAATTTGACAGTCGACCGGGACTCACAAGGATCTGCACAGCCGGCCCAGTTTAATACTGCACACTGACTCCAGACTGACGACACTGAAGGCAATGCATTCTGCCTGGCTAGTGTTCTGTTTTTCTTTGTTTCCTTCTTTCCTCCTTTGTGTTGGGGGTGGAGGGATGAAAAATAAATCTGCATTAGCTTACATTGCTTGCATACAAACTTGTCCAATATTTTGCCATCTTCTGATCTTTAAGTACTGCTTCGAAAGTCTTTCCGAATGGGTCTTTGTAGATCCTTTGCTCAGAGTGCAAGTCACTTTCTTTGCATTCGAGTTGGGTTATGAACTCTTAGCCATTATAACCACACGGTTGTTTTATTATTCAGTTGTTTCAGCTTTCAGCTTTCTCAGTGATGTTGTGCGACTCCTGTCCATAGTCATGCAGTGCATTTAGTGCAGTAGCCTAGGCAGGCAGCTGCAGCAGTCCTGCTTATTTTCACATATATATAATTTTCACAGCGCTCAGTGTTTGTTTTCATATCTTTACATTAGTTTGATATAATTAAACTTACAAATCAGTTTATTTAAAATGGAATACAGTTTGCTGACAGCACTAAGACCTAGTGGCTGGGAAATAATACATAAACTACAAAACAGCTGTTGAAAAAAATTGCTTATTTGTTAATTAGTAGGCAGAAAGCCCAGCAATTTGTGGGGGACCCTACCCAAACTCATTGTTTGTCGAATTTGATAGAAGATACTTTGGGCCACAAGAAAGATAGAAGATATCTCGGACCCCAAGAAATGGTTTTAGTGTTCATCGTTCTGCCATCACTGATGTAGGTGTGAGGTTAAGCTCCATCAAGCGTATTGTTAACAGTGTGACAAATTAATTCATTTATTCATTCATCTTCTAAGCCGTTTATCATTCTGGGTCATTGGGGGTGTACTGGAGCTGATCCTAGCACTCACAGGGTGGAGGGCAGGAAACACCCTGGGCAGGCCACCAGTCCAATGTCGGGCAGACACAGAGATATACACAGTCACTCACACCCACATCTAGGAGCAATTTAGCATCTCCAGTTCACCTTCATGTCTTAGGAAACCCACACAGACACAGAGAGAACATGCAAACTCTCAAATGACACAGAGCTACCTCGGGGTGACAAATCACAAGTATAAAAAAGGTATAACTATATAGTGTATGACATATTGAGGGGTGAAATCACACTACGTCATCTTTTTAAAACATGATTGATTGACTAACAAAAACTCCTTAAACCTATGACAATGGGAAAGTCTACAAAGAACACTTATATCTCTAAATGAATCATTAATAATTTATGGTCATTAATAATTGATATTTAGATATAGGTTTAATATAGATGACGTTTATTAATGTATTAATTGTTAATGAGCGTATTAAATGTTATTAAATGGTATTAAATGGAAAAGACAAACATTTTTTTGGTCGTGGCTGTGAATTTGATCAATATAATCTCACAGTTTCTAATATGCATCTTTCTTTCCCGCTTTGTACGACATTCTTTGTGTGTTAATTTCATTCACTCGCCAATGATATTTCACCCCAAACTGTCGGTCGTAAGTGGACCAATCAGATAAGAGGTTTTTTAAAAAGACCGCCGTTTTACACATATGGTTAGTCCAGAACGGAAAAGTGGGTTTTCTCCGGCGCTGTTTGGGGTCAAGACGGGTTTTCGTTTTTCGGGCGGGTAAATGTTCTGAAACAGTCCAGTCTGTTATGAGGAGCAGAATGAGCGTAGACTCCGTTAGTAAGCCAGCTGCTCTCTGAAAGCCGCGGTAAGTTGCTAAGCGAACTAACGTCTCTAGAGTTACACAAAATTAGCTTAGCTAGCTAGCTACTATTCAGTGCAATGATTTCCCGTGCACGGTAAACGAGTAGATTAAAAAGTCAGTTTCCCAATGTTTTTCCTTTATTTGTCCAGTCTACATTTCCAAGCTTTGAGTGTATTGTTGACTGGTATGGCGTTTTTGCTCTTGTCAAACCGCCACTACGCTGCCGAGTTGCCTTCCAAAATGGCGGCAGGGAGACTTTTTTTAACGTTACCATCATTACGGTAAATCACATAAGTATGATATGAAGTGCTGGAGGTTTTATTAAACACTTTAAGCTTGGCGTATACAGTATTCTTTGTATAGTGTTCGAGAGTTCCCAAATAACTTCTAAAATATGCCATAAACACACTGAAGTTCAGTTTTTGGCTGGTAAATTTACAGGTGGGAATATGAATTTTCAATTCAATATTTCAGTTCAACTCAGTACAATATAGATTTTATTAGACCTTGTTCCATCACTACTATAGATGCTCCAAAGAAGACACATTCAGCATTTTTTAAAAAAAGGAAATTATTTAAATCAATCCATTAAATATGTTCCCAAATAAGTGGAAAATGGATGTTATAGAAGAATCATGTATTATTTACTTCTTAGTTATATTTAACACCATTTGAACTGGTTTGATAACATCTATGCAAAATTCATAAAGACTTCCCGGACCTTGTTTGTAATGAGCAATTTCTGAGGCTGGAGTCATGTTATTTCCAGCGTATATTTGGAAACCTCTTATTCCAGTTTAAAAAAATAAATAAATAAAAATTACAGTCTTCTACTGAGTAATATTCCGTATACATTGGTTAGAAGCATTTTTGTCCAGTATGGAACATGTATTACCAAAAAATTGAATTGAAAATTTCTTCTGGTGCAGACTTGCAGATAACACAATTCTTCCGCTTTGGAGCATTTCGTAAAAGTACTGTAGCACCATTTGGTATAGCACAAACAAGATAGTATTCTGTAAGAAATTCCTCAAGTAAAAACAAATCGATTGTCATTCAGTAACTGGCTAACAAGCAGAATGTCATCTCAGCTCTCTCTGCCGTAATTAGCCAATTGACATTTAACAGGGTTTTGACTAGCTTAACATTGGCCAGTCATCATGAAACTTGATTGGCATGTACGTGGAAGCATTTTCTAACAGCCTATAAAATTTTGTCAGTTTTATCAATTTGTCAACTGTTCTAAAAAAAATTGTAAAAAAAACGAGCTTATGTCCAAATACTTTTGGTGTGTGGCAATAATATTGGGTTCAAGTGATGCAGTGCACCGAGCCTGACAATTTCCCCAATACAAGTTAGAAATATTTTTCTAGATTCTTTGTTTTTCTGCAATTATGCAAAGTTTGATCAAGCCAGTTAAGGAACTAGTCTCTCAGTTTTCATGATATTGTCTCAAAACCGGTCTAGAATGAATCTGTGGAGTTTGAAAGTAAAGAATTATATTTACAACGTTGCTTTTTTTGTACATCTTGGCTGCAGTATGTGATTCAGTAAGTGCATCATGGGTTTTCTGACACAAGGGGCTATAATTATATCAAGGATTGCCCAGTTGTGATCAAACTTGGGATAAATGTCTACAAATATGCATAGACTGATAATCAGAGCATGACTGCAACTTTTGGCTTGAATAGGTCTCAGTGGACCTCTACAGAGCAGAATTTTCAGTGAATTATCTCCTTTTCGAACACTTCCTTTTTTTGACCACTAGATGGAGCCCAATACAAATGAATGACATGGTGCCAAATAACATGAGTGAAGCAGAAGTCTGAAATTGAATATTTAACCATAAAGGCTTGGAGTTTTTTTTGTTGTTGTTGTTTTTTTTGGGGTTTTTTTGGCATAAAATGGTTCCAGCATGTGATTTAATGTGTGACCAGGATGTACTGAGTCCATTGCCTGCCTTTGAATCTGTGGGGTTTACAGGTCGAATTTCACCTAGGNGTTTTATCAATTTGTCAACTGTTCTAAAAAAAATTGTAAAAAAAACGAGCTTATGTCCAAATACTTTTGGTGTGTGGCAATAATATTGGGTTCAAGTGATGCAGTGCACCGAGCCTGACAATTTCCCCAATACAAGTTAGAAATATTTTTCTAGATTCTTTGTTTTTCTGCAATTATGCAAAGTTTGATCAAGCCAGTTAAGGAACTAGTCTCTCAGTTTTCATGATATTGTCTCAAAACCGGTCTAGAATGAATCTGTGGAGTTTGAAAGTAAAGAATTATATTTACAACGTTGCTTTTTTTGTACATCTTGGCTGCAGTATGTGATTCAGTAAGTGCATCATGGGTTTTCTGACACAAGGGGCTATAATTATATCAAGGATTGCCCAGTTGTGATCAAACTTGGGATAAATGTCTACAAATATGCATAGACTGATAATCAGAGCATGACTGCAACTTTTGGCTTGAATAGGTCTCAGTGGACCTCTACAGAGCAGAATTTCCTTTTCGAACACTTCCTTTTTTTGACCACTAGATGGAGCCCAATACAAATGAATGACATGGTGCCAAATAACATGAGTGAAGCAGAAGTCTGAAATTGAATATTTAACCATAAAGGCTTGGAGTTTTTTTTGTTGTTGTTGTTTTTTTTGGGGTTTTTTTGGCATAAAATGGTTCCAGCATGTGATTTAATGTGTGACCAGGATGTACTGAGTCCATTGCCTGCCTTTGAATCTGTGGGGTTTACAGGTCGAATTTCACCTAGGCTGTGTGCTAGAAAGTCATGAGAATTATTGTCAGTCACTTTGTTTTTTGGGTTTTCTGACATAAGTGATCATAATTCTATCAAGGATTGCTTAATTGTGATCAAACTTGGGATACATGTCTAAAAATTATAGAAAATGTAGGCTTGAATAGGCCTTAGTGGGCCTCTACAGAGTTGCTTTTATTGTGAGCATCTACTTTTTTGTTGTTGTTGTGTGTTTTTTTTTGTTTGTTTGTTTTGGTTGTACAATTCCTTTTTTTGACTACTAGATGGAGCCAAAAGACCATTGACCGATAAGGGCTGTGTTAGCCATGTGATCTGTACATTTTTAAGTCGACACCAAAATAATTTAATTTGTTTCAGATTCATTCATGGGTTTTTATGTTAGAAAAAAGATAAAGAAGTAAACTGATCCAGTTGAAAAGGTGACCTTTCTCATAGAGGTCAGAGTTGTAAATGTATTTTAAACTTTTTTTTTTTTGTTATTCATTTACGTGCTGTTTTAATGTTTAAATAAGTTTATGCTAAAAGAACTTATTTTAAACATGAGTACATGCTTCATGTGCTTCATTATTCTACATATCCATATGGTAGCCTGAAATTTTACTGTATGTCGGCAATTCAAATTAGCTTTGAAACTCATGCCATTCTCTGATTGCTAGATAATATACAAAAATGGACCAAACGTACTGAAATCAGATTGTCTGACAAAATTCTGTGTGAGGTACAGCCCTGTTTTGAGTAATGGGTGTGTTACTACCCAGTCCACGACCACTGAAAGTTTTATTTTGTGCAGTGGGTTGACAGCTTTGCTTATCTTGAGCATTTTCTTGTGAATAATTTTCCATGTCCCTCTAAAAGAGTGTACAGGCGAGGGTTCCATCAAATTTCATAACTCGAGAGGTACCTTGTTTTCCAGAGAAAAGCCTCGTTTGGACTCAGGTTGGGCAAATGTGCGGGCCACACCATTCGTCCAAGGTAGTTCTGGACAGCTTGGGGCCTGATGGCAAGGTGCATTATACTGCTGAAATTTTCCATCATTGTGGGAGTACGTGAAGTCCATGAAGGGGTGCAGTGGTCACCAAGCCGTGAAATGTTGCGGACACCGGTCAGCATAGTGTTTAGACGGACCAATGGACCCAACCCTTACCATGAGGGCACACCCCACACCGGTATGGAACCACCCCCAGCCTGCACAGTGCCTTCACAAATTGGGTCCATGGCTCCTTTTGTGCCACACAGAAATCCTACCAATACCCCTAAACAATTGATACTGTGACTCATCAGACCATGGCACGTATTGCCAGTCCTATAGGGGCCAATTAGAAACCTCACAAAGCCATGTCAGGCACTGTATACAGTGTCATGCAATTTGGTGCCTTCCCGGTATAGACGTGATACTGTGGATCCACTTTTCTTTGGGTCATTATTTAGCTAGCTAGGTGTGTATATGTAATCATTTGTAGGTTAAACAAAACATTGTTGATCATTGTTTTAGGTTAAACACGTGTTTTTTGTTTTGTTTTTTTCCCCCTCCAAATCCACAGTGGTAACTGTTAGTGACCACAACACGGTGGACACTTAGTATGTTAAATGGTTAAAAATTGGTATAACATGTCTTAAGCGAGCACAGGAGTCTTCAAGCCATAAGATTATAGTTATGACATGTCATAATTTAAACGATAAATAAACTATTGTGCTACTACTGAGCATGATGTTACCGGACATACAGGGTCTTTTTAAGAAACAGATATTTGCATTGTAGAATGAAAACAAACATTAAAGGTATCAGCAGCGCTTCTAGCCAATGAGGCTTAAACTCAGTCATCTTCTCTCAGCTCGCGCAGCTAGAGGGCAGCAACTGCAGTGACTGGTTCTGAAACCTGCAACAGCCTTGTACTCTTGAGATTATAACTAGGGATGTGCTGAACCAAAATTATTACGCAAGTGAAAAGATAATAAAGAATAATTTACACTCAACAATGACGTTTTTAATGACGCTGTTAACCCGGATGTAGACTGGAATCAGAGTGGAGGCTGGGATATTGTGCTTTGTTGGTATGTCTCCTGGGATGTTAAAATGGTCAGTGGTCAAATATTTTTAAACTGCACTTTAGTAATTTTATTTTTTTTTAAATTTTTTTTAACAAAAGTACATCCCAGACAGCAAAATTGTTCTGTCCCAAATCTGATCCACATTTCCCATTTTCGGTTGATGGCACTCTGGTGGACTTCTCCTAGTAGCAAGATCTGGGCCACATATGCACCACATTAGGGCCAAACGTAGGCAACTCTGCTGTATCTGTGCCAGATGTGGAATGGATCTGTTTTGGGACAGGTGGGCCAAATGCATGTTGTAAATATGGTACAGCTTTGGTTCACAGCAGATTGGCAGTGCCAACAGTGGGCCTGCAGTGCCATATCTTTGCCAGACGTGACCCACATCCGCGTGCTATCTGTAATTTAGCCTATTACTTTGCGTTCTGGGTATTGTATTGGGCTAATGGTATGAAATCAAAATAATTTCTGGGCTGGATTTTTTGCCATGGGTTTGATATGGCCTGCTGGTCATGTGTTTACATGGGTTTTATATAATGAGCTAGTAAAACTGACCTTGAGACAGAGGTTTATATGATGTGAATGTTGACCTTCTTTATTCATACAGTTACATTTAAAATTTGTCTGAAATAACTGGTTCTATAGGAGCGTTCTTAGAATTGTTTGCTTGCTTTTTAATTGAAACATTTCTTGGGTGTTCTTTGTTTGATGCCGAGGCTGCTGTCTAAAGAGGGCCTGTGGAACCGAATCACTAATAATCTTCTGCACAGAAGAGCATTGTTAACCAGTACGGCTGTAAAAACACCAGCAGGTCAGCCATTTTTATTTTATTCATTGATTTTTCTTTTTTTTTTTTCTTGGCTTTATGCACAGAAACAAATCGAAATCGGCAGCTATTAGTTGGATCTGGAAGGAGAGTTAACAAATAAAATTTAATAAAAAGAAAAGTTGCCCAAGATAATACAGCAGTTAAGATTACATCAAAAAAGGAAAGTTAAAAACTAAAATTTAAAATGGTCAAATAAGAAGTAATAAAAATAAATAAATAAAAACAGTAATAAAATCAAGATGGGTTAACATAAAATAAACAGAAGAGAAAATGAAATAACAATAAGCAAAAAATACTAAAATAAATAGAAAAGGGAAAAAAACTCCACACAAAACTCTACAGCTAAAGTCTAAATCAAAGATGATATTTCTTCATAAATCTCTACACTTATTAAAAAAAATAGAGCATCCAGATAAGAGCATGTTGTGTAGCATTTAAAAATTTATTTTAAAATATTGACTTTAATATGTTTTATATTGACTTAATATTTCCAGATTATTTCTAATATGTAATATCCTAAAATAATGTATTTCCTCCAAATATAACCGGATACTAGGAATGTTAAGAATCTGAAAATATTGGTGAGTTTAGTGAAATGTTTTATTTCTGTGTACTTTTTTTTCAGATGATGTTTGTAGGTCTGTGTGTGTCTTATTCTGCTTCATTGACCGTAAACTGTTTCACATTCAGCCTCCTGATAAAGAAGCAGTGGATGGTGAAGTGCTGTAAACTGTAGATTATGTGTGAAACTGAAGAGTTCTGCTCTTTTAAGAGTTTCCCAGAAAGCAGCTGAAGACAAACGGGTACAGTATTAATGATTCACAGCAGTTCTTAATCAGACACTGAAGGAGCAGAGCACACCTGAACTAACCCAGTCATTCTGTACTGTAGTCAACAGCTCCGCAGGACATGAATCAGGAGCGAGAACTGCCATCCCCACCCAGTCCCACAGGCTGTGAGTGCTGGTGTGCCTGCCTGCCTCCCCTGTTCCACAGTATGGACAAGAAGCAGGAGAGGCAGAGGGAGGGAGCAGCTCCAGCTTCGGACCGAGAGTAGTGAAAGGGCAACACCGCGGAAGAGGAAGGTAATTCAGCCTAATGATCAGTTCATCGCCTAAATTATTAACAGGACATTAACAGCTCATTATAAAGCTGTGTTTAGCAGCTTCTCCACAAGGGGGTGATATTTTAATTCACACCAGCCTTCATAACAGCAGGGTCGTACTAATGAACACAATTGTACGTTTTAATGTTTATGAGATAATATTTAGATAGCTGTTTATGTGTGTTTATATAAAGTAAAAGTGTGAATGAAGCAGGTTTTGTGTAAATACATCAGAATCATAGATATACATACATAGATGCCACGTTGGGTTCTGACAGGCACGTCAGTCTTGTGGGAATCAATGTGTCTGCCGGACTGCATTCAGTTAGTGATGGGGAGTTGATTCTTTGATTACAGCACCTCTGCAGGTTAGGGCTGACTCTCGACATTTATGCATTGTAATGCTTGTGGTTAATATACATAATGACTACAGTACTAAATAAGAGATGTATTAAATATATACTGATAGATAAATGATCTGAGAGAGAGAGAGGAAATAAATAAATATATATATATATGATAATAATAATCATAATAATAATAATAAAGTGTCATAGCGCAATGGTATTGGTGAAAGGCTCACAGTTTGTTCAGGAACCTGATAGCCTGTGGGTAGTCACTTGGCCAATGACTCTTAAGAGCCAAAATGCTGGGAGTCAACACTTTGACTCCTGTTGGATTTGCTCCAGCTTTTTTCCAGCTTCTTATTTAGATATTTGTTCCACCTTAAATAGCACTGCATTTACGTTACTGCAACAGCGCAACATTAAGGTAAGCGCTGCATCATTTAAGATGGACTGGAAAGGTGAGAGAGAAGTTGGTGAATACAAAGTCATCTTGAGCCTCTTAAAAAGAGGAACAAGATACCATCAGCTTCTTTTCAAGAATTAAAGACTGTAAAGATTTTCCCAGGACACTTTTCTCCTCGATTCTGTAATGTAAAATCTTAAAACTGGGTAAATCGCGTTTAGTTGATTGCAGAAAGCCTGAAGTCGTGCTTCACTAGGATAAGTAACATTACAGAGCAACAGTTTAAGAAACATGCTGTCCAAAATTATACTATTTTCAAGAATATTACTCTCTAAAAGAGTGATGGGATTATATAACGGCATGGATGCAGCGACAGGCACTCACAGTAATGTAGATATAACCTTGTGTTTGAAGCACCAAGAACATGGTATAATTTTCCTGTTTTATAATAAGCAAATTTTATTTAATAGCCTATACAGGGGATCTTAACTTGATCTGAAATTACATTCATTTATGTACAGTGATTGTTAATGCAGAGTTAGGTTTTACTGAAGAACTCTCTGTTGAACTTACAAAGCAAAGAATAATCTACTTCTATGTCTGTTACAGGTTTGGAATGTCTGTTTTTAAGCAGAGCTGACTGAAGTAGTATTAAGCTCTGTGTGGGAAGTAAACCATGGCTGGTTTGAGATGAGATGGAGAAGGAAGATGAGATGAAGTTGAATTAAATCACAGAGGAGGACCTAAAGAGAGAAATGGAGACAGTGAATGAAAGAAAAATGGAGAAAAGAGGGAAAGGGCTGTCATCTACAACCAAACTGTCATTGGTGTAACTGAGCATGGATGGGGGAAATAAAAAGAAACAGAAGGAAGAAAAGCAGGCTGATGGGAAGATGCCTACAGTCAGGGAATTGATAAAGGAGAAAAGAAGAACTGCTCTAGGAAATAAAGCAGCAGAGAGAGGAAGAACAAACAGAAGGAGAGAGACCCAGTGTCACACCCTGCCATGTCTTGTTCTTGTTTGTCTGTTTTTTCTGGTTTTCAGTTTTCTGTTTGTCTTGTCATTGCCATGTGCCCTTTGTTATTCCATGTGCTTCTGTTTTGGTTTCTTGCTCCTCCTGTCTCCGCCCTCTTGTCAAGCCCCTCACCTGTCCCTCGTTTGTAGCTCCGCCCCTTCACAGATGTTCCTTGTTAGTCTTGTTCACTTATACTCCCTGTGATTCCCTTTGTGTTTCCCTGCCGGTCATTTGTCTTTGTTAGTTGTTTCTTTTGGTGTTTTTGTTTTGTTTGCTCCTGTACCAATTAAACCCTTGCGTTTATATCCTGCCTCCTCGTCCCTAAATAAATAAAAATAAGAATTTTATGTATGTATATAGCACTTCTTATGCAGCTGAAGAGTGGGCAGGGTTAAAAACGGTGTCCTCAACATACTTAACGCCTTTCAACTGTTTGGATCCACTAAGTGCCATGATGAGCCCATTTTAGCCAAATTACTGAAGCCAAGCCAACATCACATTTCTCAGCGGCTGATGAAGTCTGGATGATTGTTGGAGTTCAGTTCTGTGACCTAATTATACATTCTGTTTTGTTGTGTTGAATAACTTTTTGGGTTACATGGTTAGATTATAATATGCTTCCTCTGATAAATACAACCGTGTTGTCATTTCTTAGGGTGACCCTGGATGTGCTTGGTGCTGCAGACTCAATGTGGGACAGAGAGTGCTGTCCTGTGTTCCGTCCAAAGTTCAGTCCCTCATACAGGTACTTGCTTCTTCTCACACAGTGCAAACTAATGCTAGAACATGATTGTTTTATTTTAAATATTTGAAGATATCATTGAAATCGACACCTTCAATACAATAATTAATATTGTTTCAAATTTGTCTCACCTGAGGATCCAGATGTGGAAGAAGAGAATGAGGACAATGTCCAGCCCAGTCAGTTGGTGCTTTTTGGAGTTCAGCCCAGTAAATAGATGTCAGTATGTTTAACAATCTTTTTATTTCAGCGAACTATGCGTATGTCTCACGTCCACATGCTACAGAGTGTCATTTTAATAGTGCATATATTAGGGAATGATGCTAATGGATGCATGTTTTGCTTTGACAGACAGGGGTCCTGACTGTACACAAAAAGCTGCAGCGCCTTCAATAAAATCAGTATCCGCAAAGTTTTAGATGATCTCTCTGCTATAGGTTTGTGTTTGTTTTGAGTTCTAACCATGAAACTATAATCAGTTGACTTTTGTCTGCGTGGATCAATTGTGCTGGTTTTGGTTTAACTGTCTCTGCACTAGCTCATATACAGAAAAGCACTCCGTGTGTATGGTGAGGATCAGTGTTGGGACCATGGTGAAGTGTACAGTCCTGAGGCCCTTAAATACCACCATCTTCAGTGAAGGGAAACACTTCTCCATTCAGGTTAGTATTACTATTCAGTGTCTGCGTCTTCAGAATCAGAATCAAGCTTTATTTGCCAAGTATGTTCACACATACAAGAAATTTGTCTTTGGTTACAGTTGCTCACAGTGCACAGAGACTAACAACATAACACACAGTACACACACACACACACACAATACCTTACAAACCTGTAAACACTATGTGTAGCTATATATGTATATTAAAGTGCAGAGTGCAGCAGTTTGGATGCAGAGGCAGATTAAGGCTTAAAAAGTGCAGTACTAGAACACCAGACTGAGACAGTCAGTACAGCGTATGGAGTGATGTGTGATACTTTTTATAAACAGATAAATAAGATAAATTAAAAGTGCAGTGCACCAGAACAGGAAGTGAGACAAGTGGAGTCCAGAAGGTGGAGTGTAGTGTACAATGTAATGTTCAGCTGTTCATGAGAGTGATGGCATGTGGGAAGAAGCTTCTCTGTAGCCTGGTTGTCTTGATCCTCATCTGGCTAAAGCGCCGGCCTGAGGGAAGACGCCGGAACAGGTGATGGCCAGGGTGTGATGGGTCAGTGATGATCTTCTCTGCACGCTTTCTGGTTCTGGAAGTGTGCAGATCCATCAGAGTGGGTAGTTTCACTCCAGTGATCTTCTCTGCAGACCTCATGATGCGCTGCAGTCTGTGGGTGTCCTGTTTGGTGGAGGAGCTGCCCCACACTGTGATGGACGTGGTGATAACAGATTCTATGGTGGCAGTGTAGAACTGTACCATCAGCCCCTGGGAAAGGTTGAACTTCCTCAGCTGACGCAGGAAGTACATCCTCTGTTGGGTTCTCTTGATGATGGAGATGTTGCAGTCCCACTTCAGGTCCTTGGTGATTGTCGTACCCAGGAACCTGTGAGAGCCTTCACAGTTCTGTCCAGGATGGTAAGTGCTGGAAGGGCTGGGGGGTTTCTCCTGAAGTCCACTGTTATCTCCACTGTTTTTGCTGTGTTCAGCTACAGGTTGTTCTGGTTGATCCAGAGGACTACCTGATCAACCGTCCGTCTGTAGGCAGACTCGTCATCGTCCCGGATGAGACCAATGACTGTTGTATCATCTGCAAACTTCAGGATTTTGATGGAGGGGTCCATCAAAACAACAGACAAGTAAGTAAAGTTAAAATTTACACAGCACTCAACCAATGCTAACCATAATGAAAACTGCTTTCCTCAGAGTGGAAACTGAAATCCTACTTGTTTTTTTCTGACTGTGTTCGCAGATGCACAATGAAGAGACTCTAGGGGTCCAGGAGTACAGTTTCGTGGTCCTGAAATTGGAACTCCTAAGTTGGTTATTCGGCTGCTTTAGAACTTATTGGCTCATTATTTTAAGACATTAATTTTCAGTGATTTTAGCAGTAATGACGACGACAACAGTTTTTTTTGTTTGTTTGTTTTCTGGTTTGTTTTCCTTCAGCAAAGAAATTAGCCCGCAGTTTCATCTGCGACTCAACAGTGAAGTAGGTCTTGCGGTTCTAATATTATGTTATGTTATTTTTTACATGTATGGTAGGGGAAAAGATTCATGATTAATTTCCTGTATTTTAGACAGTGTACAGGTTAGATGTGGTGCTGATATTCACTTAAGGAGCATTCAGTTTTGGATACTCTCCCCAGGTGGGTGTTCAGAACAGATGGAGTCTGTACTGATATCTATGATGAGTGAGGTGTCATGTTCTCTGTTGTCCACCTCCTGAGGACCAAAGAGATCAGCACTAGTAAATGATACAGACATTCTTTAAAATGATGATAGAAATAATGTTTAGATAAATATACTGTGTGGCATGTGTGTGAGAGGCTACATGTGTTATTTAATTGGGTCACAAAAATGACTCCTGTCAAAAGAGTTCTGTATTGAATGATCTTTAAATATTATGATGCTTGGCTTCCATAACCTGTTTGTTGTGAGAATTATTAATAAAGGTAATATTAGCATATTTTATGATATTGTATTTTGCTGCTGCATTTGTGTACAGTCACTGTTACACATGGCCTCTTGTGTTTTTTTTTGTATTAGCACACAAAGCCCATCAGTAAATAATGTCAATTACTTAATTCAAATGTTCTCTAATGATCTATATTTTCAACAAAACACATTTCCTTTTTTTTCTCTCACTCATTGATGTGATGACTCCTCACATGTCATCGCCTGTCGACATCCCTTCAACACTCAAGATCAAACGTAACTAAATTAAACTTTAAATAATACATTTTTGAAACAACTGCCAACATGGCCAGGTCAGTCATCATGGAGGATTCAACCCTTCCTCTCTCAAGAGGCCACCCAGTTGCTAATCCAGTCTCTTGTCATTTCAAGGCTTGACTACTGCACCCCGCTTCTGGCTGGTCTTCCTCTGCAGGCCATTAAGCCCTTGCAACTGGTCCAGAATGCAGCAGCTCGACATGTCTTCAATCTTCCCAGGTTCACTCATGTCACTCCCATCTCTCCTGCTTCATACACTCTCTCTACTCAAACTCAGACTCTCTCCTGCTTCATACACACTCTCTACTCAAACCTTCTCCTGCTTCATACACTCTACTCAAACTCAGACTCTCTCCTGCTTCATACAGTCTCTACTCAAACCTTCTCCTGCTTCATACACTCTCTACTCAAACTCAGACTCTCTCCTGCTTCATACAGTCTCTACTCAAACTCAGACTCTCCTGCTTCATACACTCTCTCTACTCAGACCTTCTCCTGCTTCATACACTCTCTACTCAAACTCAGACTCTCTCCTGCTTCATACACTCTCTACTCAAACTCAGACTTTCTCTTACTTTATGCTCTCCTTACTCAAACTCAGACTGTCTCCTGTTTACACACACTACCCAAACTCAGATTCTCTCACTCAGACTCAAAATCTGATAAAAAATACACCACGGAAGGAATCAGCCGACAGGAATGAAAGTTGGTGGGTGTGTTTCACATTGAGACATGCAAATGATTCAAGTTTCTTGCTCGGCCATGCATGTGACATAAGCAAGGACAGGCCTTTAGCGCTGTACTTGTCTCTCTCTATATAAATATTTGGGCGTTCCAGTGCATCCCCAACAATATCCAAAGATGGCATACTGCATCATCATCATCACATCCTCAGAGATGAAAGCATGGGCTAGTGTAGCTTCTTTCTTCATCTCCTCTCTTGTGTGTTACTGGATGTTTTTATTTGATCTGTAACTACATGAACATTTCCACACTACGTTATTGTCAATCATTGACGTACTTTGGCTGCACTGTCAAAATGCAATTTTCCTTCTCTTCTTCAGAAATGAACAACAAACTGTTCCAAATCTTCTTTTTCTCCTGGTGTTCACTGCCCTACACTGTTTTTCCTCTGCAAGCCAATCAGGCGATGAAATCAAGAAGAGCAGGTCAGGCTGCTGCAACCACAAGATACTAAATGTGAGAATATGGCAACCAGAAGAAGCTCCGGCACTGTGCAAACCTCCAGCAACACACTCCCCTCAGAGATGACGTGCAAACCAACAAAGAAGAGGACAGGAGAGAAGAGAACTGACCACTGCACTGAGTGCGTGAAGAGTTTCACTTGGCAGAGTGATCTCCAGAAACACCAGTGTGTTCACAAAGGAGAGAAACTGTACCACTGTTCAGAGTTTAGGAAGAGATTCACTGTACAGAGTAATTTTCAAGTGCACCAGCACATTCACACAGGAGAACTAGCGCACTGCTGCTCAGAGTGTAGGAGGAGGTTTATGGAAATAAGTACTCTGTAAAAATACCAGCGTGTTCACACAGGAGAGAAACCGGATTTCTGCTCAGTGTGGGCAGAACTTCAGCCATTCAAACACTTTTAAGACCCACAGATGCATTAAGAGAGAAATCTCATGACACAATCTCACTGTCAAATAAAAAGGTACTTTATTTCCATTTTCAGTTTTAGGTTATCATGAATTACGTAACACTGTTGTTTGTGGTTTAACTACCTTCTGGTGGAGGTAATTATGGGGTATGAATTATGATTAATGTGTGCCTATGGTCATTGTTTATTCTGTAGTGTTAAATATGGTATTGTGAAAATAAACACCTTTATGTTCCATGTAAGTTGTTAAGCTACTGTCATGAGAATCATACTTGGGTATGTAGCTGTTGAATGACCCCAAGCAGTAGCTTTGTTGCAGGGATCATCGTGGCTACTAGAGCTGCAATGACTGAAATTGGCGATCATTGATTGACAACTAATTTAACTGTCAGATATATAGAATACTGGAGGTTTATTTATCTTTGTATCATATGGTGAATTTTTGAGTAATGCGTCTTTGTCTTCATTGTTAGCAAATGCATAAACAACCTGACAGACAAATCGTGTACTACTCCAGTAAAATGGTCTAGTATACAGGAGGCGCTATCTTCATGGTGTACTGCATCCTGCTACGCACCACCACCTCACCAGCTCTCAGTGCTTCAGCCAAAGAAAATGGAGGTGGGTAACACTGTGGAGTAAAATGCAGCCAACTCTGAGTATAAATGTGGGTGTAATGATTGTACTGGGGTATGTTTTCATCAGAATGAGCCTCAGAAAGTTAAAATATACAGGTGTGAAGATTAATAAAAGTTTAACTCGCTTTAGAGGTTCAGTTTTAGAGTGAAATAGCCAAGGGTAGCTAAAAGCTAGGCTAAACGTATTTCAAGTGAACAGAGCAGCGTTAGCAGCAGCTAGCTCTAAACTGGATACAGTGATAACAACTGGGGTAATGTGAGGTAACTGGTCATGTGACTGTAGTAGTATGCTGCACTGTATGTTTAAGCCTGTTACTACACAGGGAGCAGTATGCAGTACATACCACTGTAGTATGCAGTATAGTAGTATAGTGCTATTTCGAATACAGACACTAACTAGTGTTTGGGTATGGAGTACACTGCTCAAAAAAATAAAGGGAACACTTTTTAATCAAAGTATAGCATCAACTCATTTCAACTTCTGGGATATTGAACTGGTGAGTTAATTAGTGGGGGGGGGGGTTGTTAATCAGTTTCAGCTGCTTTGGTGTTAATGAAATGAACAACAGGTGCACTAGAGGAGCAACGATGAGATGACCCCCAGAACAGGAATGGTTTAAAAGGTGGGGGTATTTGACATTTTGTCCCTCCTCATCTTTTCTGACTGATTTTTCACTAGTTTTGCAGTTGGCTTGGGTTAGCGTCACTACTAGTACCATGGTGCGGTACCTGGACCCTACAGAGGTTGCACAGGTAGTCCAACTCCTGAATGGTGGAGATTCCAGGAGACAGGGAGTTACTCTAGGAGAGCTGGACAAGGCCATAGAAGCCATGTGCTCACTGCCCAGCACCATAGAGCTTGATTGGCATTTGCCATAGAACACCAGAATTGGCAGATCCCCCCACAGGCACCCTGTGCTTTTCACAGATGAGAGCAGGCTTCATCTGAGCACATGTGACGGATGTGACAGGGTCTGGAGACGCCGGGGACAATGTTATGCCGCCTGCAAAATCATTCAGCATGACCGGTTTGGTGGTGGGTCAGTGATGGTCTGGGGAGTGATATCCCTGGAAGGACGCACAGACCTCTACAGGCTAGACAACAGCACCCTGACTGCTATTAGGTATCAGGATGAAATCCTTGGAACCATTGTCAGACCATACGCTGGTGCAATGGGTCCTGGGTTCCTCCTGGTGCACGACAATGCCCGGCCTCATTTGGCGAGAGCATGCAGGCAGTTCTTGGAGGATGAAGGAATTGATACCATTGACTGGCCCCCCGCTCGCCTGACCTAAATCCAATAGAACACCTCTGGGACATTATGTTTCGGTCCATCCGACGCCACCAGGTCTGTCCAGGAGCTCAGTGATGCCCTGGTCCAGATCTGGGAGGAGATCCCCCAAGACACTGTCCGTCGTCTCATTAGGAGCATGCCCCGACGTTGTCAGGCATGCATACAAGCATGTGGAGGCCATACAAACTAATGAGTACCATTTTGAGTTGCTGCAATGGAATTTCGGTTAAATGGACTAGCCTGCTGCATAATTTTTTCACTTTCATTTTCAGGGTGTCTTTGAATTCAACCCTCTGTAGGGTGATCATTTTCATTTCCATCAAACAATGTGGCATCCTTTCGTTGCTAACACATTACCCAGCCCATATGAGGAAAGATATTCTGCATGATTTTTTTTCCCATTGAGATCTGATGTGTTTTCAAAGCGTTCCTTAAATTTTTTTGAGCAGTGTATATAGTACAGTTACGAAAGTCAAAGTATATTCAAAAACCCACAAAGCACACTTAGAACCAGTCGATTCTGGAGTACAATAATGATGGACACTATTGCCCCACAATGTAGCGGGAAACAGAAAGGGAGAAGCTTCTCACGTCTGGAAAATCTTGAATAATAATGGCGGACGTTGATGCGACGGCGGCTGCAGTGGTGGCAGGACCAGAAATGGTGTATAAATGTGAGTTCAACCCAAATCTGTCAAAACAGCCTGTAAAATGAATGTATTCTAGTAAGTAATGTGTTTATTAGTTTTCTAAGAAAGCCTCCGCCGAAGCAGCCTCCAGAGTCCAGCTCGGTATGACGTAAGCTTCCCAGTGTGCCGGGAAGCCTCGCGTCAAATAAGACACGTCATTGGAATGTGACTAAAACACTGACGTCAGAGAGAGAAAGAGAGCGAGAGAGAGAGAGACTCGTCTCCTTGTGACGTCATGGAGCGGAACCTATAAAAGTAGCGGAGACTGACTGAGAAATCCACTAGTGATCTACCGCTGAGAAGGTCATCTACAACCACACAACCCTAAAATCAACGGCAGGTCAGTCTTGATTCTTTTTTCAGCTTCTTTTACAGGAATAAACATCTAAAGATCTGCAGCTATTAGAGAAAAAAGAACGCTGGTTCTAGAAAGAGAAATGTAAATGAAAATAATCGATCAGCCTTGATTTTCACTCGTAAATCCATCCAGGATGAACCTCATTTCTAGTGTAGTCCAGCAGTTACAAGTTAAAGACGCTGAAAATAGACAGAACTGAAAATAGAATGAGTGTTTAAATAAATCGATCAATACAATCAAATAAGATAAACAGAAAAATAATTAATAGACATCAGCTTCTTTCAAACAAGATGAACAGAAAAAGAATGAATAGATATCAGCTTCTTTCAAACAAGATAAACAGAAAAAGAATTAATAGACATCACCTTCTTTCAAACAAGATGAACAGAAAAAGAATTAATAGATATCAAACTGTAGATTATGTGTGAAACTGAAGAGTTCTGCTTTTTTATGATTTTCAGATTTGGAAGATAAAGGAGAAAAATAAAACGATGAAGAGAATCAGAAAGTGGCATCAAAAGACTACACAGGTACAGTATTAATGATTCACAGCAGTTCTTAATCAGACACTGGAGGAGCAGAGCACACCTGAACTAACCCAGTCATTCTCTACTGTAGTCAACAGCTCCGCAGGAAATCCAGCAGGAGCGAGAGGTGCCGTCCCCACCCAGCCCCACAGGCTTCGGGTGCTGGAGCGCCTTCCTCCACCTGTTCCGTAAGAGGGGCAGAAAGCAGGAGAGGCCGAGAGATGGGGACCGCGAAAGAGAAGCACCGCGGAAGAGGAAAGAGAAGAGGAAGGTAAGTCAGCCTAGTGATCAGTTCACTGTCTAAATGATTAACAGGACATTTACAGCTCATTATAAAGCCGTGTTTAGCAGCTTCTCCACACGGGGGCGATATTTTCATTCACACGAGCGTTCATAACAGCAGGGTCGCACTAATGAACACGACTGTACTTGCAGGTTTAATGTACATGAGGTAATATTAATGTTTGCTGTTAATACTTGTGTGTGGGTTAAACAGGCTTTGTTTAAATGTCTGAATCGTAGATATACAGACATAGTCGATTCCACAAATTATCCTGCTGCTCCAGACAGCTAACCCACATGTCACGGATATTAAATAGAAATAGGAGCTAGAGCAGTCACTTCAACCTGGATTAATTTAGTCCATTTTTGTTTGAGTAATAAGGAGGTTATGACTGATTTAATCACGTGAATGCATCATATCTAACTATAACCTGTATTTGTTTACCAGGGGGTCTTGACCCCTCCAGTATGATGGACACACAGACGGACAGAGAATAGATTAGATAATTATAGAGAACAGACATCTGTGTGTTTCTAACTGCTCTGCAGAGCGCTAACAGGATACTGCAGTAATGTTCAGAGTTAGGCTTTACTGAAGAACTCGCTGCTAAACTTACACAGTGAAGAATAATCTACTGCTTTGCCTGTTACAAGTTTTAAATGTCTGTATCAAAGCAGAGCTAGCTGAAGTAGAATTAAACTTGTGGGGGGAGTGAAACCGTGGCTAGTTTGCCGTTACCTTAACACTGAAGCGCTAGCAGAAATTAGCATTATCTCAGTACTGGTACTCAGATTAATTATACAGTGAAGATTTCTTCATTACATACTGATATTTAATTCCATTCACAGTACTTGACCTTTAATATTTTTTCATACTAATTGTCTCAGAACATGGAGATCAAAAAGAAGATCATAGAGCTGAAAGAAGCAGTGGCAGAGATCGACATGGAGATCGTGGATTTCGAAGAGAAGGAAGAGGAAATAAAAAGAGATCTGGAAACACTGCAGCTGGAGCTAGAGGAGGATAAGAGAATGAAGAATGAAATCAGGCAGGCAGAAGAAGACCTAACAAGAGAGATGGAGGCAATAATTCAAGAAGAAGAAGACAGGAGGAACGAGAGACAACACAAGATGGAGGGGGAAAAGACCACCACCTGCAAACGAATAACCGTTAGTGTAGTGGTGGTGGAGAAACAACTACATGAAGAGCAGGCACAGGAGGCTGACAGGAAGATACCTACTGTCAGCGAGATGGAAGAAGAAGTGGTGGAGGAAGAAAAGAAGGAAGAAAGAGAGACACAGCTGCATCAAGAGGGAGGCAGAGAGTTCAGTATATCTGCTGATATAATGGACCTCATTGAGAAGAGAGGCAGGTTAGTATACAGATCTGACATGGCAGTACGTTTACCATGCAGGACGGATGACTTACAAGAATTTTGCATTGCTATTGAAATGATTTCTACACTACCGATACAATCATTTAAGTAGTTCTATTTAAGTAGTTCATTAAGTAGTTCATTTAAGTAGTTGGTAACATCATGTAATCAAATCTGATATTGCTGACCACACAGAACAGCCTAGTCATCGGCTATAATATTATCTATATCCTATAATATGAGTTCTGGGCAATCCAAATACATCCACAGCAGCTCCTCAGGTGAACCCCTAATATGGATCAATTAAAATATGTGTAATAGTTTATTATCATAGAATAACATTAACTCAGCTGCAGTGGAGGGATGGCAGTTTTACCAGGGGTATAATTTTCAAGGGATTCAGCATCCCTTTATATCTCCTCTCAAACTGAGTCCCAACTACCTTTTAGCCTGAGTTTTAGTCTACGCTTCCAAAATACTGTCTGTTCTTTTAGTCGGTAGTGTTTATTATTATTATTATTATTATTATTATTATTATTATATTAGCTGAGCTAAAACAGATCCACTCATCATGGTTATATTTATCTCTTTACCAGATTAAACAGACTGATGACAACAGTGGAGGAGTTTGAGACAGCGGCTGAGAGGTTGGAGTTTCTTGAGAACTTGATCTCGGGAAACCCACCTGGAACTTACACCAGGAAGGAGGATATGGAACATGGGAAGGCAGAGAAGAAAGTGAAAACCAGAAAAGCATTACGTAAGACAAGGAAGTAAGGCCTCCCAGTCTCCTCAGTCAGCCCCATTCCCAGTCTCATGCTCTGATGGCCTCCCAGTGTCTTGTGGTGAAATTCGGACATAAGTTGAAGGTTTGATCATTTTAAAACAGATGCATTACATAAAACAGATTACGCTTTGTAAAGCCTGGAAAGAAGTCACCACATTTGCTTTTTAGCTACAATGCACACAACACGTATATACGTTACATACAGACAAATGGAGCTTAATGGCTAAAGGTCTGCTCCAGTACCAAAGAGATAATACTGGGCCTCAATTATCCATATCAAAACAAACCCCTTAGGGGAAATACTGAAAATATGATATACGCCCAAAACCAGACAAACATATATTAAATCATGCATATATGGGTGTACTCAATTCAGACATTACCTAGAGGATATTCAGTTAATGGATTAAAAACACCTGAAGGAAAAACACAAGCTGACTTCTTGTTGATAGAAAATAGCATAAGGCACTTCTTATCTATGAAAATATGCCTTTAACGGGGCTGCGTGTTATACTGTCTGTACTTATTTACTGATTTCCTCCCTCGTCTACTCCCACACAGCTTGTTACCTGAGCTCCTTATGTCTGATGAAGAAGGTAAAACGACCAGCCTACAACCAGCAGCTGATGAATCCCATCCTTCACACAAGAACTCCTGAAGAAGCTCTGACAGAGGATGAAGGTGCGATTTTGTTTCAGTTTTTCAGTGCATTCAGACAAGCAGCCCATTCCTGAGGCCCCTCTGTTGGCCACATGTCTAAGCCTTTTAGCTTCGCAGAGAATGTATAGATGTAGGACTTTCATTACAAAAATCCCAAATCTAATAATGACTTTGGACTCATTATTAATGGGGATGAATGTTACACTGTCTCCTCACTTGTTTACTAATTTAATCCCTCATCTGTCACACACAGATCCTTACCAGAGTTCCTTATGTCTGATGAAGAGCGCAAAATCCCCATCCTACATGTAGCCGCCGGTAAAACCCCAATCTCGTCACCAAATTGGAAAAATTGCCTCACCTGTCCAGCCAGATTTCCAGTCTCTTACTCTGATGGCTCTCCAGTCTCCAGCTCTAATGGTCTCAGTCTCCCGTGGAAGGATCTCATACATAAGTTCAAGGTTTGATCATTTTAACTGCATTTTACTAGACTACAACAAACATAAATCATACACCTAAGGATACACTTCAGGCATTATCTAGAGGATATTCATGGATTAGGAAAGTCAACATTGGAAGAAAAAGAACATGTTTTTTTGTTAAAAAGATAGAAACATAGGAAGCACAGACTTTCAGTTGGGCTTTTACCACCGCAGTAAGAGTAATGAGCACCAGGAAGCCCAGTAAGAATAAGTACTGTTCCTAAATGCCCTCAGTATTTAGTCCAGTTAATCATCTTTTCCATGACAACATGGTGCTGGCTGTTACACTGTCTCTTATTTACTAATCCTTCATCTAATTACACACAGATCTTTACCTGGACTCCTTTATTCATGCATAGAAAGAAGCAGCCCCTTTCTTAGCCACAGTAGTAATAGTAGAGTTTACATCACTGTAATATTGTATGTGACAGGTCCTGTCTCCGGAGAAGAACGAGAGAAGGATGAATGAAGACAGACCAGCAGAGGAAAGACGATGAAGTAAATCAAGTCGTCCCAGACTCCAGTTCAGCTTAAATAAAAAATGTACTAACTTAACCTAGATCTGATGACCAGTGTTATTAAACTGAACCACAGCTGTACATATAACATACAAACGGATATTAACACAAAATCACAGGAACACTTTTTAAAAGACTTATAAAAGCAGCAGAATGAAATCCACACTCAGAACCTAATAATGAATAATACAATTTAATTAATGCCTAAATTATTAAAGCAGAGCTTCAAAAACTAATCTACTGATGGCAGTGAATCCGGTTGCCAGATAATTGTTAGTTGAAGGTGTCAACATGATTACATGATTACATTTCTGTAGTAGTTCATAGTTTATAGCTATGAAATTCTGGCCTTTTGACAAAAATGGAGCAGTATGTGCTCAGTAGGGAATTCTGTGCATGTGGCTGAATCCCAAATGGCTCTTTGTTAGACATATGTTTGGGGACAGGATCCATTATTAGAACGAGCATGATTCTGTGAGGGTATCACCACATGGGCTGAAGAATGCTCTGACAAACCGTTATCAGTAAACACTGTTTGTCGCTGCATCCACAAATGCAAGACTCTACTAGACACAGTGATACTCATATACCAACAATGTTCAGAAATACTGGCAAAGCACTTCCCTGGGCTTCAGCTCCTCTGAAAAGAACCGATGCACAGTGGAAACATTTCCTTTGGTCAATATTGTGGTCAAACTTTCATATTGTTTATGAAAATAAAGGACATCATGTTCTCTGGGCATTAGAAGAAAAGGACCATCCAATTTGTTACTAGCATGAAGTTCACACGCCATGGTCATAATTTGGAGAACATATG